>BSBM01000862.1:4877500-5445576 GCA_027924585.1 Larix kaempferi | reverse complement strand
TATTTAATCAACAATTTCCTCCTTCTGGAAGGTGACTTTGTTTAGTGGTGTTGAGCATGTCTTCCCGCTGGTGAGGAATGGATTTACAGGTCAAGTGTTGCTGAAAATGTGTGCCACCTGGTGAAGAATGGATTCAGACATCAATGTAAAGGATGAGATTTCCTGGGGAAACTAAAAGCTTTGGGAAAATTATTATGTCAGATGTGAGGCAGATAAATATTTCCCCCAAAGTTTAAAGTTTTAGAATATTATTTTTATTTTGTAATTTTTAGTAATAGGTTCAATGATAAAAATTGTCACATCTAGCATTATCGTCCAATAAACTTTGAAATAAAACAGAATAAAAAATATTTAAAAATAATTATTTTTCTAGTAACTTTGTAAAACATTATACTTAATGATTATCATTGTCAAATTAATTGAAAATAATGAAACATATGATCTCTACCTATTGCATTGCAAGGACTAAAACATGTTAAAGGTTTTACATATACAATTAGAAAAAATTGCAATTACCTATTGCAGGGACTAAAACATGTTAAAGGTTTTACATATACAATTAGAAAAAATTGCAATTATAAAGCTTCATCCCAAAGCATCAACATATTTGTTTGGTATTTTATTTGGTTATGTAGATAAACGTAAGTGAAACATGTTATATAAATGATACAATTGTTTGAAATTGTT
This sequence comes from Larix kaempferi, assembly GCA_027924585.1. Taxonomy (NCBI): domain Eukaryota; kingdom Viridiplantae; phylum Streptophyta; class Pinopsida; order Pinales; family Pinaceae; genus Larix; species Larix kaempferi. The sequence continues at coordinate 5,444,889 of BSBM01000862.1, read as the reverse complement.
TTTTAAATGTTAAAAATAAATCAAATTTAAAATAAAAATGCAAACTAGAAATGTTATTAGTTTTAAAATATTTTTAAATAATATTTAAATTCTAAAAATTCAAAAAACTATTAAAATATATAAATATATTTAATAATATTAATTATAAAGATACTTTTATAAAGATACTTTTATATTTAAAAGTGTATTTTATCATTATCCAATTTTAAAATATTATAAACAACATATAACACTATTTATAATATTAATATTTATTATAAATATACTTTTATATTTAAAAATGTATTTTATCATTATCAAATTTTAAAATATTATAAATAACACATAGCACCATCTTAATGTCTCAAATTGAGCCTAGTACTTTAATATTATTGTATTTTCAAAACTCAAGATGGTATCTAAATTGTCATAGGGTGTCGATAAATTGGACATGGCTGTCATAGGGTGTCGACAAATTGGACATGACTAGATTTTGATGGTCTGGCCATGAAGGTTTCCTAGAGACTCTTTATTGGTTTCAACTAATACTTTACAATTTGTGGGAACTAGGAGTCTGCCACTCAGAAATGGGGGGCTTAATACCAATCTAGCCTAAAAAAAGTGGGAATTTGCTATTTTTTCCATTGCACTTGATTGTCTATTTGTGGACAGTGTCCTCTCATGGGATGGACTCCTCACGACCAAGATTCACCTGTCGGAATGGTACCTTGTCAGACATTTTTTGGAACAACATCCGGTTTTTGCAAGACAGGTAAAGATACTACTATCGTTGATTGTGAGGATGTGACACACACGTCCATCAGTTTGGAAAAACCCTTCTGCCTAGGTGGTTTTCTCCTCTCCCCATAAGGTTTCATTTGGCTGTCGTTCATCCTTTCTTGAGAAGGAAAATATTCTACCTAAGCCACAATAGTCTCCCTCTAGGACTTTTGGGTTTCCATTAGCGGGCACACCTGATTTACTTGGTGGTGAGGTTTCACAATTCAGTGGTCATGTTCCTAGATCAAAAGGAACCTTGCAAGGGGAGCGTGCTAGGTTCCGAAGGAGGGTTAAATTCGAGAAGATGAAGAAGGGGCGGGCTCTATGTGTGTTAGGAAAAGACGTCACTTTCGACATGGTGGAAGTTTTATCTTCTAGGGCTTTGATGGGAAATTTTGAGTACATTAAACTGAGCCGCTTGGAAATTTTGGAATGGATATCTCAAACTTGGAAGCCCCTTATTAACTATATCCCTAGAATTGTAATGCTGGTGAATGGTTGGATATAATTCCATTTCTTGTCGGAGGAGAGTCTCCAAATTATTTCCTCCAGGTTCTTGGTCATAGGAAACGACTCCCTGGTTTTATGCCATTGACAATCGGCCTTTGACCTTTAGAAGGAGAAACTTCCTTGATGACACTTGTGGGTTCTTCTTCTAGGGTTTCCATCTCAATGTTAGAACTTTGGCTCTTTTATGGTGATCGTTAACTCCATTGGAATATTTATCTTGGTTGAGGAAGCTGCTCTTATGGCCTCGGACCGGAATCTACCTAGGGTTTTGGTAGAACTAGATGCTTCGGATGGTCTCCCTTAAGAGGTTGAGGTGCAGTGGGTTGGTGGTTCTTTCGTCCAAAGGTTGGACTATTGGTGGATTGCATTCCGTTGCTTCAGATCATTGCCATCAGACATGACATTTTCGACAAGATTGCACCTAGGGCATGAAAGGAACACCTGCAGTTTTTGAGGTTTTTCCACCCTCTAATGAGGATTCAGACGAATCAGAGTTGTTATTAAACTTTTCATTGCCACTAGATGGGGAATCTGCTTCGCGTTTCATGGGTAAGTTCATAACCTTCGTTCCACTTCTATTAAAATATCTCTCTGTCGAACAAATTTTAGGGTTGAAGTTGCCTTCCCCTTCAAAGGATGGGTCATTGGGTGGTTTTGGCTTTGTTGATATTTCCCCTGTAGGGGAGGTCCCCATCTCTAGGAAGTTAGATTTTGGGTTTGGACCTATTCCACCTAGCCCTCCTAGTTGTGAAGCTCACTTGCCCTCTTCTCTTGACCTGGCCTTTTTATCGGCGCCTGATTTGACTCAACCTCAAACTGTTGTGTTTTCTCCCATTGCTTCTGATCCACTCTATAGTGTGAGGGATAGTGCACTGACTATTCCAACCTCTATGGCCATAAATATCTTGCCCTCTCCATTGCAGAAACCGTTTTCTTCCCCTACCTTAGACCATGGTTTTTCGTCTTCGAAGAGGATTTTGAGAGCGGAACTGATCCCAACATTTGTTAGTATCCTGGAGTATTTTGGTAGTGTTATCCCTATTGCCTATGTTAGGCATTCCTTTGTAACCACTCAGAAAAAAAAGGAAATCCTGTAAAGTATTTTGATCCTTTTGATGGGAATGTGGCTATTGACCAGCCTCTCTGTATTAACCCTAAAGTGCCCTCCCTTTACTCTATGGCTACAACCTTATCTTTTGAATCCTCTCCCTCTGCAATCAAAGGGGCTCTTAGAGCAGGCATTCCACGTACCTCGGGTTATTAATGATAATATTATCCTTCAATCTAAGAGGGATCGAAAGTGCTCCCAAAAGAATTGCCTTTAAGCACTTGTTAGAGATTGTTAAACCTGACATAGTCTTTCTCCAAGAGACTATGTCCTCTGTTATCAAAGCCTGTGATTTTCTTCTTAAGATTAAGCCTTTGTGGAAATGTTGTGGATCAGATTCTTGTGGACTTTCTCAAGGACTTTTGGTGGCTTGGAACTCTGCTACCACTGATTTTAAGCCTTTCATCACTGTTGCGGGAATTCAAATTGATGGTTTCCTCTGGGGATTATAAAAAAGGGTGAGCTTGTTGAATATTTATGGTCCTTATAGTCATAGGAAGGATTTATAGGATAATATTATTGGTTATGGGGTCTTGCAAAATCCTTCTTTGATACTAGCAAGGGACTTAAACCTGACTCTATCTTCTGTCGAGGTTTGGGGCTATGGGAATGTGATTGATCCACTTGCCTACTATTTCAGGGAGACTTTTGATAATGTTGGTCTGTTGGATGTGATTCCCAGTACTTTGGTTCCGACCTGGACTAATGGTCGCAGTGGGAAAGCAAGGGTGGCCAAGTGTTTGGATAGATTTTTAATGGATGTTGGTCTCAATGATGATTTGGGAAGGTATTGATCCTGGGTGATTCCTATAGGTGTCTCGTGCCATAGAGCCATAACACTTGAAACAGACTTTGATAAAATCTACAACTACTATCCCTACAAGTTCAATCACACCTAGCTGGAGGATCCATACTTTTGTGAATTTGTGAAGAAAAAATGGTTATCCTTTTCGGTGGATATCTCTATGTCTCCCTTATTAGGCTTGGCAGACAAGTTCAAACTCCTCAAAATTGAGGTAGCTCAATGGGACAGGGAGAAGAAAAAGGCTAACGTTGAAGAGTTGCAATAGATTGAAGCTGAAATTGCCTTATTGGCCTTGAATGTTGACAGGGATATCTCCTCAGTTGAAAGGAAGGAGAAATTGTTCAATTTGGAAATCTTAAAGGCCGCGATTTTGAGAAAATATGAAGACACCTGGAAACTTAAGAGTAGAGCAGTCTGGGTCTCCCAAGGAGATAGTAATACCAAATTCTTTCAACGTTTTGCTAATCAAAGAAAAATTAATAATTCTATATGGGAACTGAAGGACTCTTTTGGGGGCCATGTGAATGCTCAAGACTCACTCAAATAGGAAGCGGTGGCCTACTTTGAGAATATTTATAAATCTGGTAATTCGACCAAACTTGTGGATCAAATAAAGGTATTAAAACAATATCCCCATTTTTTAGTTTGGAGGAGGGAGAACGTATTGGATCAGAGATAAGTCTGGATGAGATTTGGAAGGTTTTAAATTTGTTTGCTAAAGACAAAATCCCTGGTCCAGATGGTTGGACCGTCGAGTTTTTAATCCATTTTTTTATCTAGTGGGCAGTGATATTCTGAAGGTTGTGAAGGAATCGAGGAAAATATTTATTCCAGTCTGCATGAATGCTACTTATTTAGATATAATTTCTAAAAAGGATAAACCTGAAATATTTCATGAGTTTCGGCTGATCTCTTTGTGTAACTTAATATATAAAGTCATCACAAAGATGATCTCTAACAGAATTAAACCATTCCTAGATAGGTTTGTCTCCATTGAATAGTTTGGTTTGCTACCTGATCGCCAAATTCCAGATGTGGTGGAGGTGGTTTAGGAATGTCTCCATTCAATAAAAACAAAGGACATTCAAGCCTTCATCCTCAAAATGGACCTTATTAAAGCATATGATCAAGTGGATTGGACCTTCCTCAGTTTTATTCTAATTCATATTGGACTTCCAGTGGAAGTGACAAATTGGATTATGGCCTGCATCACCTCTACAAACTTCGCAATACTTATCAATGGTTCTCCCACTACCTTCTTCCACTGTGGAAGGGGTCTTCGACAGGGATTTCCACTTTCAACTTTGTTTTTTCTCTTTGTAGCTAGGGTTTTACCCCTAGCTTGTGCCAATGAGCACCTACTAAGGAGAATGGACTCCTTAGTAGCAGTTCAATAATGATTAAATGATTAAGCTAAAACAACAATTAACAAACTACTCTAAACATTGCATGAGACATAAATAAAAGATGTAAAAAATGGTTTTATATTAATGTTACCTTGAGTGTCAAGGTTGGTGAAGCCCTTTGCAGTGTCCAAGAGGATGCTCCAAGCTTCTGAATGCTCCTTCTCCTTCTCCAATGATGGGAATGGGCCAAAGGTGGCTCTCAAGGTGAAAATAGTTCAAAGGTGAACTAGGGTTTCGAGAGAGATTTTGGCAGAGTAAGGGTGCTTGTGATTGTGGATATGAAATAAGGGATCTCCATCACCTATTTATAGTTTTTTGGTGGTGGAGTGTTGACCCATGGTTTTGGGAAACACATGGTTTTAGGCAGCTGTATAGGGTTTTTTCCTCATTTTCCTCATTATTTTATATTTTTTATTCCCTTTTTAGGGGATTTTTGCTATTTTTGGAGGAAAAGGGGGTTTTTTAGCCTTTTTTAGGCTATTTTGATGGTTTTGTGGCCTTTTGGAGGCTTTTTAATGGGATTTTTTGGGATTTTAAGGGAAAAATGGTAGGAAAATGGACAAATGAGCCATATAATGTGGTAATGAGGTAGTGAACACTTTTTGGGTGTTAACAGATTGCCCCCTGATGTGCGAGGTCAGGAGCTAATCGTATGGCCGATGGACATCATAAGTCATGAATGGTTTTCCTGGGATGTGGAGAGAAGAGAAGAAACAAACTGGAGCCCGGAACAACGATCCCGAACAACTGCAAGGACTAAAAGTACATAACCTCAATAATGGGTGAGGAATCATCTGATCATATGGACGAGGCGGGCATTCCCATGCTCGTATCAGGATATAATATAACAATAACAATGGGGTCCAAAAAATGGGGACCTGAAATATATATGACCTCAAAAACTGACCGAGGAATAATCTCAATATATGGACGAGGCGGGCATACCCATGCTCGTATCAAGATACATAAATATAACTGTAAGGCCCGAAAAAGGGGGACCTGTAAGAAACATGACCACTGTGTACATCATAAGAGTCCAGAGGGGACACAAATCTGGGACATACTGCTGAGCGGATCATGTGTGAACTGCAGAACTGGTGCACTGGAACAATCAGCAGTGCTACTGAGTGTGGTACCAAAGGAACTGATGAGCTGCTGGATCATAGTGACTGGGGTCAAACTCTCCATGGTACACTGAACTGGAACTGAAACTGGGTACTCAAGGAAGCATGGAACTGGATGGCTTCCGAATACAAACGCCAACGCAGCCCGGACATCCACGGGAACATACAACTGGGCGTTCCGAAATGACTCACCAATGTGCTAGAGTCAGGGGAAATCCGGGGTCTTCGACTAAAAACTGATGGGATATAATCCTACGCGATCCTCAACGATGCGATCAAGGAGCTGAAGTCGAGCATGTGAGGAACAACCACTCGGAGAGGCAATGATGTCTCCTCTCAGAATGATCCGTAGGAACTTACCACAGATGGTGATAAGTCCAAGGCGTAGGGACCTCTAGGCCTATCCTCTGGAATAGAGGAGCTGTCGTCGACAGAGGGAGACCTGCAACTATCAAGGCAATGATGTTTCCTTGACAGGAGCGCGAGGTACAAGACCGAAATGTGATAGTGCTGATGGCAGGACTGATAAACAGTGGGTGGATAACTGGGCAAGTAGAGTGGGTGGACTCAAACTTCCTTTGTTCAGAGTATGATAATGGGAATGATCTGGCAGCATATGAAACGAACTGAGGGGAAAGGGATCATAGCTGTAATGGATCTGGGAGGATAACTGGTTGAGGGAGACTCAAGCTGGTGTAAAATGGCAGAAAACTGCTGAATACTCTGAACAAAGGCGACCTGATTGGGGGTGCTGCCGAGATGATAGATCAAAGTGCCGGGAGGCACAGGAGGGTACTTCTTCATGGGTTTAGGAACTAGAAGAAGTGTGTGTAACAATGATACTGTCGTGTGGATTTTACGAGCCCAGGACAGTTCATGCTCGTGGTGGCTTTCAATTTTAAGGAGTCTGAAAGCGATAAGAAGACTCTGAGGTAGTGAAATGGTACTGTCGTGTGGATTTTACGAGCCCAGGACAGTGCATGCTCGTGGTTGCTTTCAATTTTAGAGAGTCTGAAAGCAAGTAAGAAGACTCCAGGGGGTTGCTTTTTCGTAGATTTAGTCTCCAAGGCCCAAAGAAGCATAAAAGGATGCAATGAAGAACTCTTCTAGCCGGTGTGACTAGAGTATTCCTTTTTCGTAATTAGTCTACCAGGTCCGGAAAAGGGTTAAACTTATACCAGATAGACGCCCTTTCAGGTACTTTAACGAGCATGAAAGGAAGCAAGATTGCTCGGCGATCTTTTCATTCTTTTAGGAGTCAGAAAAGAGCTTAACGGAAACTCCCTAAGTGCCTTTTTCGTAAAGGACTTGTCCGGCCCGAAAAAGGGATAAAATTATACCGAACAAAAGGAATGGCCAGGCAAGGAGGAAGTGTTCAATCAAGGTTTAGTAATGATGACCAAGAACGAGGGTAGGTGGGAACACTGATGGACCTCCTTGCGGGGTAGATGAAATGGTGGCAAAATAACGAAACGGTTGCAGTATGACAGGAGTGAATGGCTCATGTAAAAATGTGGAACAATCCGATGGCGGCCGATGTGGCACGCAAACCGAGGCAGCAAGGTGTCGGGACACAATGTTGAAATTGTACCAAGTGAGAGCGAGAAATGATCTCAAGCATCATCACGAGCTCGGAAAAATGAATCCGGCGATGCAAATGGTGCGAAACACGGAGGTCATAAGGACTCCGGAATGGTTAAAGGAACTAACTAGGTTAAAAAATGGTTGTAAATAAAGGTGAGCCCACCAAGCCAAGGATGCAGTGGTGGGGAGAAATGATGACCCGTGGGGTAAGAATACTAGGTGTATCAAATCAAATCAAATCTACAAGTGATATGTGACCTCAAAAATGGTTGAGATCACAAGTGTGAAAAAGTGAGAAGGGTTAATGACTTGCCCCCATGCTATGTGCATGGGGTTTGTGATTATGGATCACATATGTGTGGGTTTGAACAATGGGTTCATTGACGTGCTGAGATAGATGTGATGGGGAAGGTTCAAAATGATTGATCATGCCCCCTATCCTAGGGTCGATGTAATCTGTTATGCCCCTTGACTCAGAGGTGTCAAGGTGGTGTTGTTTCTGGCGAACGAGGGGTACATCTGACCATGTGTCGATGTGGTGCTCTATAATGGCGGGGTCAAGACCAGGCATCTCAGTATAGGACCAGGCAAAGACATCACGGAATTCTTTGAAAAGGTTTATGTAGTCCTCAATCTCTTGTTTACTGCAGAATGCTCCTAAAGTAATGAGTTCAGGGGCACGACCTGGAGCAGCAATATCAACTTGGATGACAGGTGAGATGTTGGCCATGTTGCCCTCCTCGAAGGCATCAGGAGCAGGAATAGGGTCCTGGAACCAGTCAACCTTGGTGGGGAGGAAGTCTTTGGATTCGACCGCGTATTGGGTAGCGGTGTTAGAGGAGGATTCTTCTGGGATGAAATAGGAACGGTGGTGCATATCATCCCAAGGATAATCCGGGGCAGTAAGGGCCTCAAGAATCTCCTCATCAGTACGGAAAGTCTGCGTCGTCAAATCGGTTGACGAGGGGGTAGTGGAAGTGTTGGTTGAAGAGATCATGTAGATGATATTAACCTCTTCAGAAGGGGGAGAGACCGGGGGGTAGATCTCCTCAATGGTAGGTGGTGCCGTCTCAAGGTCCAGATTGTTCATCTCATAAAGAGCTGCTCTGTAATCCGGGAGATCGGGACAATGATGTGAATAATGCCCGTAAATACCGCATATGGCGCAGGAGTGGTTGGTACGTAGGGACTTATCTTTAGGCTTAGGAGTAGGGTTTAGTTCGACAGTTGGGATGTTAGGATCGTCATCGAGCATTTGCATGTGCTTCTGCAATGCGGGTAACTGTGGGCATTGGTGGGTCGCATGGCCCAACTCGTCACACAGCGAGCATTTGGGAGGAGCACGAAACACTGGAGGGTTCTTGACTGTCTTGGGAGGTGGGACAGCAGTGTAAGGTTGTGGACCTCTGCCCCCAGTGGGTTTGGGAGTAGGAGGAGGTGTCGTGGAGGACGAAGGGGTAGAGACACCGGGAGGTGGCTGAGTGGTAGTAGCCATGGGTTGCACCGGCTGGAGGACGACATCAGGTGTCGGCGGGCGAACGGGAGGCGAAAGATACCATACAGGTAATCCCAAGGTTAACCCAGGGAGGCTAAGGGTAGCCATGACCGGGGCACTTACTACTCCCGATGGAGGGACTAGGAAGGGGATCGTATGGATCGGTGTAACACCAATGTGGCTAGGTACCAATGGTGGTTTAGGCAACAAGGGTGGTTGAGTGTTAGGTGGTAGATTGTCGTGGGACAAGGTACATAAGTCAGAGACTTCGGGCGTAGATGACGGCGGAGGAATGGATTGAAAGGTGGAGGTCATCGGCGCGTCTGAGTAGACTCCAGGCCCCGAAGAGGAAACAAATGAAGTGGTGGCAGGAGAAACAGGTTGTTCAACCATGGGGAGAACGTTTTCCGGTGCCGCCGGAGCACTGGGATCATAGTAGGTGAGCTGGTCAATCTTAACCACGCGTCCTTCATGGGGGAACATCATGGTGCGAAAGACAGAAGAGGCAACCGCCCGCATGGCATACATGTAGCTGCGGCCAAGTAGAAGGTTGTAATCCAATTGGGCATTGATTACCTCTATATCAATAAGAACTATTTTACCACCTAACTGGACTGGAACGTTGGGTAGAAGGCCTTGGGGCTGGGTCCGAACGACCGTCGTAGGCGCGTAACGCAGTGGTGGACTGCTGGAGAGGAGGGGATCCTAGCTTCTGCCATACAAATGTAGACATAACGCATGTGGAGGCACCCTCATCGATGATGCACCGATGGATAACAAGATTCCTAACGGAGACAGTAACTTGGAAGGCTAAGCTGGAAGGTAGGCGTGGTTCAGACTGGTCTAAATCGAACGCCATCAAATGTGAATCAGTTGGGTCAATCCCCCCAATGGCGGAAAGTAAAGTCTTGCGCTGGGAAGGGCAGTTCTTCAAGACTTCTAACGCAGACATGGCTGCGGGAGATTGGGCTAGGTCGTCTACGATGTTGTAGTTTGACGCAGCGCGCGCATTAGGGTTATTGTTGATTCGGCGTAGTGGGAAACGAGCTGCTTTCGCAGCGCCGTCTATGGGCGGCGGAGGTATACGTAACGCCTGATCGGTGGGATGGGCGTTAGCAGGTTTATCCGTGGGAGTGGCTTCAGAGGTGGATCCATATTGGTTCCGACGGGTCTGGAGGTTGACATCAGCAGATGACATCATCAGTAAGTGGTGGGTACCTGAGTCAAACATGGGTTGATCAGGGGCAGCGTAAGTGATCTGTTGTTGTTGGGGTTGCGCGTTAGCTTGGGGGGCCAACGGCTGAGTGTTCACCACACCTTGGGTTGGTAAGGGGTTTTGCAGCACCAAAGGGGGTTGCTGAGGTTGGGGGGGGTTGGGCGGTGCTTGGGGAGCCGCATGCCCTTGGCGATGGGCCTCGTCAACCCAAAGCTGCCGAGCTCGCTCCAAGTGTGGGCAAGCATGGGTGTAATGTCCATAGACCCCACAAATAGAACAAGGGTGGTTCGTCCGCAAATTGGGGTTTTTAGCCTGCTTGGGCGGGCGATCAGGGTTTTGATTAGCGGGGGCCGCATTATTGTTGTCAGGGGGATTAGCCGGTTGACCAGCTTGGTCTGCAGGTTGGTTGTTTCCTCGATTACGGCCCTTGCCGCGGTTCTGTTGGCCCTGGTTACGTTGGTTATTCTGGTTTTGCTGCGGGTTATGTTGGGCGTAAACTTGCCCTTGGGCAGCAGGTGGATTTTGAGGTTGCGCAGGTGCAGGAGCAGGCTGCGGAGGATGATATGTAGGTTGAGGCTGAGCAGGTGCAGCAACTTGAGGGGATTGCTGATAGGACTGCGGAGCAGGTTGTGGATGTGCCGCAGGGGCTGCCTGTGGCGGATAATAAGCTGGTGGGGCTTGTGAAGGCGCAGGAGCCGGGGCAGTCTGCTGATGGTAGTAAGGCTGAGGGGCGACTGGAGGAGCATAAGCAGGAGTCACATACCCAAAGCACTGAGGTGGACATGAGGGTCCATGGGCATGGTGATGTGTCATGGGAGCATATGAGTTGGTTGCTCCAGACTGGGAGGTAGCCCTCGACAGGTTGGGGCCAGGGGTAGGTCGTGCTATAGAAAAGGGTTGGGGATGCGAAGAAACACGGCCAATGATACCATCTGCGGCGTGGGATGCCCCCGGCGCATCATGCTGGGAGGACTCACCGCGAGGGGCGTCAGGTATAATGGTATAAAGGTAACCCGATTGGGCGTAAATGAGGTCGAACTGTTGTGCCTTAAGGATGGCTTCTTCTTCAGACTGGGGTCTTTCTGAGGCCACATCCTTAGCAATAACAGGGAGAAGGGATTTGAGGAACCAATCTAGGAAGATACGGTCGTCAAGTTTGATCTTGCATAAGCTACGGCGTCGACGCCACTCATGGATGTGGTCCGTGATATGGGTAGCCGTGTTTTGTCTACAAGATAGAAGGATCTCAACGCCTGCGTCATAGCGGACAGGCAACTGGAAGAACTGCAGGAAGGTCGAGGCCAGGGAAGCAAAGGTGGCGTGGGTCCCATGAGGTTGCTCGATATACCACTTGGCTGCAGAGCCAGTGAAGGTGCGCTGTAAGAGACGGAGGCGAACAGAGTCATCCACGATGGAGTTAGAGGAACACCATAGGTGGAAAGACATGATATGGTTTTGTGGGTCCTCACCGGCCTTACCCTCGAACTTAGGGATGTCAGAGGGTAGTTTGGTAGGCATATGAGGCCACATAGGGTCGTGTCGAATAGGATCGTTGGTCAATCTGGCCAGGTCAGGTAGGTTGAGGCTAGCCATGAACGGCAAACTGGAAGAAGGCTGTGACACAGTAGTGCTGTGGACCAAGTTGGGGCCAGTGCCCCCAAGTGGAGGGACAAGATGTGAGGTGGTGCCCCCAAGTGGGGGAACTGAGGTAGTGAAGGATGGTCCAGCACCACCATTGGTAGTGTGAGCCACTGATGTAGTGGGGATAGGTATTCCCGCTGTGGGAATAGGTACCGTGAGGGGAACAGTAGATGGTTGCCCCATGGAGGGCATACCCAAAATAGGTGTAGTAACTGGTGTAGTGGTGGATGTTCCACCAATGGTCCCTATGACAAATGGAGTGGAAGTCGTGCCAGCCATGGGGCTAGTAGGGGCAGTATAAATAGGGTTCTCAGACTCTTCGTCAGAATCAGAGGTAAAGTAAGGTGCGTCACTATCTGGTGACGGAGACCTACGTCGCTGACGAGTGGAGTCAAGTGACAAGGCTCTAGATCTGTGATGAGTGGTATCAACGGACAATGATCGGAATCTATGACGAGTGGTGTCGAGAGAACCGTGCTGTGGGGGCTCGCCCCTGAGGCACCGAGAATGTCTCGGGGACTCAATGGTGACAGATGGTGTCTAGTCTCTGTGGGTTGAGGTGAGTATAAAAACAGCTCAAAAATCCTAATGCAACCGAGTGTGCAGAAGGAGAGCTAAAAAGCAAGGCACTCAGGCCAACAACCAACTCAAAACACCCACTGCAACAGCTGTGCTACAATAGGTGGAGTAACAACAAAGATGGTCAGAATACCAACAAGCAGCAGGTTTCCTAGAAAAGAAAAATGGTGGACTCACTAGTCCAAAGGGAGGTAAAGGAGCATGCAAACACCTAGCTAAAAGTATTCTGACTCAACTAAACATATCCTCTGCAAGGTGATGAAATCCAAGTCAGACAATATGAGTAGGAAAGCCAAGTGGCTATGATATCCCCCTACCGGGAGGGACACCGGGTAGTCAATCCTAGAAGAATGGCAACTAAGATACCCCGTTCATGACACGTCCAGAAAGGTGAATCTGCCGTTTAGTTCGTTGACCGCAATACCCCTATACAGGGATATCCCGCGAACCGCGAAAGGTAGCCCTTCGGTTACTGAATGGAGTGCGGTATTCCACTCAGGCCTCCGGAACCAGTCTCCCGACTTCAACCCTCCTAAGGGAGAGGCCCTCTGACAAACTGGTCGTGACCGTGCCAAAAAGTACTAGGGGATTTTGGTTCCCTATTTGGACAACAACTATGTCTCAAGTGAAATAACCAAGGGGTGTTATTGGAAGCCTATCCCCCTGATCCTACCTAACTACAATGATTCTTTTGTGTTCCCCAAGTGGGGTTAGAATGTTGGTTTAGTTAGGTACTTTTTAAGGCTCACTTGATTTAATGTGACAGAGTGTGTGCTCGTGAGGTGTTGAACCCAAAAAACAGAAGTGCCACAAGGGAGGGCAACTTCCAATCTATCAATAATGCTGAAATTGATTCTTTTAACTTGCAAAATTTTCTGAAATAAAAATACTGAAATTTTAAAAAGATTCTGTAAAAGGAACAGAAATTATGTTGCAGAAAGGCTGTAAGGAAGTGGGCTGCAGGTGGGACAGAGGGCTGTTCAAATGCAGAAAATATTGCAGCAAGAGGGGCTGGGCTCAAAACAGGAAAAGAGCAGAAATCAGACCGCGGGTCTGTGGCGGATCAGAACAGGCCGACCGCGGGTTTGAGGGAAACAGCGGCGGTCAGGTCGCGGCTATCGGGCCAACAGAGGCAGTCGGGACGCAGGAAACAGGGGAAAAGGCCCAGTCGGGTCGCGGCTATCGGGCCAACAGTGGCAGTCGGGACGCAGGAAAAATGGAAAAAGAAACAGTCGGGACGCGGCTAAAAGGCTAACAAGCGCAGTCGGGACGCCCGAAAGAGGCAGAAAGCCGCAGTCGGGACGTGTGAAAAAGGCCGACAGGCGCAGTCAGATCGCGGCAAACAGGCTGATTAGCCACGGTCGGATCGCAGGTAACAGACTTGAATCCGCCGGCAGAGCGTCGGAAGCAGTCTGAGAGCCACGGTCGGATCGCGGGTAAAGGCCTGAAAGGCGCGGTCGGGACGCGACTGTAGAGGGAAAAAGACGCGGTATGCGGCGGCCGAAAGGGACAGCCGAAAGGAAAAAATTTAAAAACAGAAACCAGAAATTCGAAAACTAGGGGAGTCGCCAAAACTGTAGCTAGGGTTTTACCCCTAGCTTGTGCCAATGAGCACCTACTAAGGAGAATGGACTCCTTAGTAGCAGTTCAATAATGATTAAATGATTAAGCTAAAACAACAATTAACAAACTACTCTAAACATTGCATGAGACATAAATAAAAGATGTAAAAAATGGTTTTATATTAATGTTACCTTGAGTGTCAAGGTTGGTGAAGCCCTTTGCAGTGTCCAAGAGGATGCTCCAAGCTTCTGAATGCTCCTTCTCCTTCTCCAATGATGGGAATGGGCCAAAGGTGGCTCTCAAGGTGAAAATAGTTCAAAGGTGAACTAGGGTTTCGAGAGAGATTTTGGCAGAGTAAGGGTGCTTGTGATTGTGGATATGAAATAAGGGATCTCCATCACCTATTTATAGTTTTTTGGTGGTGGAGTGTTGACCCATGGTTTTGGGAAACACATGGTTTTAGGCAGCTGTATAGGGTTTTTTCCTCCTTTTCCTCATTATTTTATATTTTTTATTCCCTTTTTAGGGGATTTTTGCTATTTTTGGAGGAAAAGGGGGTTTTTTAGCCCTTTTTAGGCTATTTTGATGGTTTTGTGGCATTTTGGAGGCATTTTAGGCCTTTTGGAGGCTTTTTAATGGGATTTTTTGGGATTTTAAGGGAAAAATGGTAGGAAAATGGACAAATGAGCCATATAATGTGGTAATGAGGTAGTGAACACTTTTTGGGTGTTAACACTCTTGATTATTGAAGGCCTTCGTCTGTCCATTGAAGCTACAAAATAGGACAAGAGGTTAAAAGGTATCAAATTATCCTGATCACTTTCTATTACACATATTTTATTTGTAGATGATGTCTTAATATTTGGAAGTGGATCGGTGACTGACTGGGTGTGCTATCGAGAAATTATTGACTCCTTTTGCTCTTCCTCGGGAATGGTTGTTAGTGTGCATAAATCTATGCTCTTGTATAATTGTGATGACAATGGTACTTGCAATATGATTTCCCATCTTTTCCCTTATCATATGGACTTGTTGGATTGTGGCTTTAAATACTTGGGATATTTTTTATAGACAAATTGCTACAAGAGAGAGAATTAGTCTTGGCTTCTTCACAAAGTGGAAAAAATAATTAGTAACTGGTCTTTTAGGTGGCTATCACTGGGCGGTAGATCCATCTTGGCCAAATCTGTTCTAGAAAGCATACCTGCCTATTGGTTTTCTTTGGTGATGGTCTCGACCCATATAATCAACTATATTAGAAAGTGTATTTTTCACTTTCTATGGGCGGGTAATTTACAGGATTCTAAATTCCACCTAGCCAATTGGGAAATAATTTCATTTCCAAAACATAAAGGAGGATGGGGACTCAAGCATTTGGGTCGGTTTTGTCAAGCACTGAGTGTTAAATGTCTCTAGCAGGGGATCTTTGGGTTGGGTTTATGGAGCAAGGTGATTTATACCAAATATCTGAAGACTTTTTTTGTGTTGCAGTGGATAAGGAATCCACGGTTATCTGTTAGTAATGCTTCCGTCATATGGATGGGCCTCATCAAAACCTCTCCTCTCTTGGGAGGATGGATCAGTTGGAAAATAGGCCAGGGAACTCGGGTTTTTATTAGAATAGATCCCTTCCTTGGTTCTGGGAATTAGTATAAGCTCTTTGGTCACATAATTGAGCAGTTGCATAGATGGAATAATTTAGTTTTGGCTCAAGTTCGATGACTCAACTTTGTTGATACTTCCTCCTCTTACTAATTATCTGTGTCAGACCTGGGACTATTGGCTGAGGTCGATGCTAATGGAATCAATTTGTTATGATCCTGCATTGTGAAGGAATTAGATTGTTTGAAGAGGTGGACACTTTAGTATGGGATTGGGGTAATGGCAATGGGCTATTATATGCAAAAACCACTTATGAAGCCCTGACATATATACAAGTTCCCATATCTCCGAAGTGGTGGGAAAATATGATTTGGAAATGGTGTATTCCAACCAAAATCAGATGTTTTTTTTGGCTCTACCCGGAGAATAAAATTCTTTCCTGGGACAATTTGCTCAAGTGTGGATTTTGTGGTCCTGGAAGATGTATCCTATGTCAAGTTGACGATGAATTGGTTTCACATTTTTTCAACCAGTGCAATTTTTTCAGGTCTATTTGGGATGATAATGGGACTATATTGCAACTCTAGGATGAATGGTCACTATCAAATTTTCAGGATTGCTTCTATAGGTGGTTTCATTCCAATGTCAAATTCAAAGAATTGTTGTTGTTTATCATTTGGGAGGTCTGGAAGGTAAGAAATCGGGCTATATTCAATCACATGTCTCCTTCAAGTTTTCTTGTGTTTCAGAAGGTGATTAGTTCGTTTTCATATTAATACAAGGTAAAGCCTCCCCATAAAATAAGAAATTTAAAGATGCCACAAGTGGAAGACAACATTTCAGTTGGAATTTTTTATGGTACTAAACAGGCGGGTCTTTGCGGTGTCGGCATGGTACTCCAAATTAAGATAAGTCATATGATCTTGTTAAAAATGGGTGGCAGCGGGGGCACTAACACAAAGGCCAAACTTTTGGCACTACTTTGGATGACAAAGAAACTAGGCATTCAACATTTGAGGGTCTTTAGGGATTCAAGAGTAGTTATATATTGGGCTACCGGCTTTTCAAAATTGCAGACAATTCATCTAGATCAATGGGTGGAGCGGACTCAAGAATTGATCTGTGGTTTTCCTTCTATTTCCTTTTCTCACCTATTCCAGGAGCTCAATAGGAGGGCCAATTATTTATCTAAGATGGTTGTTGGGAATATGGATGGGTATATACACTATGATGATCTTGTTGAATACCACATAGTGGGTTCTCGGTCTCTTTATACTTTATGATCTTATATCAACTGTTTTGTTTGATGTTGTAAGTTTTTGTATGGGGACTGAGATCCGGTGTTTTAAGAGTGTATATATCACCACCTAGAGATAGTAGTAATATAGTTATTTACTATTGGTGTCTTGTATGCACCATGAATAGTTGTATATCACCTTCAATATTAGTACTATGTAACTTTGATTATAATTAATAACAAGTTATTGCCTTTCATTTATGAAAAAAAAATTATTATGCATTACAAAAAGAGGACCTCATGTTTTTGTAATAGGCATGGTAGCTGGACAAAAAATTCATGGGTGTGCTAGAAGCGTGATCCCATGTGGAAGGGCTTGGCCAATGAGAAATCCAATCTTGATTGAGGGTGATCACTCTCTATGAATACACTTATTTGTGCCCACCATAAAATTTGTTCAATAGTAAAACATTTGAGGGAGCGGAGAAATGTAGTTGAATCATGTCATGTCATGTCATATATAAAATGAATGGATAGGAAAGAAGAGATTGTATGTCATACTGATCACTCTCTCAGAATATACCTATTTGTGCCCAGCATAAAATTTGATCAATAGTTTAAAACATTTGAGGGAGCATAGAAATGTAGTTGAATTATGTCATGTCATATATAAACGAATGGATAGGGAATAAGAAATTGTAAATAAATAAATATTTTACTAAATTTCATTGCTATAAAATTGATAGGATGAATTTCAAATTTATTTTGGTATTTTTTTAGAGTGAAAAATTGGATCTATGGACTTTTAAGGGTCATTAAAGGGGTAGATCTTATTTTGGCAATTTGAGGTTTCAAGCATTAAACAACCATTTTTGGGATCAAAACTTTGAGAACAAAGTTCTTAGTCCTTTGATATTGTTCTAGTCTTCGAGATATTTCCGAAGATACTCCAAAGACCAACTCAAACAAAGTCCATACAAGGAATTACATATTCTTTGACCACCATAGTACCAAGTGGATGCCATGTCAACACTCATTACTCACATGTGTGGAGCTAATCACATATGGAATCTCAATAAGATTCTGAAGGATTGAAAACCCTAACTCTAAACAAGATTTGGTGCATGAAAAACCCAAACCCTAACCCTAGTTGGCTATCAAAACATGTGAAATACTAAGAGTACACAAAGAAAGGAATGGGTTTTGTTCTATTTTATCGAGTTACTATTCCATAGATGAGGGGAGAAAGATAATGGATACCCTGAGTAGAATAGAGGAAGTAGAAGACCCTATAATAGCCATTTAGTGCACATTTTCTATTGTAACTCCATAGTGAGTCCATATTTCTTTGGATCTAGTATTTCATATCTAAGAAGAAAAATTAAGGAAAAATATTCATCTTCTTGTTGGGTTTTTCCATATTGGGTTTCCTAGTATATCTTATGTCTATTGTGTTCATGGTGATCTTTATATTATTAGTACCTTCACTTCTATATTCTTAGTTCATTTCGATGTTTTGAGTTCTATTATTATAGCATTAAAAATATAATAATAAGTGAACATTGCATAATAGAGAGTAACTCATAGTTTTTTGAAACGTCGTATAAGATATGTTGCAACAAACTCTCTAATAGAATATCTATGACAATTTAGAAATGAAACTTCACATATAAATCATTTTGCTCATGCTCTCCATTTTTGTTCAAATAGCTCAGAACTTGAGATATTTGAGAATGTGGATATTTTCCTTAAGGTAATGCCATTGATTGGAGATATAAAATCTCAATTAAGATTGATTGTAGGCTCATCTTTACTAGAAATGTTTATTTTGTTGAATATGCATGCATGAGCATTAGAGATTTGTATCAATGTATTTGTGAAGTAAATTGTGTGGAGAGGGTGGAAGGAAGGTCTCTCCAACTTCAATGATCTATTAGGACTAATAAAAATCAATTCTAAAAAAATACCCTCATAAACTAATGATTCAAAGATAACACATATAAACAAGGGAAATAGAAGCAAAGCTTCAAGTCCCTGCCAAGTCATAAAAATCATAAGAATAATAAAAGTCTAAGTTTTTTTAATTTTATGTGATTACATTATGTGGCATATTGCACATCAATTGTTGTCATACTGCCAAATGCAATTGCCCTTCCTAACTTAATGAGGAAAGAATTTATTCTGGTCAATAGAAACTACAATGGTAGAAGACTTTGCATGTGGCATGGGAACATGACCATTTGTTGGACTTTGATGCAGAAATGATGACTACAGGTCATTTGAACAATTGACAATTGGTATCCTTGTTGATTTCAATATTCACTACTTCGATTAGAAACATTGCAAGTCGTGAACATAAATGCATAGAAAAAGCTAATATAAGATTTTTTTCTAGATTTATAGGCCTGCAGATTTTTTTGGTATACTTGAATCGATTTTAGTATTCACTACTTCGATTAGAAACATTTCAAGTCCTGAACATAATTGCATAGGAAAAGCTAATCTAATATATATATATATATATATATTTTATTTTATTTTATTTTTTATTTTTATTTTTTATTTTTATTTTTATTTTTATTTTTATTTTTTTTATTTTTATTTTTATTTTTATTTTTTATTTTTTTATTTATTATTTTTTTTTTATTTTTTTTTTATTTTATTTTATTTTTTTTATTATTTTTTTATTTTAATTTTTTAATTTTTTTTATTTTTTATTTTTTATTTTTTATTTTTTATTTTTTTCTGGATTCATAGGCCTGCATATTTTTTTGGTATACTTGAACCAAATGGCGATGGTTTCAGTATTCATTGTTTCGATTAGAAACATTGCAAGTCTTGAACATAATTGCATAGGAAAATCTAATCTAGATTTATAATCCTGCATATTTAAATAGAGAAAATTTACAGTATCAAAACAAATATTGTCCTGCAGAAGTGAAGACTTTGAAATTTCTGGCATGGTGGAAAAAGTAGTGACATTTCATTTAATTATTAGAGATTGCAGCTGTGAGTAATATCTTGACTATAAATAAATGAAGAACTGGACATGAGTTGTTTAAAGTTAAACTAGATAGCATTAACACGATGAAAAAAAGTATTAGTAGGAACAAAAATCGAAACATCAGGGAATGTAAAGTAGGTTACCGATCCTTCTTGGGAAGAAGCAACAATGACAACCTTGTTCTTCGTTAGAGAATCACAGGATATACCAACTCGTTTGCAACAGGGCATGCCAACTCCTCCACCAAGCCCTGATTGAAAATAAATCATTAAACCCTTAAACCCTCCTCAACTACAAACAACCTACACTAACATAAGAGTTACATATTTCAACTTTTTAGGCTTCTCAACTACAATTGTCTCAGTTGCAAGCATAATGCTTGTAACAGAGGTAGAATTTTCAATTATACACCTTGTGAAATTTGTAAGTCTATCATAACATAATCAAATAAGTTTATGTATGTGCCTATCATTACATTATAACCCATCTCACAACCACTTGCTAATTTTTCTCAACCACAATTCCTTCCAACACCTACATTATTTGCAATTAATGCAATTGGAGCCATAAGTGCCTACTTGCAACAAAATCATCTCAAATAAAATTCATTGAAGACATATTGCATAATTGAGAATCTCATATATATATATATATATATATATATATATTGCATAATTGAGAATCTCATATATATATATATATATATATTGCATAATTGGGAATCTCATATATATATATATATATTGCATGGTGAAAACCTAGTTTGCTTGAATGAAGAATACAAAATAATTATTGTTTTCAACGAGTCAATCATTTTAGGAAATGCACACACTTTGTGTACAATATCAATATCAACACTATTGTGTTCATATGGATCTTCCATGGTCGTTTTTATAACAATAAAAAAAAATTAAAGAACAAAAGTTGTCCTCATAGCATAATCCCTTCTTGAATAATATCAAAGGTAGCATTTTTGGCATCTTCAATCCTACATTGTTTATCCTTGAGTCCAATTTCTATGGTCGCTCAAACTTGACATAAAAATCATTTATATGCATAGTTATAAATATTAATTATCCCTATCCTTCATAAAGCAACAACGGAAAACATTATAGGCTGTGTACATTTTTATTGGACAGAAAACGATCAATGGCAAACATTATAAACTGAACATTGGGCAGTTAGAAAATTGACACCTACAACATATTATTTCCTCACTATACTTCACAAATAGAAAGGACTGGAAATGTTATAGACTGTATATTTCATTGGACAAAAAGCTACTGTGTGTACAATTTGATTTACGAAAACAATCCAAACATTACAGTCTCAACCCACAATTTATTTTTCCGAAACTTTGAGATCCAAAGCCTAATTATCCAAAATATAAATTCTTTGACACATGTTTATCATGAAAGCAATATAACTTGTGTACAATTTTATTGGACATAAAGAAATCAATGGTAAACATCACACCGTGAGTGTATGAATCATTTTTACAAAAAGTATTAATCCATGCGTAACATTATAGAATCAGCGCATAGTTTATGTTTTCAACTCATTGTGTTTCAAAATCTAGCGATCCAAAATATAAGTCTTTTCTGACATATTTCTCATGACTTACTAGGAAATGTTAGCCCTACATCCAATCTCAGGTTGGATATATAGGTGAAATAGGATATGTAGCTGGTGAAGTCTAACTTAGAATTTTTTTTGAATTAGTTCTGCAAATGAGCATCTTTAAGTAAATATGATTTCGTTGATCCTACATCCAATCAAATCATGGAGTGAGAAATATTTTTAATTACACTCTTAGTTTTGTTATGCAGGGCGAAGAAATAAAATAACACCGGACTAGGACATAGCGGATTGGACGAACCAAGCAATAGAAGAAGCAAATGCAATGAGTGATGTTTGAATGTATTTTGGTTTTGTGAACGAAAATCATTATCTAGAAGCCAAGTCACGAGAAATTTGTTTGAGTTAATTTTGGTGGAGGTTTTGTTGGTTGCAAATATGCATTCTTAATGATTATAGTTAACAAAGCTATGACTATTAATGTGAAGATATTATACCAGTACTAATCCATCTCGAGTGGCGAGGGTAAGTATGTCGGCACAAGACACAACACCGAGGCACACAGTCTCTAGTCTTTGTTTGATGGCATCTTTAACTTCAAATCCTCTCAGTGAATTTGCATTTGCATTTGCTATTTTCTCACCTTTAAATGTTGGTGTGTCATCCAGTATTGCTGCGTATTAAAACCGGTGGTTAACTAAGTAGTACCCTAGTGGTAAACTAAATAGTTTGTGGAAAACATGCATTCAACAAGTACAGAAATGGTTTACAAAAGAAATAAAGCTAAAGGGGAAAGTGTTTAATATGCCAGTAAAGCGTTTAAAAAAATTGGTGAGCTCTGGGCGGGATTATGTTGAGCTTTGCGAGCCGTTCCTGAACCACGAGGAGAGACCCCGGATTTTCCCCTTTGATCCAGCCAGCGATTTAGGCCATTTTTAAAAACATCCTTAACGGCTTTTGGAGGGACCTAGAACCACGACTTGTTGTTTGAGACCTTTGACTCCTATTATCTATTTTCTTAGAAGAATCCCACTACAATATTATGGAATTGGTCTAGAAATGGCTAATTTAACTGGATAGAGACCTTTGACTCCTATTATCTATTTTCTTAGAAGAATCCCACTACAATATTATGGAATTGGTTTAGAAATGGCTAATTTAACTGGATATAAAACTTAATATTTTTGCATGAGACGATATCTCCATAATTAATTGGTTTAAAAATCT
The DNA here is from genome assembly GCA_027924585.1 of Larix kaempferi. Classification (NCBI taxonomy): domain Eukaryota; kingdom Viridiplantae; phylum Streptophyta; class Pinopsida; order Pinales; family Pinaceae; genus Larix; species Larix kaempferi. The sequence continues at coordinate 5,422,451 of BSBM01000862.1, read as the reverse complement.
ATTTATTTATTTATGTAGTATTGTTGTTAGAGGCATAAGCCTGATTAATTTATTTGCTAATAGACAGTAACCTGTTAAACTCTGATAGGCATGATGAGAATCATTTCAATTCATCTGCTACGGAAAATTTTGTAAACAAAATGCATATGAATTTCAATTATCCTAACCATCTAAATCTTCATTTGCGGAAGCCACTGCTCTTTGTTCCAATTCGGTCTTTAGTTTCATAAGCATTGTTCATATTCAGTAATTAAAACTTTCTCATCTGCTGCTTCCTTCTCCTTTAGTAAATTTTGTGGATCTAGCACTAACGAACATACAAAAAATAACTAAATTGATTATAAGCATCACAACATACTTCTAAAAGAAAAAAAAACATAAAATTAAACAATGTTATTGAATGCAGAAAATTATAACAAATTGAATAGAATTGAACATGCATTTTTTGACACTAAGGCATTCATAGATTATTGCATTAGATGCAACGAATCAAATTTGACCTAAGATTCACTAGTAGGATTGAAAACATATATAAATTTGACCTAAGATTGACTAGTAGCATTGCCAACATCTGGAAACAAATTCAATGCCCAAGGAAATTTCTGGTGAAAAAAATACAAAGGCCCTAACACCAATGGTACATGAATATGTTGATAGCTAAATTATAGAGAATCACTAAATGCATTATAGAAACTTAGTTAATGGGAAAATGCAAGAAACATGATCGTTAATATGCAAGTGCGAGAGTACTTACTATACGAATGCAGGCCGGCTTCAAGGGTTCTTTCTTCACAACTGCTATATTTAGGTCATTTTATTTAAAAATAAATTTGACAATATAAGCTATTTCTTCCCAGATGCTATATTTACGTCAATTTCTTAACAATAAGTTTGCTTGTAACCAAATTATCTGTAAAACATGATCCTATTTTTTACATGCGTGTTTTCAAAGAAAATGAAACATATCACGTACTATGTACTCCATACTACCGCCACATGTGCTATCTTTTCTTGCATTGGAATAAGATGTATATGAAAACATTAAAATTTTCAAATTCTGCCTACGTTGTACCCAACACTCCGTCGTAATTAACACGCAATTTAGACAGCGGGATAACACCATCATCACACTGCCATTTCCTAAAAGAAAAACTATACGCCACAATCAAGCCATATTTTCAACCATCCATTCATCGTTGACGACAACAAAAAATTCCTCGAGAAATTAACCCCAAAAACAAGAAGATATCAATGGAACATAACATTTCACCCAAAATCCAGACTTCGAGCTATCTAATTTCACAATAATAAAAACCAGGAATTAAGCAATCACTACTTACCTCTCAAACCATGCAATCTAGAAATATGATCCGGCGGAAACATGCTTGTATCAATAAAAAACTCTTTAAGTCTAGTCGTGTGGCATTCCCGCCCATCTTCAAGAAGCTCGTGCAATAATTCAAATGTCGTCATCAAATAATTCTCCTCTAATAGAAAATTCACCACACAGTTACACAGTGAAGCTTGTTCCACCTCCATGCTCCCATAAATCTGACAAATCCCTTCACTCGGGCTTGGAATGGGTCAAATCTATAAATTTTGCTAAATTGTTTCAAGCAAATAATATGAACATAAGTTATGACATATGCATTCATCGATCCTGCATCTTCTTGAGGTTATACATATTCTTACCAACAAATTTGCCAAATTATAATCTAAATTAACAAATTAATGAATATAAATCAATCAGATAACTTAACACTGTATTCTGGAGATGATTTTTATTTCAATTATATTTAACTTGTAATTTATCCTATAGAAGTAAAAGAAGAGCATTTAGAAGGTAAAAAGGGCACAAGCATCGAAAAATGGAATGACAATTTATTACGGACACTTGGACTGCCAATTCCACATGCTGCCACTTGCGGCTTATGCATGCAACACCTAATTTCATGTCTCATGCATAAGACACTTTCCCAATCACTTCTTAAACAAGATAGCTTCATTATGCTGGTAAGGATGGTTGCTTCATTACGCTGGTCACTACCACTGAGTGTTGCTATCGCTTGTGCTCTACGAAAACCTCAACCTGTGGAGAAGAAGTACTCCACCCGACCCGTGGAGAAGAAGAAGTCCACACGAGTCTAATTACAAGTAAAGTTAACGATTTATTGCCATGGATAGAAAAATAAATAATAGATACAGACCTAATACTCATCAATCGTTAATACATATCTTTGCGCAAGTGGGATGGATGTCATTCTTGGACAAGCTTCGTGGATACAACAACACAATTTCCGTAGAATTTGATCACCAATTTCACAGAAAATGCTTCTAAAGTACCGAGAATAATTGTGGAGGTCATTGAAGAATCAATTTATATAGTAATAGGCCTATTTACAATAGGGAAGCAGTGGTATGGGTTCACATTTTCATATCCTCTTTTCTAACACATTCACATAATCACATTTTATGAATAATCCCCATTTTTATATGAAATTTGGCTAGATTTATTTTTTATTAATGGAATTGTTATGGTTACATATTAACAATCTAAATTGCAGTTAAAGTTGTTGAAGGTTATTAAAAATAACAATTACAGTAAATTTTCTAAACAAATTTCTTCTTCTAAATTATAATTCATGGTTTTAATGCATTGTTCATATTATTCTGGAACTGGAATAATTGAAATGCACCAGAACAAACTTACAATTTTGCAAACATAAATGGAGCGAAATTTATGAAAGGGTTTCAATTTTGCTCATTCAGGGGTTCAATTATGTTCAAATGGATAAGTGTATTTCGATATGTCTTGGTTTTGAGTGGCTATGATTAGGCTTACAAAATGTTGGCACTAATTATTAGGCAAAGCAAGATCTCATCTCATATCAGTTGAACGTTCATATACAAGCAATCAGAGAAATTCCTTTGTCATCTCGGAATTGTTCCCCAAAGCAGACTTGTTGATTAGCCTGGATGTAAGATTTTATATACCTTTCTAATACAGACATTTCATTATGATCAATAAATATTTGGTTGCTACAACGTTTTCTTCAGTTTTTAGCTTCATTGCCTTGACTATGTCTTCATTAATGGTGGGTTTTACAATTAAGCAACATCGAAGAAGAGGCGCAACGAATAAACACTGAGGAGGAGTGTGAGAAGACTATGAATGAAGAAGATTGTTTTAATCAACGCACTTTAGCTGCACATATAGATTACATCTACACACAAAACCACAAAGGCCCATAGATAGTTTAATCCAATATTCTCCATCTCTATTTTCTATATAAAGATTATATCAAATAGTTTTATAAAGAAATTTTCGGCATAAATGCATATGCGAGAATGGAAAAAGGTATATGAGAAACCATTGTATTTTAGCCATGTTTTATAGGATAAATTTAGTTACTTTACACATTAAATAAACAGGAGGTTGAGAAGTTTCTTCATAAAGCAAAATTGAAACATGAAATTTCTTCAGACATTGGTTACTTTTGGTTACATATAATAACAAAGCAGTCATGAAAATATGGTTACTTAAAAATGGATGAAAATGGGTGTCATGAAAAAATGGTTACTTACAAAGTAGCTTCAAAGCATACTCTCCACGTCATGTAAAAATACAGTAATAGGACTGCCAGGCATACTCTCCACGTCCAGACAACCAGCGACCGTCAATATAAAACTATGTTGACAATTAAGGTATCCAAATGGTTTCCAATGGCCGAAATGGGATGAAAATGGATGCAATGTCACCGAGTTGAGTCTCAACCCATGAGTTCTTGTGAGTCACTAATTACTTGTTGTATCTAGACCTTGCAGTGTTCGCTCTTAAGCCTTCCCATCAATAGTCGGACTACATGCAGATGCTACATCATCAACAATTGGAAATGCAGGTTTCCAGCTGGCAATTAAAGTAGTGTTAAGTGCCCTGAAATACCTGAATGTGAGTGTCTATTAGTGCTTATAATACACCATTGCCTCTAAAAGAGGCCAAATAAGGCCTTCAAAACCATGATTGGATCAAGCACTACATGGGGCAAAAAACTTAGGATATCTTGCCTGGGAAAAGTGTTGAACTAATACAAATCTTCCTTATCGGTTTCAAGAGTCCCGAATGCTCGAATTAATAAATGAAAATAAAGACCAAAATCACTCCCTCAACATATCACCTAACACATTCAATGGAAACATATCACTGACCTCAATTGGATTCTCTGAGAGAGAGTTATGCCAAGTGTCGCAACGTGACCTATTTATGGGGTAAAACAGGCGAGCGAACTTGTATGGCATGCCAAGTGTCACTGGCTCCACTTCGGCCTCTGAAATAGTTACCTGAGAAACTACAGTCCGTTTTCTGCCTGTCACTTTTTACGAAATTTCATTTGGAGCTTCCTAGCCCAAGTTATGACCTTTTTTCCTAGGTCACCTGATTATGACTCAGATCTGGAAGAGGCTGAAACCCTAACTTGTACTGATCATAACTCACAAAGTACAACAAATATGAGGGTTTTCTTTGGACACAAGGTACATGGGGATGTTATCTACGACTTGTAAAGATTTCAGATCCTGAACCTTTTCCAAAATGGATTTATAGTGAAAGTGCCACGATGACTTGTTTTTTCTATACAAAACCCTAACCTTCAAATTGTCGCAAGTGAAACAAGTGTCGTAAGTGACATACATTGCCTTCCTTCAAGTTATCTCTGATAGCATGTTAAGATTCAATATGCTACCATAGAAAATATCAGAATTACATTCCATTTCACAACAATGGCATATACAAGATCACTAAAAGAACAACAAGCACAGCATAAACACAAGAGACACAGATTTATCCTGGGAAACCTTCATGGGGTAGAAAACCCAGCAAAGCTTCCTCAATATAGATGACTAGCAAATACAAAGATGTAAATCCTATACATGAGCTACTTCTCCTCCATAGCATATCTCTCCCTCACCTATGCACTATTCACAAGTGAGTGTAGTGTGTGTTAAATGAGGAACACATCTCCGACTTGTCTTTTACATTAACTAGGTCGGCCCCAACTTTAACCATTGGGTTAAACACCCCATTACAACTCACTCTGGGCTGACCCCACTAGGGAAGTCTAATAACCCAAGTTACCACATTTTGACAAAGGAATAAACATCTCCGGATATACAATAGGGTCTCCATGGAGGAATGAAACATCTCCGGAATAAAAAAAGTACAAATATAATATTCTTAGAGGTTACAATATCTCAACAACAATGTTGTATTTGTTCCTGTGGAAGCTAAAGAGATAGAATGGTCAGTATTATGAGGACATAAATACAACGTACCTACCTTATCTCTTTTTTTATCACCATTGATCCTTTAGTGATCTTTCACCACTTTTCTCCAAAAGTAGATAGACAGACGCCATCTCCCAATTTCCCTGTTGAGATCAGATTTATTTTCATAGCAGGAATATGCCTAACATCTTTCAACAACCAATCAGTTACATTCTTAACTTTTATCCATACCTTACCCATTCCAACAATTTTACATGGCTCGTCATCACCCAATAAAACATGTCCAAAATCACCTGGAACATAATCATGAAAATATTTCCTATGGGGTGTAGCATGACATGAAGCCCCTGAATCTACTACCCAATAATCACTTGTATTATCTAATGAAATAATCAAAGCATCTTGTAACACATCACCTGCTACATTTGCTTCCTGGGTAGTTTCCTTCTGTGCATCTCCTTTCTTCTTTAGAGATCTGCAGCCTTTCTTCAGATGTCCTTTCTTTCTACAGTTCCAACACTCTATTTTTCCCAATCTGGACTTAGATCTGTCCGTTTTAGATTTCCCACAATTACCTTGGCTCTTTCCTCTCTCCTTTTGTCTTTCCCTGGTCTCCATGCTCAACGCATTACCTAATGTCTCACCTGTGCTTTTTCTTCGCATTTCCTCGCTAAGAATAACACCAATAACATCATCAAATTTCAAGGTGTTTGAATCAGAGACAGAGTTACTTATAGCCATGACCAAGCTATTCCAGCATTCTGGAAATGAACACAAGATTAGAAGAGCCCTAACCTCATCATCAAAGTTCACAATTACAGAATTTCGCTGATTTGTAACCGTATTAAACTCATTTAAATGATCAGTAACAGATCCACCTTTAGACATCTTCATATTAAATAAACGCTTCATTAGAAATACCTTGTTGGAGGCCGAGGGTTTTTCATACAGCTTATCCAATGTGCTCATCAAACCCTCCATTGTCATGTCTTTTGAGATATTAAAAGCCACCGACGAAGCCAGGCTCATCCGTATTGTTCCTAGAGCCTTTCTGTCAAGAACCTCCCATTCTTCGTTCTTCATGGCCGTCGGCTGCTTTTCTCTTCCTCCCAACGACAAGAATAGATCCTTCTGGTACAGATATTCCTCCGTTTTCATCTTCCATAACTGGAAGTTTTGGCCATTAAACTTCTCGACCTTAAACTTTCCTTCTTCCACCATTGCTCCCACTCGAACCAGAAACCCTAGCTTCCTGAGGGTTTATCTGTCAAATAGACCATTGGCTCTGATACCAATTGTTAGAAAAACAAGATTGCAGAGCAATAACAATAAACAGAAATGAAAATATAATCGCACATAAACATTACAAGAGAGACACAGATATATCGTGGTTCACCAAACTTGGGCTACATCAACACTGAATTTGCCAGTCCTTATTATTATTCCATCCAACAAAGTGAAGTGATACAATCTGCAGCACAGCCATTGCACTTCCTCTTCACTGTCTCACAGTCTCTCTTCCGATCTCAGAGATATTTACAATGCATAAAACCTTATACATCAACCCTATCCGTGTTACAATGTCTTTATTTTATAAGGGAAATACAATGGGAAAATACCACGGGTTACCCAAAACCATGGCCCTGAAAACTGGTGGCAAAGACATCCCCAAAAATTTTTCTCGGGGGCGCTGGCCCCCCAGCCGAGGGAGTGCAACCAATCCCCCGGACCCCCTGGGGAACATGCCGAGATCATAACCAAACCTGGGGTACAGACGCTCCTGAATAATAATGTCTCTGAATCTGGAGATCAAGCTCCATAACCAACAATCTCCCACTTGGAGACTGAACACAACAACTCCACCATTGATGCACTTGCTGGACTTGGACTTGGAAACTTTCTCCTCTTCACCTTCATGCTAGAAGGCCAACTGAAAATGAGAAGGAACTCAGTTTCTCTCTGGTCGCTACCTTTGTGAACATGTCTGCAGGATTCTGGCCAGTGTGTATCTTTTCCAGCTTCAACAGTTCATCTTCCAGAATAGAGAGTATGAAATGGTACTTGAGCTATATATGTTTAGTCCTGGAATGGAATGCTGAGTTCTTTGCAAGATGAATGGCACTTTGGTTGCCACTATACAACCTGCTATCCTTCTACTTCTTACCCAATTCCTCCATAAACCTCTGCAACCAATTCATCTCTTTACTAGCCTCTGTAACAGCAACATACTCTGCTTTTGGTGTTGAAAGTGCAACAACCTTCTGCAGTTTCGAAATCCAACTTACTGTTGTTCCACCTACAGTAAACACATACCTTGTGGTGCTCCTCTTGCTATCCTTATCACCTGCCATATCTACATCAACATATCCCTGTAGAACAATGTCTGAACCTCCAAAACATAATGCCTGAGTGGTAGTACCTCTCAAATACCTGAGAATTCACTGTACTGCCTTCCAATATTCTTTACCTGGATTGTTCATATATCTGCTCACAACTCCCACTGCTTGTGCAATATCTAGTCTTGTGCACACCATGGCATACATCAAGTTGCCAACTGTTGATTGATAGGGAATCTTGGACATGTAATCTGTATTTTCCTGCGTCTTGGGACACATTTCCTTACTTAGACTAAAATGGCTGGCCAAAGGTGTACTAACTGGTTTTGCATTATGCATTTTGAACCTCTCCAACACCCTTTGTATGTACTCACTCTAAGACAATGTCAATTTACAATTTTTCCTGTCTCTCATTATTCTCATACCAAGGATTTGCTTTGCAGCACCCAAATCTTTCATCGCAAATGAATTATCTAGCTTCCTTTTGAGCACATTTATATCCTGCATGTTAGACCCTGCAACAAGCATGTCATCCACATACAATAGCAAGATAATATATCTTTCATTGTCTAGCTTCTTGAAATAAACACAGTGGTCAGAATGACATCTACTATAACCTTGTTTTGTCATAAACCTGTCAAATTTTAGATACCACTGCCTTGGAGCTTGCTTCAAGCCATTCAAGCTCTTTTTCAACCTGCACACCAAATTCTCCTTCCCTTTGACCTCATACCCTTGTGGTTGCTGCATATATATCTCTTCCTCTAAATCCCCATGGAGAAAGGTTTTTTTTACATCTAACTGTTTAAGATGCAAATATTCTACCGCCACTAGACTTAAGATAGTCCTAATTGAAGTCATCTTAACAACAGGAGAAAATATTTCATCAAAATATATACTTTTCTTCTGTGCAAATCGCTTCTTGCCTCCTTCTTCTTCCTTCAACCTGTAAATCCATTTGTTATGCAATGCTCTTTTACCAGCAAGCAACTGAACCAAATCCCAAGTCTGATTTCCTACCAATGAGTCCATCTCCTCATTCATGCCTTACTCCCACTTCTTTCTAGTTTCCACCTGCATTGCTTCTTCATAACATTTTGGTTCACCAGCATTAGTCATCAACAAATAATACATTGAAGGAGAGTATCGTTCAGGGAGTCTACTTAACCTAGTAGATCTTCTTGCAGTTGCAGGAGTTTCAAGTACTTGCTATTGTTCTTGATTTTCTGGCACCTTTGGAACTTCATTTTTTTGAATTTCATCAAGTACTATGTACTCTGTGTTTTCCCTTTCCTGTTTCTTTCCCTGCAACTGATCTTTATACATGACCTTTTCATTGAATATGACATCTCTACTTCTAATGATTTTGTGATTTTCATAATCCCATAAACGATAACCAAAATCATCAATCCCATATCCAATAAAGGTACATTTCTTGGATTTAGCTTCAAGCTTTGTTCTATTTTCTTTATCATTATGGACAAATACTTCATAACCAAACGTTCTCAGAAATGAGTAGTTTACCTTTTTATCTGTCCATGCCTCCTCTGGAATACCACCATCCAAAGCACTTGAAGGTCCTCTATTTATTAAATAAACAGCAGTATTTACAGCATCTGCCCAAAACTGTAAGGGCAACCCTATATGCAATCTCATACACCTTGCACGCTCCATGATTGTTCTGTTCATCCTTTCAAACACACCATTTTCTTGTGGTGTTCCCGGGACTGTCTTCTCTCTACAAATCCCATGGTATGAACAATAATTATCAAACTCCTTACCACAGTACTCACCTCCATTATCAGATCTGAGACACTTCAACCTTTTTCCTGTCTCATTCTCAACCAAAGCTTTCTACTTCTTAAAAGTAGCAAACACATCAAATTTGTGTCTAATGCAATAAACCCAAGTTTTTCTAGTTGCATCATTAATAAATGTAACATAATAATGAGAGCCACCAAGAGATTGTACATGAGCTGGTCCCCATATATCTGTATGCACAAGCTCTAACTTTTCATTCTTCTTCTGTTTCCCAACCTTGAGAAATCTGACTCTCTTCTGTTTTCCATAAACACAGTTTTCACAGAATTCCAAACTTACCTACTTCAAATCTGGCAGCAACTTCCTTGAGTGGAGAATCTGCATCCCCTTCTCACTCATGTGGCCAAGCCTATGATGCCACAATGATGTATATGTTCCTATGGAAGCTAAAGAGATAGAATGGTCAGTATTATGAGGACATAAATACAACGTACCTACCCTGTCTCCTTTTGCTATCACCATTGATCCTTTAGTGATTTTCCACCATTTTTCTCCAAGTGTAGATAGACAGTCGCCATCTCCCAACTGCACTGTTGAGATCAGATTTCTTTTCATAGCAGGAATATGCCTAACATCTTTCAACAGCCAATCAGTTCCATTCTTAACTTTTATCCATACCTTACCCATTCCAACAATTTTACATGGCTCATCATCACCCAATAAAACATGTTCAAAATCACCTGGAACATAATCATGAAAATATTTCCTATGGGGTGTAGCATGGCATGAAGCCCCTGAATATACTACCCAATAATCACTTGTATATCTAATGCAAGAATCAAAGCATCTTGTAACACATCACCTGCTACATTTGCTTTATGGGTATTTTCCTTCTGTGCATCTCCTTTCTTCCTTAGAGATCTGTAGTCTTTCTTCAAATGTCCTTTCTTTCCACAGCTCCAGCACTCTATTTTTCCCAGTGTGGACTTGGATCTGCCCATTTTAGACTTCCCATGATTACCTTGGCTCTTTCCTCTCTCTTTTTGTCTTCCCCTGGTCTCCATGGTCAACGCATTACCTGATGTCTCACCTGTGCTTTTTCTTCGCATTTCCTCGCTAAGAATAACACCAATAACATCATCAAATTTCAAGGTGTTTGAACCAGAGACAGAGTTACTTACAGCCATGACCAAGCTATTCTAGCTTTCTGGAAATGAACACAAGATTAGAAGAGCCCTAACCTCATCATCAAAGTTCACACTTACAGAACTTAGTTGATTTGTAACCGTATTAAACTCATTTAAATGATTAGTAACAGATCCACCTTCATACATCTTCATATTAAATAAATGCTTCATTATAAATACCTTGTTGGAGGCCGAGGGTTTTTCATACAACTTACCCAATGCGCTCATCAAACCCTCCGTTGTCGTTTCTTTTGAGATATTGAAAGCCACCGACGAAGCCAAGCTCAGCCGTATTGTTCCCAGAGCCTTTCTGTCAAGAACCTCCCATTCTTCGTCCTTCATGGCCACTGGATGCTTTGCTCTTCCTCCCAACTACAGGAATAGATCCTTCTGGTACAGATAATCCTCCATTTGCATTTTCCATAACTGGAAGTTTTGGCCATTAAACTTCTCGACCTTAAACTTTCCTTCTTCCGCCATTGCTGCCACTCGAACCAGGAACCCTAGCTTCCTGCGGGTTTATCTGCCAAATAGACCTTTGGCTCTGATACCAATTGTTAGAAAAACATGATCGCAGAGCAATAACAATAAATAGAAATGCAAATATAATCACACATACACATTACAAGAGAGACACAGACATATCATGGTTCACCCAACTTGGGCTACTTCCACACTTAAGTTTCCAGTCCTTATTATTATTCCGTCTAGTAAAGTGAAGGGATACAACCTGCAGCACAGCCGCTGCACTTCCTCTTCACTGTCTCACAGTCTTTCTTCCGATCTCAGAGATCTTTACAATGCATAAAACCTAATACATCAACCCTAGCCGTGTTACAATGTCTTTTTTTTATAAAGGAAATACAATGGGAAAATACCACGGGTTACCCAAAACCATGGGTCCGAAAACTAGTGGTGAAAAACAGTCCCAAAAATTTTCCTCGGGGGCGTTGCCATCAAACCCCCTTTCTCAGGAGCTCGCTGGCCCCCTAGCCGGGGGAGTGCAACCACTCCCCCGAACCCCCTAGGGATCGTGCCGGGATCATAACCAAACCTGGGGTACGGACACGGCTGAATAATAATATCTCTAAATCTGGAGATCAGGCTCCATAACCAACAACAAAATCTAGTATGGTCTCCTATTCAGTTATGGTTGGCCAATAAACATAAAGTCTAGCATTTGGTATAATGGTTTGGGTCCCTTTCGAAGTGGAGGGACTGCAAACATTTTCCGACTTTGAAGTGATAGAAATTGTCGATGACACTAATCCATATCCTACACTATTGGGGATTGATTGGGTGATACAAAATCGGACTATTATCAATTTTAATAAGATAATAGTAACATTTGAAAATGAAGATATTAGAGTTGTTGCACCTTTGGATCCACTAGAAGGTCAACGCTATGTCTAACCAGTCAAAGGAGATTATGATGCTCAAGACCTAGACAATATCTATAATGTATCCTCCAGGATAAATGATTATAACAATCCTACAGTAGATGGTATGCTTAGTTGGCAAAGTGTTAGTTCATGTTCATGTGATTCTAGTGAAGCTCTAGAGAACTGGCAGAACATATTGCATGAAGTATTAATGCGAAGGTGTGCCCGTATGACAAAATCACTATGTTGGGTTAGAACATAGGTATGTAATCTTCCTACTTACGAAGGTTTTCCTAATGTGGAAAATTTTATTAATGAATTTGAAGACCAAGTACTTGAACAACAACGCTTATTAGCCCTAGAGGTCACTCTGAAAGCCACCCTGACGAGGTGGTGGACTGATCCAGATTTATGTGGGAACGAAATGAAAGAGCAGATACATAATCAAATATAGAGATATATTGCAAAGAACAGAGCGATATAGTAAACACATATTCTATTAAATAGTGGAAATAGAACAGACTGTAAAATACAACAACTAGAATGGTAGTAGCTATCTATGAGAAGAGGTGTGGACGTTGTGCTCATCCATGCCAAGATGAATACAATGAGGCTATGAAGGCCTTTTTACAATACCCAAAATCCAAAACCCTAACCCCGGAAGATGAAAAGCCAACAATTTTGTGGACCTCGTTTTGGGTAGTTTGGTGTATCAACTTCCCGGGGGCGTAACTTTCACATACGATCTCCGTTTGGGGAGCACGATAGCTCATTAGAAAGATCTATCCGAGGACTACGCTAAAAAATGCGAATGTGGGCATTCGTCGAGCAAGATTTCCCAAAATTGTCAGAAGACTGTTTTGAGCCAGTTGGAAGAGGTGGGTCGCCACCAATATCCACCTAGATCATGGACTACACATAAGCGAACTATAACTGGTTGGCCGAAGTGTCAAATATATTTACAAATTCGTTTTGGTGAAGGAATTCCCTATATTGGTGAGAAGTATACTAGGTTTGACTATACCTGATGATCATTTAACTACCTATAGTGCAATTTGGCAGAATATACCCAAGCAAGAGTGGGTACATATGTTCATTCATACACTAGACACTATACCAAGGAATTGGTATACGTCATTAGAACTAAACAAGGAACTGCGGATTGGGATGCTAGGAAAATGAGCTTCAAATAGACATTCAACTATAAGGATGAAAGTCCTACAATAGATGCGGCTCTGCAGATTATCAAGGAAAAAAAAATGAAGAACTTCCGAGATCAGTGTCTAACATACCACAGTGGACAGTGAAAGTGGAGAAAATGATGGAATGTTACAACATTAGCGGAGGACCAGAGGATGATGATCCGAGGGATATTCATATTCTAGAAACTGAAGGAATTCGTGACTTGCAGGGACCTAAGATTACATCTGATAAAATTTCTAAAGCCGTTGAAGATCAAAAAGGTAAATATAGGATCTCCTGAAAATCCAAAGTTTGCAAATATAGGAGATTACTGGAATAATGAAACGGTGGGAAAAATTACTGACCTGTTGCATTAATTTCAATACTTGTTTCCTACTAAGTTTTCAGAAATGAAAGGTATTGCTGACGACTTGGGTGAAATGAAAATCCCAATGAAACCTGGCGCCAATCCCATTAAATAGAGGTCGTACAGATTGAATACACAATATAAGAAAAACGTCAGAGCAGAGCTCGACAGAATGCTGGATGCAGGTATTATTGATCCTGTCAAAGAATCAAAATGGATCAGTCCTATGGTAGTCCAAGACAACAAAATTGGAGCGATTAGTATTTATGTAAACTTGCGAAAATTGAATGATGCTTGTCTACATGATCCTTTTTCGACCCCATTTACAGACAAAATGCCTGAAAGCGTCGGATGTTAAGAAGCCTTTTATTTCACAGATGGATTTTTTGGATATCATCAAATCAATATTGCTAAGGAGGATCGACATAAAAGAACATTTGCAACAGAATGGGGTTGTTTCTAGTACATGGTAATTCCTTTTGGCCTAAAGAATGCCCTTGCAATTTTCTCACGTGTAGTTGTCGGTGCATTTAAGGAATTCATTCATAAGTTTCTAGAAGTGTATTTTGATGACTGGATAGTATACAGGTTGCTTAAGAATCATATTGAAAACTTAAGGTTGATGTTAGAATGTTGTAGACACTATCAAATCTCTTTGAATTTGAAGAAATGCATATTATGTGCTCCATTTGGAATACTATTGGGACATGTAGTTTGCAAGCAAGGTTTGTTAGTGGATCCTACAAAAATTTGCTATTATAGTTGATCTGCCTCCACCTACTTTAGTTCGACAATTGAGGACAACTCTGGGTCACATAGAATATTACAGAAAATTTATCAAAGGCTATGCTCAGATTATAGTGCTAATGGAAAAATTACTCAAGAAGGATGCAAAGTTTCACTGTAATGAAGATTTCTAGTAGAGTCTCGACCTATTGAAGGAGAAAATGGTTACAACACCTTTTTTGGTATTCCCTGACTGGAAAAAATAATTTCATGTTCATGTCGATGCTTCATCTGTCACTGTAGGTGCGGTGCTCGCTCGACCGGGTGAGGGTTCTATTGACCATCCTATTGAATTTTGCAGCAGGAAATTGTCCATTGCAGAAAGAAATTATACTACGACAGAAAGGGAAGGACTTACCATGGTGTATGCATTACAAAAGTTTAGCATTATTTTTTAGGTAGTCATTTTAAGATGTTTACAGACCACTCTGCTTTGAAGTACCTAGTCAACAAGCCAGTGTTGGGGGGGAGGGGACATCTGTCGATGGTTATTGTTGTTTCAAGAATATGATTTTGAGATCATTGTCAAGCCCGGAAGGCTGAATGCGAGCCCCGACCATCTATCGAGGTTGGAAATAGGCGAAGAACCAAATAGCTTAGAAGATAATCTCCCAGATGAACATATATTTTCTGTAAGAATGGTCAATGACTACTTTCAAGATATTGTGACATTTTTGTCCACAGGAGCAGCGCCAAAAGGATACATGACTGCCCAAAAAAAGCAGTTGGTTTTCAAATATGCAAACTACCAGTTGATAGATAATCAGTTGTATAAGTTAGGACCGGATGAAGTATTGCGTTGATGTGTTGTGGAGCATGAGAGACCAATCATATTAGTTGAGGCCCATGACGGAGTAGTAGGTGGTCATTATGCAGTAAAAGCCACAATGCAAAAGATTTTAAGAGCAGGATTATGGTGGCTGACCCTTCATAAGAATGCTAAAGAATATTGTCAGAACTGCGACGTATATCAAATAATTGGGAAGCCGTCGAGGAGAGATGAGATGCCATTGGTGCCTCAGGTTATGCTGTAGGGTTTTGACAAGTGGGCTATTGATTTTGTGGGACCCATTAACCCACCAGGGAAAAAAACTGGTGTGAGGTACATTATTACTGCGACATATTATCTTACACAATGGGATGAAGATACACCAGTACAAGATTGCACTACTATGACCACTGCATAATTTTTGTTTGAAAATGCCATCACCAGGTTTGGATGTCCTCAAGTTTTATTGAGTGATCAGGGTGCACATTTTGTTAATAATAATATAGAGGCTCTCACTGAAGAATTCCAGGTTTACCATCGAAAGAGTACTCCATACCATTCACAATCAAATGGAACTGTCAAAGCGTTCAATAAGATCCTGGAACATGCACTAACAAAAGTATGTAATTTGAATCGTGATGAATGGGACTTAAGGATTCCTGCAATTTTGTGGGCTTGCAGAACGACATGTAAGAGGTTATGGAAAATAGGTTGTGATGCCTATGGAGTATATTGTGCCTAGTTTAAGAATCGTTGTTTTCACTAGCATGACTAATACATGTATTTTCGAAGAGAGGTTGGCATAGTTAATTTAGTTGGAAGAGGATATATTTGTCGCAGGTTTTCATCAACAAGTGAAAAAAGATAGAGAAAAAGCGTGGCATGTTCACCATATTACTAAGAATCACTTTCAGCGAGGAGATCTAGTTCTCCTCTATGACAACAAATTTTTCAAACATCTTGGTAAGTTACAGATGCATTGTCTAGGGATATATGTTATTAACTTTATAACACAAGGAGGTGCAGTGCAGTTACATAAATTAGATGGTGAAATCCTCCAAGGATTAATGAATGGAAGCCGGCTGAAGCCCTATAGAAATAGTCGTGATCTATCGAAGTGAAGATGTCTAATTCCATCTTTGTACATAGAAAAAAAAATTGTTGGAAACCCCAAGTTTATTTTGTGCCAAAGTTAGTAGTGTCGAAGTATCTATGTCAATTTACACTTCTGTCAAAGTTTCATGGAAACCCCAAGTTATTAGCATGTCGAGGCTCTTCTGTCAGGATCATTTTTCCGAGGTTCTATTTATTTTTCGTTCGGAAACCCCAACATCCAGTTGTGTCGAGTTGGTGGTCTATCCAAGTCCATCTGTTGAAGTGTTATTTATGTCGCTCGGAAACCCCAACTTCTTTTGTGTCGCAATTAGAAGGGAAATTTGGAGGTTTGTCGCAATATGATTGGTCAAAGTTATGGAATGATCCACCAGTCAAAGTTGCAGTTATTGTGCATTTATGGTTTCTTTTATGATAGGTTTAGTGGCATCGTTAGTGGGATTTTTGTATTAATTACTTAAAAGACTGAAGTGTGTGAATAGATCCGCTACTGCCACCATCATCATTGGAAGATCGAGTACATTCAATACACATCAGGAATGACAGACGGATTGCATGCGGGAGTAAACTTAAAAATCCCATCCCTCCCTTGGTCGTTATTCATTGCGACTTGAGCTATTGCAGCATAGTGAGCAAACCAAATCCAATCCTTAGCCTATTGAGTGAAGAGTAAGTGCAAAATTGCTACAATGCAATTCGTTCTATTATCTGGAAGTGAGGCTCAGGGGTATGTCAAGGAAGTTCTGATGCCAGTCTCTGTCTCTGCTAGTCCTGACCAGCCGGAAGTTCTTTCTCCGCAGATTCCTGTCAATGTTCCGAGGAAAACACAACAAACAAATCGTCTTAATCCAGAGATAAGAATGAAGGCATGCCATGATGCAAGAGAATCAACATCGGGCTCTGCATCTATATTACCAGAGTATATCCCTCCATGGAGCTCGAGGGGGAAACCAATAAAGTTACCAAAGAGTGCGCGGTACTAGTTGTAGACCGTTCCAGTACTGAAGGGCATCATGGTTCAAGGCGATATTTTAAGAAACATCCAGAAGTTGTCATAGACCGACCACGATGTCACCAAGTTTCGTAATTTTAACGACATGCACTACATGAGGACTATTGTTTCAGCTGAAGGGAATCTAGTGGAACTAGAACTGGAACTGTAGCAGTGGACTCTTGGCGTGGCTAGAACTGATCTTTTACCATTATTGCATATTCCCCACTTAGGTCACACAGTGTAAGCGAACGCATGTGTAAATAAATTGTTAATTTGTTTGCAGGGAGCATGCCTATGGTTGGAGACTAAGGTGTCAATAGATGGAAACCTAATTTCTAGGATTACGAGCCTGCCCAAGGTTGGGTTGGACCTGTCGCAATATTTTATCAGGAAAGAAAGAGATCATGATATTGCAACCAAAATGAAGGAGAAGTATAACTTGTCAAAGACTCAAACAGAGGCTTCGACGTGGCCTCTATCAGCGACCAGGATGTTCGGTTCACAATGAAGTTGTTAGCCACTAAGCTGCTACGAAATGTTCGATCGAATCAAGTCACTACTTATTTCATTGTTGCAGTAGAGCAGTGTGCCCAAGGTGTGCAAATGAATTGGGCCACCTCTCTACTTAATGAGTTTCTGGAGGATTGCGCGAATGCACAGGAAAATGGTTTCGTTCACATATTTATGGTTTTTGTTGTTGATTTCATTTGTTGGGTGGGAAGAACCAGCAAACTATCAGGGTATACAACCAATCGTCCCATGCCAAGGATCGCGGTATATGAACTTTTCATTTTCTAACATAAGGAGCTGTCGGTAGGAAAGAAATATCTATTTATACATGCAGTTGGAAGTGTTTCGCTATTATGTGGTTCAGATACCACACATCGACGAAGTTGTTGTGGAAAAATATCATAGTGTGGCGAAGTTTAAAGTTGGGCCCCACCACATGTATGTGCAAGCGAGAAGAGACCCACACTTGTAGTGGTTAGTTAGTGGGTTTAAGTTGACTCATGAAGAAATGGATGCTATGGTCCAAGAATGGCTGATGGAATGGAAAGTACCCATTGAACCATAAAACATCTCACCAGATCCGTTGCAACAAGAGAAATGACAGGAGGGAACCTCAGCCCATCAGCAACAGACAAGTCAAAATACACAACACACTGAAGGAGGGGGTGATGAGCAAGAGGATGGAGATTCAAGTCATACCCCTACTGATCCAGGTTTGGGAGATAAGCCGAAAGATAGAACATTGGTGCAGGGAGGAAGGAAAAAGCAGAAAGCGTACAAGTTTGAGAATTCCCAAGCATTAACAGACGACGATATTAACATCCTGTTTGACAAGATGACATAGGTTGCGAAGGAAAATCGTAATAAAGTAGAGGATAGAATGATCCAGCTATTCGGTGGCATCACATAAATCCTATATACGATGTGCCAAGAAGTTAAAAGGATACGCATTTCTCCTTATTCACAGGTCACACCACCACAGGTCAAAGTTGCGCAAGAAGAAGAAGGCTAGGACCAAACAATTACAACCTCTTCGATAGAGGGGGTGGTTAAAATTTTTCCAAGAGCACTAAGTTTTGATGAACCAGGCACAACTGTGCAAATTCCATAGACTGGGTATGTGGACTTAAAGTTATCCACATTGCCACTTTATGTATTGCACTGGTTACAAGAAGGTATAGCAAAAGAGGTAAAGTCGAGGGAGAGTTCCCTCTTGGACCTAATGAAGGGATATAAGAATCATGTGGTTGCACTGAAGGAATTGAATGTTGAGCTTCAACAAAACAAGGACCTGCTGCGAAATGAAAAGGATAAAGTTTGGAAGGTTTTCGAAGTTGCATGATCTATAGTACCTGAGGCCAAAGTTATTGAAGAGATTACATATGTGGAAAAGATACAACGTTTGGAAGCTGTTACCTCAGGATATCGACAAAAAATACAAGACTTAGAGGAAAATATTGTGTTGAGTACCCCGCCTGAAGTATCTAAGCAACAAGAGGTGGCAGTTCGAGAAGATGTTCAGAGCTTTCAGACAGAGGAAGCATAGTGCATGAAGATGTATGAGGAGGTGTCACAATCATGGGCTGCGTTATTTGAAGATGCATATTTATAAGAGGTCACTACCAAGATCGGGGCTGCTGAAGAAAGGATGAGTACACTACGTGAGAAGTTGAAGACTTTGCCACCATTCCAAAGAATGAGGAGAGCTACGGAGATCAAAGAGCTGCAATGGGAAATCAATCAGCTAAGGATGAAACATAGGCAATGGATATGGGTTGAGGCGCTCCAGTCTGAGGCTAAGCGTGTATTAGAGGTCATCAGGGGTAAGCATACTTCCATCCATTCGGCAACCACTTAGGTTATCGAGGAAATAAAAACCCATGTTACTACAGAGCTAGTTGAACTGTCACCCAGAAGAAAGACGAAGTCCAACAGTTGGTCGAAGTAAGCAGGAGTGTATTCCGAGAGTTTCAGTCGAAGCTATAGGAACCTGTCTCACAACCTTGAAGTGGCTAGGGACGAGCCACATGTGATTGTTGGGGGCCTATTGGGACTAGAGTTTTGGAGGTACCAATTTTGGTGAAAATAGTTTTGGTGTGGACAAAGGCAAGACGGAAGCAGTTTAGCGAAGCGGTTGACTCCGACGAAGCGGCTAAGAATTGGGGAAAAACGGTTACGTTGAACAAGTCAAATGGTCGGATTCAATTCATCTAGTTGGAAATGGTCCACATTGTAATAATGAGTTGGTTAGTAATTTAGTGAGAGCGAGGAAATCTCAGTGCGCACTATAAATATGTAATAAGGAATATTTTTGGGTTGGTTCAGATTTGGTTACAAAGAGTTGCTAGTTTTTGTTACTATCAAGTTGATGTTGTAAGAGCATATTTTGATTCTGTAATGAAGCATTATGCCATATCTGTTGGAGTTATTTGGGAGAAGTCAAGTCATCTATCTGCATGTTGTGTGTGCAGATCTATTGTATGTCATGAAGAAATCTGTAAGTCTTAACTGAAGTGCTTATTTGGTTGCAACACATAATAAAGACAAGCACTTCCGTGGTTTTTCCCAGGATGGGTTTCCACGTTAAACATGGTGTCTTTATGTCTTTTGATGTGTGATGCGATATGCGATATGTTTTTCTTTCCTTTTTCTGAATGCTTAAATAAATGCATGATCAAGATAATTATAAGTAATGTGAATGAAGAATATAATGTAATTTATGTCATTCTGGAGATGTCATGGGTTCTGTATAAATGATGAATGTGTCAAAGCTCTGATTTTGTCGACGTTCTAGGTTGGTCGATGTTATTGGGTTGTATGATGAATGTATCACATGTCGAGTTATTCCCATTTCATACTGCAGAAATCGGGTTCCTGCAGACTCCATAGGTACTTCAGGTGAGACTTCATCTAGTCTGCAGGTGTTTCCGAAATGGATTGAACCCCCTTTTGGGCCGGTATCTGTGGTAATGGTGTTTGTTGGTATATTTTTGGAATGTTTGAACCTTGATCGAAGTAGAAGTGTACTAACACCTCTCCTTCCCCCCCTCAATATATATATATATATATAGTGAGAGAGAGAGAGAGAGAGAGAGAGAGAGAGAGAGAGAGAGAGAGAGAGATGCAGGGTATAGAGAGAGAGAGAGGGGTGGTTAAAGATAGAGGGATGGAGGGAGGGAAGGATTGATAGAGAGAGAGATGGTGGGAGTGTTAGAGAGAGAGGGAAGGAGGGGCGAAGGGATGTTGAGAGAGAGTGGGGGGAGATGAATGGTGAGATATAGAGAGAGGGAGGGAGGGATAATGTGAGATATAAATAGAGGGAGGGAGAATTGTATGGATAGACAGAGAGAGAGGAGGGGGGAAGTGGGAGGGAGGGAGGGAGAGATAGAGAAGGAGAGAGATAGGGAGAGAGATAGAGAGGGAGAGGGAGATAAACAATGGAAGGGAGGGAGGGTGGGAGGGAAAGTGAGGGAGTGAAAGAGAGAGGGTGGTATTTAAGGTGGGAGAGAGTGAGCAATAGAGAGAGGGATTGAGGGAGAGAATGTGGAAAGAATGACTGAGGGAAGAAGGAAGGTAGTGTTGGAGAGAGAAAGAGAGAGGGGGGAAGGTGAGAGAGTGAGGGAGGAAGGGAGGGCGAGAGAGAAAGGGAGGGAGAGGGAAGGAGGTAAGGATGGTGGGAGATGGGGGGACCATGGTACAAAGGAAATGAAAATTTTAATCCTCAAGTGTTATGAACAAGGCATCCTATTATGACACATGCTCTCTCTATGGATTGTTTCGCCTCGAGGTGGTATTTTAGGATCAATTAAGTGATTTATCACAAAGGGGATGGATCTATGGGCCTTGATTATGCCTAAGAGAGAAAAATAAGTTTTACATTATTAAAATAAGGTTTTAGTGTTAAACATTCTATTTTGAAACATGACATCATGACATTTTACGTTCTTCTACAATGTATTCTATTTGTCAAAGGATTTATAAACCTATTTTTAAAATATCAAACAAATGGTGATTAATGATAAAAAACCCTAAAACATAAAATTTATAGATCTAAAAAACACCTTTCCAACAATATAAGGAGAATCAATATCCAAGTTCTCAATAAAAAATTATGGAAAAAATAGTTTAAGGCATGTACGTATGTAACAAAAAGCATGCATGTATTTTATTATATTCATCAAAAGATTCATAGAATTATTTTTAAAATATCCTAAAAATGGTGATGAATCATAGAAAACCCAAAACATGAAAGTTGTAAATCTCAAAACTACCTTTCCAGCAGTATAAAGATCATCAAAATCCGATTCTTGGATCAAACGTTATGGCAAAAACAATAAAGACATGTTTATGTGTAATAAAAACGTGCACACATTATAATAATGCATGACTATTATTAATGCTTGTGCATTTTTAAAACGCGCCCATGTTCCTACAAATTTAAAGAAAATGATGGGGTGGCCTCTCTTCATCTATGAGGTGGATGAGTTGGCCTCTATGGTTTTAGGTTTGGATTGACAAACCTCTTGGTTCAGGCTACATAAACAAAAACACATATGTTTCTTCTACTCTCTGTTTTCAACGACAATTATACATATGCTCTAGGGGTTCATTTGGAATGAAACTATGCACACTTATAGAGCTCTGTGTGCATATTCTAAATATGTATTTTTTAGATAAATAAAATATTCTTTTATATTCTTTATTTATTTTTATTTGCACATATGTCAATTTTTTAAAATACACAGATCTTTTATTTTCGTTATAACTTTTGATTAGCTCAATTACTTTGAAAACCAAAAATAACCCACACAAGTACATACAAAGTCCTACACTAAAAGGATTATAGTTGATTGATTATGATAATACCCTCATAGCAGGGTCTAACACTCGACCTAGTCATTTCAGGGATTCACTAAATTTATTAATTTAAAAATATGTATATATAATTAACTTAAAAATTATGAAAAAATAGTATCGCACAAGAACTACATGTTATCTACAACAATATTTGTTTTGAAAAATTTCATCATTCACATACTAAACTCGGGACCTAACGCGAACATATGCATTATGTTTTAGAGAAAAAATAACACACCAATCTTAGAAGAACAACAACTTTTTAGTTATATAAATATTCCATAAATAGAAGTTATATATTCCGAAAGGTAATTCGATTGTCTACATTTTATCTTTTTCACCATATTCTAAAAATTTGTGCAAACGCCTCTAATATTTCATTTTAGTGATCACATTTATGCTTTTCCATACTTCTATTGCGACTAACACATCATAATGTGGTCATAATTGGGTAGCATTACCTTGCACCAACCCTTCTTTAAGTCAATTTCGCAAAGGTATAACTCATTATCAATCCTATCATGTACAATTATTCACATGGTTTCGATTTCGGGATTACAATCATCTCATTGAAGAATATCTCCCAAAGAAAATGAATGCGAGATCTCCAAATACAAGTCCAAGAATGGGTCACCAATAGTGTGGTTTACAGAATTTGGGTTTGCAAGTCGAAAATAAAAATTTGCAATATAAACATCATATAGGGGAGTTTTCCTTTGAAAAAAATACCAAATGATTTTGGAAGGTTCATCAGAAGAAAGCATAGAAGGTGAGGATTAAAGACAATGACAACTAAACATGCAACCCCATGAACCACAAATTTTACCAAATATCATTATGTCATGTCTAAAGGACCTTGGTCCCATGTACAAGTGTTAGCCTTGTTTGGGGTTTCATACATTTCTATGAGAAAATTTGATACGTGTGATATGTACCATAGTAGTAAGATTCAGTCGTATTGGCACTTGTATGAAAATTCGCATGGAATTCAAAATTCGACAAATATTTCACACAATACACATATGGTAAAGTTGAATAAATGCTTAAATATATAAATACAATTTTGATTTTTAAAGATTAACATAATGTTAGTAGTAAATTTAATTGTTAAGATAAGTCTAAAATTTCAACTAAAATAACTAATCTTCAAGCTATAGTTTAACTCCTAGCAAGTCAATTGCTCATTAATTATTAATATAAGAGTAAAACTAGAATAACACATATTTAATGATACCTGGAGTCTTATACTATTTGTAACTTCACCAGCATAAGACAATGACCACATTAGTGGATCTTAAGCTTAAATGTTTTTTCAGATAAATGATGCTTTTACAATTCCAACATGTAGTAAAGATATTTATATGCTCCTCTTTCAAAATCTCTTAGTGTGATTGTTAAGTAAATATGCCCAATTAAGAGCAAAATAATTATTGGTACTACCACTTGATGTTGATAACTACCACTTGTACTTATGCTTTCTTAACATATTCTAATTGAATATTAATGAGATCCCTAACCATTACCACAACAACCCTAGTTGTGTTGTGGAAGATCAAAAATTCAAGATCAATCCGTTTGAGATGTCGAACCCTTTCTTCTTCAAACTTGACTTCAACTACAGGCTCAAGGATAAAGGATGCTTCTTTGTCTCTACAACTTGAAGTCACTATTCATGTTCATCTAATGGTTAGATTACTATTGCCTCATCATGCAAATGCCTTGCTCGAAGAGAATGGCTTTTTATCTTATTTATTTATTCGAGAGGAACCCTTACATACCAACCAACAAAAAAACTCATTGGTCGAGACCACCCTAAATCTTGGACGTGGCTTCCATCGAGAGTATGGTAACTATCACATCGTATGAGGCCTTTAAGAGCAAGGTATGCTTTCCCCCACTCCCCCACAGGAATTCGAATCGTATGAGGCCTTTAAGAGCAAGGTATGTTTTCCCCCACTCCCCCAGGAATTCGAACTTGAACTTCCATCGAGAAAACTATCAAACCTTCACCAACTCTTACCCTCAACCCCGAGAATGGTTTTTTATATCTTTAATCTCCATTTTCAAAATAGAAGATGAGATATCAAATGGACAAAATGAAAATTTGTCCATCTCTTCAGAGAGCTTTTAATCTTTCTCTTATAAAGAATTGAGGTTGCATTTACATCAACGTAGTTTGGAAGTAATGGTAAATGTTTTGAGTTGTTAGGGAAGAGATCATTATTCCATCTCTATATACTACGAAAAAAACGTATCCAATGATCAAACTCTAATGATAGGCTAAGAGAGGAAGAGATCATTATTCAAACCCTCTATCCTAAGGGAGGAGACCAATGATCAAACCTCAAACCCAAGGAGAATATGAGAGGAGGAAGAGATCATTATTCAAACCCTCTATCCTAAGGGAGGAGACCAATGATCAAACCTCAAACCCAAGGAGAATATGAGAGGAGGAGATCAGATTATCATTCAAACCCTATATGCTTGGAGAAGAGACCATTTTATCAAAACCCACGAAGGAGAGGATGGGAGAGTAAGAGATTATTATTCAAGCCCTATATGCTAGGGGAGGAGACCAATGATCAAACCTCAAACCCTACCGAGGATAGGAGAGGAGAATAGAATATGAGCAGGCGATCTTGTCAATATATTTATTTCCATAGTTGATGAAAATTGTAAACAATGACGCTGTTTAAAAACACAACATTTGGCACTTCTTTGATCAGAATCCGGCAACTCAAAGAAGGTGGAGTTCCAATTGATCTAGAACTCTGATCGATTTTTGGAGTATATGGATCGGTTTAAAAGAGGTAAAATTCGAGACGCAAAATTTCATAAAAGAACTCTGCCACTACACTCTTGAAACTCTGCCCCACAGGGAATTTTCGCCAAATACATACAAAAACTCTGCTGAAAAAACCATCTGAAAAAGACTTTCCACAGTTAATGAAAATGTAAAAACACAGAAGAAGAACGCTTTTGGCTCTTTTTTTCACACCTTAAAGATAGCTATACTTTAATATTAAGTATATGAAGAAAATTACAACCATACAAAGCCATCCAATGGCAAAGCAAAGGAAGAGTAATATAACCCAACCAATGGCAAAGGAAGAGTCCAGCCCTCTGGGCCAAAGTGAAATACAACCCAAATGAGAACCTAAAGGAGAAAAAACAGAAAAACGTCTACAACCAATAGACAAAGACCCAAACAGCTACCAACAGTTACATAATCGAATTCCACATCCAAAGAACGAAAGCAGAAAGTAAAACCAAAAGAGTTATAAACCGCATTCATGAACCATACAGAAAAAGGCTACCAGACTCCCAAGAACTCCAGAATTCAAAAAATAAGCAGCCTTCGATAGCCCCCATTTCGACAGAGCGTCCGCCTGAGAACTCTCTTCCCTGAGAATGTGGATGAATTGGATGTTCTCTTCGCTTTGACATATTAAACATAAGCATAGTGCTTTCATTTAAACAGAGTTACATCGATGCCACTAATATACAGGATGGCAAACTGCTATTAAATTAATACATCGATTTATTTTCACTAAAACATATTATGATGTAATAGACGTAATAACAGAGCACAATTATAGAAATGTATCGATCAGCAGCATTCCTCGCACAGCCAACAGCAGCACAACCCTGCAAGGCTGCAAAGAATAATACAAACAAATCAGTCGAACAAAAATCATTATATCTAAAGAATAACGAAAATTGGAATTGCATTCATACCATCCTTCAATGAATCCTTTATCTCCTCTCTGCTGCGTTTTCACAGGCGCTGTTTCAGCATACTGGGGCTGAGGAGCTTGCGTGGGATACCCTAACAGAAACATCAAACCGTTTGTGTGCATGAAAATTATCTGTGATCATCAATACAGAAATAGTTGCTAAGATAAAGAGAAGAGAGACGAACCTGGTGGAGGATTTCCTTCGGCGTAGCCTGCAGATGGAGCAGGAGACTTCCTCTCAGACATGGCGTGCTTCGGAATGGACCTCTGGACCTTCAGCTCGCAGCAAGGGAAAAAAGGAAGAGTAGATTGATTGATTCTGTGAACTGTGATAAATAAGTAGATAATGATAAAGAAAGGGGCGCGAAAGTCCGGTGTAATTTTATGATAGTCCGATATATCACATCAACTAAAAGCAAAGTTGTTCCTCATTTCCTCTCAGGGACCCACTTTGCTTTTAGTAGACGTGATATGATTCAGTCTAATTTTCTAGTGTTACAGCAATGAAATTGACAAAGGTTGGAAATTCTGCACTTTTGTGATGTATACGTTTGCGGATTGTCTTAAATTTAAAGGATAAAGTGTTTTAAATTAAAAGGCTAAAGGGATTTGGACAAAGTGACTTTTCCTATCATGGTAAAGTCAATATAATTATTGATGGTTATTATTTTGGTTTATTCTTTAATGAATTAAAAAGATAATGTTTGAGAAAATGAGTCTTCCGGATCTATCGCAATATATTTTTGAATGGGTCTTCCGGATCTATCGCAATATATTTTTGAATGGACGTTTTTCGATCAAATTAGCGTGGTTCAGCATGACGAAAAAGATGAGATGAGAAGAAAGGATAAGAAATTTCACATGAAGTAGGTTAGTCTTAAATAGAGAAATGAATGACTATAAAACCTTAAAAAGTAATCATTAAACAAATAAAAAAGGAGATATGCATGGAAAAACAATAATTGTAATGTGAAGAAAGTAAATGATAAAAACATAAGAAAATTATGATTAGGGTTAAAAAAACTTAAAAATTTTAGTAAAATGAAGATGAATAAACTTTATAATGAATTTTAAATATTTAAATTATTATATCATTAAATTGGGAGAGGAATGGACAAAAAAATATAAAAAAAAGGAGTAAATATTATAGAGTAGTAAAACTAAAAAATTTAAAAGGAAGTAAAATAAAAATATGTTTAGAAAAATAAAACAATAAAATAAGTAAAAATACTTTTAATCAAATATTCACAAATATAAGATAAATGTACATAGACTTTTATATAATAAAATCAAACATATAATTAAAAAACTAAAATATAAAATCTCAACTTGGGAGAGTGTGAGAGATGACAATTAGTTATTAATAATTATTTTAATAAGAAAGTATGAAATTGAATGGTATTTTTGTTTTATAGTGTTTAAATAATTAAAGTTTGGTTTTTTTAAATTGGTTTTCCAAATTTAATTTACACTCATAAGAATCTGTATCTTATTACACCTACACCAAATATTCAATGAATTTGGGTCCTATATAACCCCCCAAAAGGAAAATTGATATATCTCTCAACCAAACGATACTAACTTCAAACCAAGATATGGTACAAAAGAGTCAATCCACAACTATTTGAACTAAGTAAAAAAGTAAACATCCCCCTTTGTGGTAAGGATATTCTTCACAAATTCTTCAAAAAATAAGGTACATTCATTCCCCCCAATTGCCCTTTTAGAAAGTTCTTCTACAACACAATTGAACTCTCTAAAGACATGACATATAATATTCCAAAAGGAGAATAACAAAGTCTCAATTCTATGACACCACTACTCCAGGGAAAGCACCTATAGCTTAAACAATCTATTTTCCCAATTCACTATGATCTTCCAGTCTCCAAGAACCCGAAGAGATGAGATACCAATTGTAGAAGCAAATTGGAGAAGACCTCGAAGAGCCAACAACTCAACTCCCACATTGGAACCAAAGCCACAATTCATCCAAAGCATGAAATTATGGTTCTCATTAATCCGTAAGAACATGCTTGCACCACAAGCACCATTCTGGGCTATACCATCAAAGAAGCCCACATCATAGGAAGTAATAGGAGGCCCAGATAATTGCCTAGATCTTTTGGTTTTCTCCAAAAAGTAATATTCTTAATAATGACCCAATATTCTCATGCAACTAGCAGAAACATTTGATGATTTACCTTCAAATATTGCATAATTTCTGGTTTTCCAAATGTCCTTGCATATAATTATTGGCAAAATTTTATGAGAGATATTTTTCCTAAGCCCACTATTCAAAGTTTTCTTCAACGGTGGATGAACCCCAAACTGTGTGATATGTAGATCCTTTAAAATAACCTGCCAATTCTTCTTACTATAAGAGCAATGAATGAATAAATGGTTGACTGTCTCACCATCAGATCTACAAAGAGAACAATAATTAGGGCTTGGCCAGCCTCTTTTCACAAGGTTATCCCAAGTCAGAATGTAGTTCTCAATACAAAGCCAATTTTTTTTTTTTTAGTTTTAAAGGTAATTTCCGCTTCTAGATTATACTATACCACACTTGATCACATAGGAGGTATTTAAATGAGCAATAGCATCATAAGCATTTTTAGCAGAACATTACTAGTAGAAGTATTGCAAGACCAAACTAGAGTATCATCCTCCTCTTTAATCTTTACCTAGCGTTGTTCAAAGATAAGATGTAAGCAGTCCATTCCTTTTCCATTTACCACCCAAACCCAAGTTCTCTGCAAGCAACATGTACGAGACATAAATTTCTAGCCAATTGGGTCTTTTGATATGATGTAAAGTATTAAAACCAAACTCAGCCATATACTCTAGGAGTGAAGAGAGAACATAATTCTCCTCCCCACCAATGTATGGATCTATGCCAATAAAATCTTGAGTCCCATTGCCAAGTTTTGAAGATAAACGTCTATTTATCCAGGAGAAGGACCTCACGATCCCATTCCAAAAGTTTGATACACCGATGATTAATTTTTCAAGGTTTCTAATCCAACTAGATATAGAGTTTCCTTTTAGATATTTAGCCTGAAGTACATCACACCATAATCCTCTACCAAAAAGTCCTCTCCATGTGCTTTTCATGTTCAAGCCAAATCATGAACCAAAAAATATTCTTAATATCCCATCCACCCATAGCCTTTGGAATGGATAATCTATCCCAACTTACCAAATTAAATTTATCTCCATGCATAGATTCCAGACCACATGAAATTGAACATATTTTGTTTTATCAAATGCAACATAGTCTGAGGCACCTTAGAAAATGAAAACCAATACACAGGGATCCCAACCAACACATATTCCACTAAGGTAAGTCTAGCTCCCAAAGTTAACAACCTTTAGGACCAATTCCCAATTAATTTTTCAACCTTTTTAACTAACCACACCAATCCTTAACCCTGTAGGAATTGGGCTTCAAATAATATCCAAGATACTTCATACGAACTTCTATATTATCAACATTGTAAGGAAAGATAGAGGTAACATGTGCCAGAATATTCTCACAAATACCATTTCTAAGAAAACCATATTTATTGAACTCAACTCCATACCTGTTGCAACATAAAATACATAAATAATCTCTACAAAGGTGGACCATTCCTCCACAGTACCTCTGCCAAAAAGAACTAAATCATCAACAAATAGAAAATGAGTAATATACAATGATGAAGAAATTTTAGTACCTTTCAATTTGCGCTCATGCTTAGCTTCAACAATCAATCTACTAAGTCCTTCAATGACCAATACAAACAAGAGGGGAGAGAGTGGGAAACCTTTCCCGAGTCCCCTAGAACACTTGAAAAACTTGATAGGAGTACCATTAATAAGGACAACAAAATAGGCATATGATACACGTTCCATAATCCAATTAGTTACTTACAAGGGGAGACGAATCTATAGCAGAAGTAACCTTCAAAAAACCCAATTTACCTTATCATGAGCTTTGACTAAGTCCATCTTCAGGATCAAGGGATCCAGATTCTTAGCTTTGATGGAATGCATGCATTCTTAAGTGACCCCCGCAACATCAAGGATTTGTCTATTTGACAAGAAACCAAATTGATCCATGGACATTACCTTATCCACTTTTGGTCTAAGCCTACTAGAGAGGATTTTAGTGATGATCTTATACACAAGATTGCATAAATAAATAGGCCTGTAGTTAGAAAAGCTATCGGGCCTATCACATTTTGGAATAAGGGATATAAAAGTAGAATTGAGAGCACCAGATGCATATCCCTCTATTCTTGATTGATCAACTACCGCCAACAGTTCATTCCCTAGCATATCAAAGAAAGCAGTGAAGAATTCCAAAGGCCAACCGTCGGGTCCAAGAATTTTGTCCTTGGAAAATATTTTAAAATCCCTTATAATCGTCCAAAACAATTGCTCTCCCAATTTGTAAACCCTCCTCAATAGAGAAAAAAGAAGGATATTTACTAATCACTTTTAGTTGAGAAGCAATGTCAGAGCCACCTGGATCCTTAAAGTGAATAGAGAAGTGCCCCACTGTATCCTTTTCCAAGTCACTCTGTGTATTGATCCATTTTCCATTTGCATCCTTCAAATCCCATATGGAGTTTAAATTCTTCATATAGTTTACAAAACTATGAAAGAATTTGGTATTGTTGTCACCTTGGGCAATCCATATTGCTCAGCTTTTCAATCTCCAGGCCAACTCCTCCTGCTTAAGTATTTTTTCTTTTTTAAATTCCAGATCAAATAATACTTGTCATTCCTCCACAGTAAAAACACCAGAAAATTTTGACTCATATACCTTCTCTAGTAGTTCCTCAATCTCTATAAGATCCTAAGATGATTTATGTTTTTGTTCCTTTTCCCATATCACCACTAAGCTTCTGAAACATTTAAGTTTATTAACTATACATTCCATGGCACTGGATTCCTCAGGGGTCTCAAATAAGTTCCAATTGGATCTAATCATGGAGCAAAAATCTTCATCCTCTAGCCACATGTGGTTAGACTTAAATGGATATTTATGAACAAAGGAGATCCATAAGATTATATTGAAGAGTTTTTATCTCAAAAATAAAAGATCATATATCAATTTGATGCTTAACTTGATTATAACTTTAAAAATAAATTAGTATTATCATTTTATAATAAATTATTATTATTATTATTTTATATCAATTAAAATGATGATGATGATTGACCTTGGATATGGGTCATAATCCAAGCCGCCCACTATTCTTGTTGGAGACTAGGTGGCAGTTTGAACAGATAGATGATGTGGATGGAACATGTGGCTAGGTGGATGGGATTGCGGGTGTGGATGCGTGGATAAGAGAAGGACTGGTTTTTAATGCTGTGGGGTGTGGAAGTGATGGGAAGAAGATAGAAAAGGAAGTCGATGGGACTCAATGTTACCGAACTTGCAAGTGCAGGCACTATGGGGATTCATTGCAAGATTTATACCCTCAAGAGGGAGTGTGGGAATGATCTTCGGTGTTGGGTTTTAGATTGTCTCTGGTATGGATCTTTAATGACGTATGGAACAATCGAGGTTTTAAAGGAAGTCAGGACTCTATCGGGAGTTGTGTGGTGTAAATGGGTGGGTTGGCTTCTAGTCTAGAGTCATGTCCAAGGAAATTTTTAGGGGCAAAATTTAGCCCATGGGCTATTTTTCAATGTTTTTTTCCAAAAAAAGATTCGCCAATTTCTATTTTTTCTGCAATGATTCACCCAAATTCTATGAGATAATTATTTACTCTAAAAATCACCAAAATTGTCCAAAAACTATATAAAGCCCTTACAAATTTGAATATTTTACAAACAAATTGCCAAACATTTTATGGTTGCAAATTTAAGAATTAGTAAGATTCGCCAAGGTTTCTAAACTTCATGAAATTTATGGATCCTTAAAAATTTCCTTGGTCATGCCTCCCCATCAACATGCTTGTTGTCGCAGAGGAGGGGCTGGCTCTTGCAGGGATGGATGTGAAGCCTTCAACTTTAGAATTCTAACTTACATTAGGCTGGAAATTGAGAGTATTGAAGTCCAATTCCTTGTTGTTCAAATAGAGGAAGATACAAATTGTCGGCCTTTCAATCCATACTAGATTGTCAAGAACATGCTCGGTTGGGCGCTACTAGAAAGGGATTGACTCAAGCATGGCATTCTTTGAGTGAATAATGATACGAGAGTGGATTTGATGACAATTCAAGGCAATTTGGATATCCTCGTAGAGGCCATTGAAGTAAGCCTTCCCATTCCATGACCCTCAGCCGATTGATGGCTCGTATTTTTGCTATGTGCTTACAGTCTTTGTCTTTGGTTTGTATTTTGGTTTCAGTTTCATTTTGTTTCATGAACATAGTTTCAAGCATTAAATTATTTAGATGCTATGTTAAGGGGGGGAGTCTGGTTTCCCCTCGAGGGGCATACTTCCTTTTCAAGTGTTTTGACTATTTGTTATTTTGGTTCGTAGTTACAGTGCTAACTTGACAATTAACATGTGGTTGACCTAGTTTCCTTCATGGCAGGTCACCCACATGCTTTATTTTGTATTTTATGTACATTATTAGTAATAAAATGTTTCATCGACTTGCTTACAAAAAAATATAAATGATGCATCGAGAGTAGCGAGGTGCAGTATGGGGAAGATGTTGTCACTTTACATAGGAAGAGATGTTGTTATGTTATGTTAATTAATGTAATGTTCTTGTAATTAAAAAAAATCCACTTATAAAATAAAACATAATTTAAAAAATTCATATCAATTCATAAAATAAAAAATTAAAACTAAGTATAAAAAATTAAGATAGAAAAATGTATATTTCAAAAAATTGGATCTCTCAATACTTAATAAATTTGGAGATCTAAAAAAAATAATTGATGACTTTGACTTATACTAATTTAATATTAAAAAATAATTAATTAATTTAACTTAACTTCGATAAATAAATGATATTCTCTCGGCTGGAAAAAAAGAAATGATATTCTCCCCGGGTTAAAATAGGTGAGCAAGTTAAAAAATATTCTAATTTGTCACCTCACTTTTTGACGTTGATTTTGGTTTCATTGTTTTTGTTTATCAAATTAAATGGACGATTCTAATTTAGTTAGAAAGTGAACCAATTTCAATACTAAATGTCATATCAAATATTTATAGCACCGAAGATTCTGGTTTAAATTCCACATAGACCTGTGGAATCATGTGGCGATTCAAAAAAGTCGGTATCAAGTGAAAGCAAATTTAAGTTTTAAATAGATACAAGTTAATTATGGCTTATGTAAAATTAATATTAATATAAATGGTTGATTTTAAATTTGATAATGTATTAATAAATTATTTATATATATTTTTTAATATAGAGGAATTGATAATTGATTGAGATGAAGTCAAGATTCATATAATATATAAATATTTTTTTTATAATTTTTTAGATTTAAAAGAATTGATAATGGATTGAAATTATGTTTAGATTCAATATTATTTTTCATTTTTACATGTGAAATATAAAAGGTTTAAGATCAATTTAAATTGTTAACATATATTTCTACACATCTTACATACATGTTAACAAATATCTATTCACAATTCTTAACTAGTCAAATTATATTAATATATATTTACTTTTAATTATAAATATTTCTTTACATTCGATATATACATTAATAAATATTTTTTATCACTTAGAATTTTTAACCAAATTATATTAATATATATTACTTTTAATTATAAAATTTGTTTTTACATTATATATACATATTAGTATAATATATCTTATTTATAGTAAGTTAGGGTCATTCTTTTGCAAATTTTTTAGTATAGAAATAGTATTTTAAAGAAAACCAAAAAATCTTTATATTTTTACGGTTTTTAAGATCTAATAAATCAATATCATCATCACCATTTACAATTCTCAACCACACATAACTTAAAAACAAGAATATTTCAACCATTCTCGATAACTTTTTTCAGCCAATTTAAACGAAATCCAACATAAGTTTTAAAATAATTCTTAAAATTCTAAATAACCGTTTTTAAATTTCTAAAATATAAATACTCTAAAAGTTTTTAGGAAGCTAAATCCATTATAAATTCATAATCATTATTTTAAACAACACAAAATTAAGATTTCTTAAATAAAATATTGCCAAATTATTTGGGAAAGTCGTCACGTTTTTTAACTTCTTTTAAAGTTCTCAATTCTTAACTACTCAAATTGTACTAATATATATTACTTTTAATTATAAAAACTTTGTATAAATTATTTTAATTTAAAATATATAAAAAATTTTTGTTAGGTGGGCAATGCCACATCACTGCACCGTCAATCGTGACAAGATTAGTTTGATGTCCAATCATGTTGAAATTTCCGTATTGCTCAAGAGCGACTTGTAAATTTGTAATAAGTAGATTTGCTTTTATTTCCAGATACCTATGAATTTGGACGGGTTTTGTCTTTTAGGGGAAGTTTATGATTTTATTATTAATATTAATTTGACAAATGAGTGAAATTTTCATTGTAGTATGTCCATTAGTTTGATTATTCAAGTGGGTCGGAGAATTGAAATATAAAGAGAAGAGTGGAGAGATATAGCAATGAGCATGTGAAAATTCTATAAAGAAAGATAAGAAGAGTATTTTTTCACATTTAAAGTTATATGAGGTGAATAATAAATAGCAATGAATCTATTATTTAAATTTAAATAATATTAAATGCTTTTTTGAAATTGAAAGGATCCCATTATTCTATTTTATATGCTTTAGAAATTATATTTGAGAAGAAAATATAAAAGAAAAAACCTAGTAATGAGATTATTATTATCTATTAGGATGAAGTATTTACATTGAAAAGTATAGACTCCTTGCTAAAATTGATCTTCTTTCCAAATTAAAGAGACTTAACAAATGTTTAATATACAAAGTTGGAATTTGGCTAGTTGGTAAGCAAAGGGAAGAAATATGGAAATCCACTAGGCTAATTAAGTGTCAATTCTGTTAATAATCTAGAAACCTTGATGTTGGAAATGCAAAGTGAAGGACATGAATAACTCACCCAAACTTTGTTGTTGTAGATGATGTAGCTCCTCGAGAATAACTCACCCAAACTTTGTTGTTGTAGATGATGTAGCTCCTCGAGATAAAGTGGAGAGTTGTGACAGGCCTCCGAGGGTGATCCATTTCTCGAAATAACCTCCACATTCAACTCCAAATTCCAGGATAAGATTTGACTTGATCTCTAACACACACACACACACACATACACACATATACACATAAACAATAAATATTAGATCTATCATTGTAAAGATAAATAAGTAAGAATATCAAATTTGGAACCAAGCTAGACCCAAGGGATCCGTATAGAGGTGTTGGAGATGGCAGTTGTAGACAACCCTACAGGCTTGAGAGAGGCGGGATAAGTTCATTCACTAATTCAAGTGTGTACCTACAAATTAGGGTTTTCAAAGGTAAAAGAGACTTGAAGAGTTTAAGATATATTACATTGAGGAGTTGAATGGTATAAATACGTAAGGGAGTGACCTCAAGGTGCATGAGGATGTTAGGTTAGCAATTGGAGGGTCTAAGTCACACATAACTATCATATCATGCCTATTGATTGTGTTTTGTGGGTTTGGCATTACAATATCATAGGTTTTAAGGCCCAATTGACTCTGTTATGTAAGTCGTGGATTTATAGTGGTCATACTCCCATCAAACTCATGATACAATTTCTACTAAGAGATCAGGTACGGATTGAGAGGTTTAACTCAAATTGACTCTATAAATAACAAGTCCAAAATGGATTAGGGCTATTATGGACCTAAAATGGGGCATCCTAAAGGACCACAGATCTAGTTAGGGGAGTTTGTGTACCCAACTGAACCATTAAAGATAGGAAATTCCCAAAATGGTTGGCCTGAGGGTCAAAGTAAGTCAACTTGGAAACTAAAGGGGAAATCTACATAAGGAACCCACCTAAGTGCTAAAAATACTAGAGAGGTCCCATATTTAGATTGAGGTGAGAGGGACTCCAACAGTGTGATCAATCACATTAAGCAATGGGCAAGAGGTATCTTATCATCATTGGGAAGATCATGCATGGATAAGACATAGGGGAGTAGGTATATGTGAGTACCAAAGGACATAATTTATATGATATATTATTCCTTCCTTTGAGGACATGCTATCCATAAGATAAGAATAAAGTGAGTTGCAAATGAGGAGAAAACAAAGCAAATGCATGGGAGTAGTACTAGGGTCGTTGTAATGTGATCCAATGCCCTTGTTTT
Source organism: Larix kaempferi (assembly GCA_027924585.1). Lineage (NCBI taxonomy): Eukaryota > Viridiplantae > Streptophyta > Pinopsida > Pinales > Pinaceae > Larix > Larix kaempferi. Next base: position 5,385,890 of record BSBM01000862.1, on the reverse strand, counting down.
AAGGGAATCCTCCACTAGCGAGGACATGATATTCTATAGTATGTGTGAAGGCCCACATGCCCTATGCATTAGTGCAAGGTAGAGATACAAGGTTGGCACATTGATTATTATGATATTAGGAAAGTAATAAACAAAATAGAAAGAAATATCAATAAGAAAAATATGTATGTCAAGCAAGATAGGGGAACAAGAAAGCTTAACTACTATGGGAGATATGTACAAATTAAACTACATAATATAAATGAAGAGGCTAGATAATAAGAAAAAAAACTAACTATCATGTAAGTGATATACTAGCTAAACTATGAGATTGTAAATAAGCAACTTCTAAATTATCATGTTAGTGAAACAATAACAAAAATGTTGAATAAAACATGAGTGATAGTAGAGACAATAATAAAGAGTCATAAAGGTAAGAAAGTGATCCTTGCTCTTCCTTGTAATTAGGATCTAGTGGCATGCACTACAAAGAAAAGGCCTTGTAGTGGAGGTTTTCGTGGATGCTCCTCTAATAAGATCCCAAATATATGTTTCTAGCCGAGGTAACTAGTAGAGGCAAGTGGGTGGAGGTTTTAGTGGATGATTTTCTTCGGTGCTTTTATACATCCAAATGAATCAGTGTAGATGTGACACAAACACACCAGTGAGGACATAATTCAGGTGGCATTGCGGCCAGAAACTCCATTGAGTGAAACAAAAATATATAAATTTACAAATGATGTTTTTAACTTACAAATGCTTATTGGCACGTACCTATTTTGAAAGCACCTAAGTAGGGTAAACGTATAGTGGAGGGCACCTGATTAGATTAATTTTTTATTTTTAATTTAATTTATGGTGTGGTCGATCTAAATAATTGCACTGGGGCATTCCAGTTTAGGGTGCACTATAATAGAGTTAAATAAAAAAAGTATCGAATTACAAAAACCACATATTAAATTAACTTTTTATTTTTAATTTTCATTTCAGGGGCGGTCATTCTAAACAACAACATTGGGGCGTTTGAATTTCTGGCACACCATTAGGGTTGAATAAAAAAAAATCGAATTAAAAAAATAACTTATTATACTAACTTTTTATTTTTAATTATCATTTCGGTGCATCATTCTAAATGATCGCACCGGGCGTTAGAGCATACAATGCACCATCAAAGTGTTAAATTAAAAAAAATGTCGAATTAAAAATGCGGATTGGATTAATTCTTTATTTTTAATTCATACTTCTGGTGCATTTGTTTGCCATATCGCACCAGTGCATTCACATTTTAGGCGCACTAGAACAAGGTTAAATAAAAAAATTATTGAATTGAAAAATGCTTTTTACCATCTCTGTAGTGCTTTTGACCACCTGGGCATCGATGTTGTAACTTCCCTACTCATATGCCTTGCCATTAGTGCTCCACATGGTCGCATTGCTCGGTTCCATTGCTTGCTGAGTGGATTTTGAATTTTTACAAACGACGGGAAAATTTTAAAATTTGGTGTACATCGCAACCATGCCTCCCCGACACACAATTGACCAGGAAAACTCTTTGTTTCCTCCTAATTTAATTTTTTAGTGGATTGAAAATTAAAATTCAGCTTTAGTTTGCATTAATTTTTTTTAAAAAACTTGCGTGGTGCATTCGAATCGTTCGGATTGTAACGCTACACAATGCACACTATAAATTTACAGTGTGCACTAGTAAAAGTGCGTTTATATTTGACGCAAGTTGCCTTATGGCAACAAGGTTTTTGCTTAACATTACACACGACACGACCACAATGTTCACACAAACAAGGTGTAAAACAGGATGCTAGAAGTGGCTTATATTACTTCTACTAATTGGTTACAATGCAGAATAACTGTAAATACAAATAACTAACTATCTGTCGGCCTCAACCGTTACAATACAGAAGTAACTGTGGTGTGCTCTCTCAGTGTGTCAACCTCACCCTCTCTTGGTTCACTGTGGAACTCTGAGCTATGGCTTGATCTTCTCTTCGTTCGGAAGCTATGTGACTGTTCTTTGCAATCTATAGAACTTCTCCCAGAACTCTGCTCTGCAACTCTTTGACCCTCCAAAATGCCAAGTCCCACCTTCAAGTGATCCAACTCCTTGGTCTTCTACTCGGCTTCTGTTGTTCCCGAGATAACTCGATCCCCGAGACACGCATCCTCTGTCAGCCGATCCTTCCATGATCCTGTAGACATGCAACTGTTAGCGCCCCAACCGTGCTGCACAGCCTTTTCCTGTGATGACATCTGTCATGTCTTCACCCACCTACAATAACTGCCATTAAATTTCTTAGCAACCACGAACTGTTGCCAAGTACTCTTCTTAACATCTACGCATCCCTCTGACAAGCTATAGTAAACCATCACGTCGGCCATATTGTCCTCCGCCAGCTTCGGCTCACCTGTCAGCTTCATTCTACGCTTAGGCTTCGCCATTCCCCCCCTTCCTCGTCGCTTGGCTCATGCCCAACCTCGATGTCGCGGTCCGACAACATGTCGACCTTCCCACGACTCTGCGAAAACCTATCACCTATCGACATTCACATGTCAACTATCGACTGTCGTCTATCGACTATTTACATGTGGACTCTCGACTTCCTTTCGCACTCCTGTAGACTTCTTAGATAGTTCTTTGCTCGACTTATTGACTTCGACAAGTCAATCTGCTTCATGCACCAGCGATCGTCGACACTCCCTCCGGTCGGCTCCCTTACATCGATCAAATTCAACTGATCTGCCTAGGCCCCGATGCTCCTGCATCAGACTCCCCAGGTGAAAAAGAACTTGTAATGTCCCCATTTTGATCCCTTTGTATTAAATCGTAAATGATGTAAATATTGTAATTTGATCATGGTGAGGAGCTCAAGGCCAAGGCCCCACCATTGATTCAACGTTTTATGTATCGGCGATTAAAGGAATAAATGCCTATGGTTCTTGTGCTAGATAGGCACAATGTATATAAAACATCATGTAATTATGAATTTTAATAATAAAAAAAAAAACCCACAACCGGCTATGCAATGCAACAAAGAGATGGGGCATGATTCCACAAGGAATAGGGAGGGAAATTATTCAAACCCTTGAGCCAATGGTGTTAATCCATGTGTCATGAGAAAACCCATAAACTACCAACTACCCATTTTGGGTTATGGACCCAATCATTTAATTCTTCCAAGAGTTGGTTGAGGCAGTTAATGTCTTGGGAATGAAGAGGTATGGTAGCCAATTTCGTGCATGGGCAAGCCATCAACTTGGGAAATCGTGTTTGGTCTCCTTGGGCAAGAAAACACCCACGAAAGGGTGCCCAAAGCCATTCTGAACAGTTAGTCTTTTATCTCTCACGCAGACTGAGCTCACTGGAATTTATCTACACGTTTTTCACCATAACCCTGTGTTTTCCATGCCCAGGAACTCATTTTTGGTAGTGTGCAGCAGCTAGGGAAGGGGGGACGAGATTTGGGACTGAGGGAGAGGTCGTTTTTGCCCCTGGGGCATTTTTCTGGAATGGGTTTGCTCTCCCAGTCGAATTTTCCCAGTTGCCAATACGTTTTGGGTCTTCCCACATTTTTCTGAAGCTTGGGAAACCCCATCTCATGCATCCCATTGTTGAAACGTTTTTCTCATGCTCAGCAAGTGTAGTTTTGCTGTTATGTGCATACTTGTTTGATTTGAACCTGTAAGCAAGAAACTTGGAGTGGTAGTGGACAGAATTGGCTTGATAAACCTAGTGAAGGGAGTAACCTCTCAAGAAGATCAAGAGAGCTTTGGCTACTTTTCTATGCACATCCTGAGAGCACTAGAAAGGAAGGTATGGCTTGAGGGACTGTGTGGCAGTGAAGAGAATACTTCCTTGTGTTGGGTGTGTAGGCATTGTGAGTGCCAAGCTGAATAGATCTGGGAGGGGTACCCATAGCTCTGTGGTTGAGCTCACTAGCTTAGCAATTCTTCCTTTCCATGTCCTAGCAGCCTGATAAACCCAATTGCTGATTGGCTTGGCTGAATTTGGTGTATGCTTGGCTATGTGTGAGTCTGTTGTTCCCTGGTTCCTTGTAGAAATCATGCCCAGCTCGGGGGTGGTAGTTGTATCAAGTGGTTGATAAGCACAACTGGCCTATGGTTGGGTGGAACGTTGCAGTTGCATAGCCAGTTGCTTGGGACTACTTTGTTAAGATAAGTATTCTCTTGTGCTTAATTTTGCAATTATTTATCTAATGAATATCTTGAATGAATGATGAATGTGTAATTGATATTATTTCCGCTGTGTTTTGCTTATAATCATATATTCCGTATGACTTCAATATTATGGGAATTCTTAGTTTTAAATTCTTATGGGGCTAGATGCCCGGTTTTAGCACCACGTCCTCTCCATCATGCTGGTATGATGGGAGGGGATGTGATAGTTTGGTATCAGAGCTACTGGTTGCAGCATTGGACCTCTATGGGCCAAATCCAATCACAACCACTTGGGAAGGTCCCTTCCTGATCACCACAGATAGCAGCATAGGGCCTAAAAAAATGGCTAAGTTGGATAGTTTGCAGGGGTAAAGTCACCTCCTGATGAGCAGCAGTCATCACTAAAAGTAGGGAAGATTTCAAAAAATTTCTTAAGTGTTTTTGAAATTTTTGTTTTAAGTCTGTTTCGGGAAGAATTCAGGAAGTTGTCTCGAAACTGCGGAAAGATTCCGCGAATCGTTCCGCAATGCGGAAGAGTTTGGGAAATCATTCCGACATTTGTGGAAGGATTTCTCTTCCGAAATTTGTGGAAGGAATTCTCTTCTGAAATTTGCGGAAGGAATTCTCTTCTGAAATTGCGGAAGGATTCCGCGAATCATTCCGCAACTGCGGAAGACTTCGGCGAATCGTTCCGCAACTGCGGAAGACTTCAGCGAATCATTTCATAATTGCGGAAGGCTTCCGTGAACCTCTCTAAAATTTTGGAAGCGTTTGGTGAACCGCCCCGCAACGGAGGCAAGCCGCGAACCACCCCAAAACCGCGGGAGCATTCGCCGAATGGCTCCGCAACTGCGGGAGCCTTCGCCAAATGGCTCCGCAACTGCGGGAGCCTTCGCCAAATGGCTCCGCAACTGCGGGAGCCTTCGCCGAATGGCCCCGCAATTGCGGAAGGCTACAACCAGCCAATTGCGGGAGCATTCAGCGGACCTCCTGTTGCGGCATGATTCCTAAAAAAAAAAAAAAACGAGGGCGCTGCCCTCAACCCGCCCTGTAGTGGAAGCCCCCTTGACCCCCTTTGTTTTTTCCCCTTATACATCGTTGATTGTGATTTGACAAATTGTCAATGTAATATTTTCCCACGTGCATGAAGTAATTTGTGAATTTCTGAGAATATAATGCAGCTAACAATTGTGTTGATGAACACATTTCACAGAATCACAGTTACAGCAGGGTAGCACTCTAGATAATACAGTCAGAGAGTTTTGGATCTTGGTTGGGCCGAGAAAATCAACATTATGGATGATGCACAGGATCCCTATGAACCTGAGATAGATGCCATGGGGGAAAACATACATGTTGAAAATGCTGAAATAAAATCTAATGGGAGAAGAAATCAAGAGACTCCTCCAGGTATTGCAGCCACCATGAGAAGCCTAAGGGTGGAGTTGCAAAGCTGTAGAGAATATAATGAAAGGATGATTAAAGCTCAGGAAGAACAAAATCATTTGAATGCAGGCATGCTACAGAGTTTAACAGACATCCAAAGGTAGATAAAATCTGGGCATCAGACATCAAATCTAGGAAGGGGTGGGAGTAATTCTAGAAGGAATTCTCGTAAGAGGGCCAGTAGCTCAAGAAGAGTTTCTACAGACAGAACATATACTCCAGAAATCTCTTCTAATGAATCATCTGACTCTGAAGAATCCATTAAGGGTTCAAGCTCTTCGTCTCGCGGGAGTAAGAGGAAGAAGCACTACAAGAACAACTCACATGGGGAATTTAAGAAGGCAAAACCTCCTACATTTGATGGAGAGATAAAGTCCGGTCAAGAAGCTGAAGCTTGGCTTCTTGGGATGAGAAAATATTTCCAAGTCCAAGACTACTATGAAAATATGAAGGAAAGGGTAGCCATCTTCAAATTGAATGGAAGAGCATATATATGGTGGGAACACACCAGGCAAGTGAAGAAGATCAATGAAAAGAAGATCGTGTGGAAGCAGTTCAAGAAATACTTCAAGCAGAAGTACCTCTCTGACAGGTACTATGATGATAAGATCAAAGAGTTCCATGAGCTGAGATTGGGACAATTGACCATGGAGGAATATGCAAACAAGTTCTTGGAGCTGCTGAGGTATGTCAAGTACATTTGAGATGATAAGGTGAAAATTCAGCGGTTCCTAAGTGGACTGCCCCAGCCATAAAAAGATAGAATTGAGTTCGATGAACCTCGAACTCTAGAGGAGGCCATAAGAAAGGCCAAGTATTGCTTTGATCAAAACAGAAGCAAACCAGAATTTCATAAGGCATGGATGGATAGGAAAAATGAAAAGTTTGATCAAAGGAAGAAGGGGTTCAAGCCTCCTCAATTCCGAAATCAGCAAAGGCAGCCATCACAGGTTGTGACTAAGCCAACTAGGATGATGGGAGACAAGCCAAGAGATCCAAAGGAGCCAAGAGAACCACTTTAATGTTGGGGTTGTGGAGGATACCACATGCTTAGGAACTGTCTACATCGGAATGGGAATCCAAATCAAGTTCACAACATCCAGGGAGATGGAACTGTGGGTCAAGTGGCGAGGACAATCCCTAGAATCTATGCAGCACTAGACGACCACCAAGCAGATCATCAATCAACTGTGGTTGAAGTTGAAGGTAAGATTGATAAGCAATCTGTTTCTATTTTGATTGATCCTGGATCTACTCACAGTTATGTCACTCTTAGAATTGTTGAGATTTGTGCTTTCAAGAAATTAAAGCATAGTAAATCATGGTTAGTTCAACTAGTCATTGGAACCAAGAGGAAAGTTACTGAAATAGTAGAGAAATGTCCATTAGAGATGGATGGGCTATTCACTTATGCAGATCTGAATATTTTACCACTGGGTTCGTACGATATTCTCATTGGAATGGATTGGTTAGAAGCACACAGGGTTAAACTTGATTGCTACAATAAGACATTTGAATGCATGGACGAAGAAGGAAAACCGAGGGTTGTAAAAGGCATTCCAAAGGTGATTTTTGTTAGACAGGTTTCAACCATGCAGTTGAAGAAGTTTTGTAGGAAGGGATGTCAATTGTATGCAGCCCACATTTTAGAGGCAGCAGAGAATGAAACTTTGAAATTGGAGGACTATCATGTATTGCAAGAATTCAGGGATGTTTTTCCTAATGAGATTCCAGGACTTCCTCCAAAGAGAGACATTGACTTTACAATTGAGCTTGTGCCAGAAGCGGCACCAGTGTCTAAGACACCCTACAGGATGAGTACACCGGAATTGCTAGAATTGAAGATGCAATTACAAGAGTTGCTGGAAAAGAAATATATTAGGCCAAGTGTGTCCCCGTGGGGAGCACCTGTTCTATTTGTGAAAAAGAAAGATGGAACACTCAGGTTATGTATTGACTACAGGCAGTTGAACAAAGTCACTGTGAAGAACAAATACCCATTGCCCCGAATTGATGACCTTTTTGACCAAATGAGAGGAGCAAAGATATTTTCAAAAATTGACTTGAGGTCTGGTTACCATCAGGTAAGAATCAAAGAAGAAGATATCCATAAGACAACCTTTAGAACGAGGTATGGACACTATGAGTTTGTAGTGGTACCATTCGGTCTCACAAATGCACCAGCTACATTCATGTGTCTCATGAATAATGTTTTTAGCAAGTATTTGGACAAGTTTGTTCTTGTGTTCCTAGACGACATTCTCATCTATTCTAAGAATGAAGAAAAACATGAAGAACATTTGAGAATGACAATGCAATTACTAAGGGAGCATAAGCTGTATGCAAAGTTGAGCAAATGTGACTTTTATAAAGATAGAATTCATTATTTGGGTGACATCATCTCCGACGAAGGAATATCTGTAGACCCTGAGAAGATTGAAGCCATTATGAAGTGGCCAACTCCAAGGAATGTGACTGATGTGAGATATTTTATGGGCCTTGCTGGTTACTACAGGAGGTTTATTGAAGGATTCTCCAAGGTTGCAAACCCGATCACTTCTTTGCAAAAGAAGGGGATAAAATTTGAATGGTCACCAAGATGTGAGGAAAGTTTTCAGCAGTTGAAGAATCTTCTTACAAGTGCACCTATTCTGAAGATTGCAGACCCGGAAAAAGACTTTGTGGTGTGTACCGATGCATGCAATCAAGGACTGGGAGGAGTTCTTATGCAAGACAACCACGTGATATGCTATGAGTCAAGAAAGTTGAAGGAGCATGAGAAGAACTATGCTACTCATGATATAGAACTTGCAGCCATAGTACATGCTTTAAAGATGTGGAGGCATTACTTAATGGGAAGAAGATTTGAGTTAAGAACAGACCATTGTGGTCTGAAATACTTGTTTGATCGGCCAACTTTAAATGCTAGGCAAGCTAGATGGTTGGAATTTTTGTGTGAATTTGATTTTGAGATCAAGCACATAAAAGGGAAAGAAAACAAGGTGGCTGATGCACTCAGCAGGAAGGTATGTGAAATGTATGTGGCAGCGCTTAGTACTTGCCAACCAGATTTGAAGCAGCAGATTGTTAACCATATGGTTGAGGATGAAGTGTATGAGCAGATAAAGGGAAAATTGCAGCAACAAAACCTTGAAAAGAAGTATGAGGGCTATCATTTGGAAGAAGGCGGATTTCTTACTTATAAGAATAGAGTCTATATTCCAAATGCAGCAGATGTAAGGAGAATGGTTATGGATGAGATCCATAAAGCTCCATACTCTGGTCACCCAAGATATCAGAAAACAATTGCTACAGCAAGAAAATATTATTTCTGGCCAGGGATGAAGAAGTATGTCGTTGAACACATCTCTAAGTGCATGGAATGTCAACAAGTGAAGGCTGAACACCAACACCTCGCAGGTTTATTGCACCCTGTGCCAATTCCAGAAGGGAAATGGGAAATAATTTCCATGGATTTTATTACAGGATTGCCAATGACTAAGAGACAACATGATTCCATCATGGTTGTGGTGGACAAGTTAACCAAGGCAGCACATTTCATACTGGTTAAGTCCACACATAAAGCCGATGCCATTGCAAATATTTTCATGAAGGAAATTTTCAGATTACATGGGTTGCCTAAGGCAATAATTTCTGACCGGGATACCAAGTTCACTTCTAATTTTTGGAAAGGTCTCTTTGCAGATTTGGGTACACAGCTAAGCTTTAGTACCACATACCATCCTCAAACAGATGGGCAAACACAAAGAGTAAATCAGGTGCTTGAAGACATGCTCCGCATGTATGTAATGGACAAACCATCCAAGTGGGAGGATTATCTACACTTGGTAGAATTTGCATATAACAATGGGCAACAAGCATCATTGGGAATGAGTCCTTATGAGGCTTTGTACGGCAGAAGGTGTAGGACACCATTGAATTGGGACAATCCAGTGAGTAGAATTGTACTTGGGCCAGAATTGCTTAAGGAAATGGAGCAAGAAGTTGCTAAGATCAGACAGAATTTAAAAACAGCCCAGGATAGACAGAAAAGCTATGGAGATAAACATAGAGTGCATAGGGAATTCAATGTTGGGGATCATGTGTATCTTAGAGTAAGATCAAGGAAGAGTTCCTTGAAGCTTGGGAGTTGTGCCAAGCTATCACCTAGATATTGTGGGCCATTTGAAGTGCTTGAAAGAATAGGACCAGTTGCATATAGAATTGCATTTCCTGCTAGCACTAAAGCTCATAATGTTTTTCATGTCTCATTGCTTAAGAAATATGTACATGATCCTAACCATGTGATTAATTGGGATGTGATCTAGGTGGAATCCGAGGGAGAATTCCAAACCGATCCATTGCGCATCCTAGACAAGAAGGTAACATTGCTCTAGAACCAAGCCATCGGACAGGTAAAGGTGCAATGGAAGCACTACGGTCCCAATGAGGCTACATGGGAGCTGGAGGATGCCATGAGAGTGGCATATCCATTTTTGTTCAATTTTGATGAGCACTGAGGACAGTGCTAATGTAAGGGGAGGGGAATGTAATGTCCCCATTTTGACCCCTTTGTATTAAATCATAAATGATGTAAGTATTGTAATTTGATCATGGTGAGGAGCTCAAGGCCAAGGCCCCACCATTGATTCAGCGTTTTATGTATCGGCGATTAAAGGAATAGATGCCTATGGTTCTTGTGCTAGATAGGCACAATGTTAGGATATTCCTATACTCCATCCTAGTCCCACCAGTATTTTGATCATTTACATTTTCAGTCATGCATGCACCTTTTAGGGTTTGCATGCATTCTAGGGTTTGCATGCATTTTGCATGCATCCCAGTCATCAGTCCAGCACCTAGCCCTCAGTTAGCCAGCCCCCAGGAGCTTCTCACTATTCAGTTTTAGCCCTCCAGTTGCTTAGTGCGCCCTTCTTCCTTGATTTTAGGGATCAACTCGCCCTTCTTCACCTACCAGTTCAGTTACACTCAGTTACAGTCAGTTACAGTCAGTTACACTCAGTTACATTGAGTTACACTCAGTTACACTCAGTTACATTCAGTTACAGTCAGTTACACTCAGTTACAGTCAGTTACATTGAGTTACACTCAGTTACACTCAGTTACATTCAGTTACTCTTAGTTACATTGAGTTACACTTAGTTACATTGAGTTACACTCAGTTACACTCAGTTACACTTAGTTACACTGAGTTACACTTAGTTACACTGAGTTACACCTACCAGAGTTAGTTTGACTGATGGTTGACAGTTACTTGAGCATTGATGACTCCAATGATGATGATGAAGACTTCTAGTTGCACTCCGATGATCATGAGGACACCTAGTTGTGCTCCGATGACACTCTAGTGATCCTTTGATCACTCCATGAAGGCTAATTCGAATTGCCACCTTAGGCATTCGAATTCCTCATGCATTGTATTATTTATATGTCCATTTGTGATTAATAATCTAGTATGACCGAAGTATTATTGCTTCTATCTGAGTTCTACTGTACCATATTATTCTGTTGCTCATTATACTGCATGTATCACTCTTCTTCTATTTTCTTGCTTAATCATAATTATTCTCTTGTGAGATACATCATCTCTTAGATCTGCTGTGAGGATTTTCACATGGTATCAGAGCATGTTGAGAGTATTGTTTATCTCCATTCTTGAGAGTTTTTTGCAGGTTATTACCAAGATTTCGAGTTCAGCAGTTGCAGCAGAATCTGCATTTTTGCAGCAGTAGCAGTTGCAGTTATTCTATATTGTTTTTGCAGGTCTTCTACATCTTCAATGTATCCTGAATTAGAAGAAATCACTCCTCTTTCTCTATTCAACTATGATGAATGGAAACCAAAAATAATAGCATATTTAAAGAGCCATGATCTCTTTGATTGCTATTTTGAAAGAGAGTTTGAATCCTCTACAAAGAAGATTAAATGGTTGAATAAAGGTGACATGCACATTGGAAGAATGAAGCTTACTATGACTGATTACATATTGTACCCGACCATCTTTGATATTGAAACTCCAAAAGAGTTATGGGCTCATCTGGATGAAAGATTCGGCAAAAAGAATGATGGTTTTGGTCCAAATCCCTTCAAAAGCAAGCAAGTTGTTGCATTCGCTCCACTTGATGGTCTCTCAGATCATGATGCATTCGCTCCTCCTGATGGTCTCTCAGATCATGTTGCATTCGCTCCCCTTGATGATCTCTCAGATCATGAACCAGTATCATCTCATATTGAAGTTGTTGACAAAGAACTTGCAGATTCTCCGCTCATGCTCAAACTTTCTTCTCTTTCTGTGCCAGCTCACACTCTAGATATTGCAGAAGGTCCTAAATCCTGCCTTGCACCAGAGTTTGTTGGTTTGCATCATGATCACATGATTATTTCGGAGGTAACATCAGCTATTGGAGGTAATGCATTCGCTCCTCTTCAGCAAACATCTCTTATTTACTACTATATGATCATTAGCACATGCTTTCAGAAGGTTATTGAAGAATATGGCCATTGCCACCCGCTTGAGATAATTTCTCATGCATCATATGATAGTTTTGATCTCACCCCTGCTGGTTCAAAGGAGATCTCAAGAAACTGTTTTGAAAGTCTTAAATCTGATTTTGATTTCAAGCAAACATGTAATAGTTCTTTTTGGCATAATCTCACCCATGGTGGTTCGAAGGAGAAGACAAAGGACTATATGCACATTCAAAAATTTGATCCTACCTCAGCTGATTCGAATCACAGGTTCAAGGATCATTCTAATACTGTTGGATTTGTTCTCATCACATTCGATCTGAAGAGCAAGTACAAGCACATGCTTTTTGAGCATGATCCACTTCTTCCCAAGAAGAAGATATCTCCAGACATATGACCAAGCATCACACATGCTTGAGTTTGGAGCTTTTATTTTTTTTATGTGTGCCTTACAGTCTATTTTTGAGGAGGGGGTATGTTTCCCATGAAATTTTCCCACTTCCTTGGTTTATTGATTGTTATTATTCATTGTATTGGGTGACCTTTGGTCTTAGTTACCAGGGCCCAGGATGGATTAAGGGGGGGTGTTAGGATATTCCTATACTCCATCCTAGTCCCACCAGTATTTTGATCATTTACATTTTCAGTCATGCATGCACCTTTTAGGGTTTGCATGCATTCTAGGGTTTGCATGCATTTTGCATGCATCCCAGTCATCAGTCCAGCACCTAGCCCTCAGTTAGCCAGCCCCCAGGAGCTTCTCACTATTCAGTTTTAGCCCTCCAGTTGCTTAGTGCGCCCTTCTTCCTTGATTTTAGGGAGCAACTCGCCCTTCTTCACCTACCAGTTCAGTTACACTCAGTTACAGTCAGTTACAGTCAGTTACACTCAGTTACATTGAGTTACACTCAGTTACACTCAGTTACATTCAGTTACAGTCAGTTACACTCAGTTACATTGAGTTACACTCAGTTACACTCAGTTACATTCAGTTACTCTTAGTTACATTGAGTTACACTTAGTTACATTGAGTTACACTCAGTTACACTCAGTTACACTTAGTTACACTTAGTTACACTGAGTTACACTTAGTTACACTGAGTTACACCTACCAGAGTTAGTTTGACTGATGGTTGACAGTTACTTGAGCATTGATGACTCCAATGATGATGATGAAGACTTCTAGTTGCACTCCGATGATCATGAGGACACCTAGTTGTGCTCCGATGACACTCTAGTGATCCTTTGATCACTCCATGAAGGCTAATTCGAATTGCCACCTTAGGCATTCGAATTCCTCATGCATTGTATTATTTATATGTCCATTTGTGATTAATAATCTAGTATGACCGAAGTATTATTGCTTCTATCTGAGTTCTACTGTACCATATTATTCTGTTGCTCATTATACTGCATGTATCACTCTTCTTCTATTTTCTTGCTTAATCATAATTATTCTCTTGTGAGATACATCATCTCTTAGATCTGCTGTGAGGATTTTCACACACAATGTATATAAGACATCATGTAATTACGAATTTTAATTAAAAAAAAAACCCACAACCGGCTATGCAATGCAACAAAGAGATGGGGCATGATTCCACAAGGAATAGGGAGGAAAATTATTCAAACCCTTGAGCCAATGGTGTTAATCCATGTGTCATGAGAAAACCCATAAACTACCAACTACCCATTTTGGGTTATGGACCCAATCATTTAATTCTTCCAAGAGTTGGTTGAGGCAGTTAATGTCTTGGGAATGAAGAGGTATGGCAGCCAATTTCGTGCATGGGCAAGCCATCAACTTGGAAAATCGTGTTTTGTCTCCTTGGGCAAGAAAACACCCACGAAAGGGTGCCCAAAGCCATTCTGAACATTTAGTCTTTTATCTCTCACGCAGACTGAGCTCACTGGAATTTATCTACACGTTTTTCTCCATAACCCTGCGTTTTCCATGCCCAGGAACTCATTTTTGGTAGTGTGCAGCAGCGAGGGAAGGGGGGACAAGATTTGGGACTGAGGGAGAGGTCGTTTTTGCCCCTGGGGCATTTTTCTGGAATGGGTTTGCTCTCCCAGTCGAATTTTCCCAGTTGCCAATACGTTTTGGGTCTTCCCACGTTTTTCTGAAGCTTAGGAAACCCCATCTCATGCATCCCATTGTTGAAACGTTTTTCTCATGCTCAGCAAGTGTAGTTTTGTTGTTATGTGCATACTTGTTTGATTTGAACCTGTAAGAAAGAAACTTGGAGTGGTAGTGGACAGAATTGGCTTGATAAACCTAGTGAAGGGAGTAACCTCTCAAGAATATCAAGAGAGCTTTGGCTACTTTTCTATGCACATCCTGAGAGCACTAGAAAGGAAGGTATGGCTTGAGGGACTGTGTGGTAGTGAAGAGAATACTTCCTTGTGTTGGGTGTGTAGGCATTGTGAGTGCCAAGCTGAATAGATCTGGGAGGGGTACCCATAGCTCTGTGGTTGAGCTCACTAGCTTAGCAATTCTTCCTTTCCATGTCCTAGCAGCCTGATAAACCCAATTGCTGATTGGCTTGGCTGAATTTGGTGTATGCTTGGCTATGTGTGAGTCTGTTGTTCCCTGGTTCCTTGTAGAAATCATGCCCAGCTCGGGGGTGGCAGTTGTATCAAGTGGTTGATAAGCACAACTGGCCTATGGTTGGGTGGAACGTTGCAGTTGCATAGCCAGTTGCTTGGGACTACTTTGTTAAGATAAGTATTCTCTTGTGCTTAATTTTGCAATTATTTATCTAATGAATATCTTGAATGAATGATGAATGTGTAATTGATATTATTTTCGCTGTGTTTTGCTTATAATCATATATTCCGTATGACTTCAATATTATGGGAATTCTGAGTTTTAAATTCTTATGGGGCTAGATGCCCGATTTTAGCACCACGTCCTCTCCATCATGCTGTTATGATGGGAGGGGATGTGACAGAACTCGACTGCTCCGTTAGTCTCCTGAACTATTCTTCGGAAATCCATGTCGCCTCCTACAACTCATTATCTTTCCATCGCACCAAGTATTCTTTCCTTCGCGAATTGTGCATATGCCTGACTTCGCGTTCCTCTATTACTTATGCGATCTCCTCCTTACGTCAATTTGGAATCTGCGCTGCCCAGTCGGTGTTCGACGCTTCTGCGCTTTTGCTGCTTGAACCTTCTTCAAACTTGTACAGATCTGAGACATTGAGCGTTGGCGAAATGCTCAAGTCATTTGGCAGCTCCAACACATAAGCGTTGTCCGAAATTTTCTTTAGAATCTTACATGGTCCAATCTTCTTCAGCTTCAGCTTGTTATATGTCCCTGTCATAAATCTTTCCTTATGCAAATGTGCATAGACCAAGTATCCTTCATTGAACGACTGTAGTCTCTTCTTCCTGTCCGCTCTCAACTTGTATACTGTGTTGATCTTTTCTATGCGCTTTCGCACATCTTCATGAACTACTTTCATGTGCTCTGCGAATGATTCTGCATCCGCGCTTTTCCTGATTTCTGTCGGCAACTCGACCAAATCCACCACTCCATGTGGCCTTCGTCCTTGAACAATCTGGAATGGTCTCAAACCTGTCGACCGATTCACAGAATTGTTGTATGCGAACTCTGCTTGTGCCAACACGTTTTCCCACTACTTGGGTCTGTCGACCGTCAAACATGTCAGAAGGTTTCCCTAACTTCTGTTCACAACCTCGATCTATTCATCTGTCTGCGGATGATATGCCGAGCTAAACTGCAACTTCGTGTCCATTTTATTCCATAGGTTTCTCCAGAAATGTCCCATAAACTTGGTATCTCTGTCCGATGTGATACTCTTCGTCAACCCATGCAATCTGACTACTTCCTTGAAGAATAGTACAACAATGCTTATGGTGGCACTTGTCTTCCGACACGGAATAAGGTGTGCCATCTTTGAAAACCTGTCGACTACAACAAAAATTGAGTTGCTCCCCTGCTGTGTCTTTGACAATCCTAGCACAAAATCCATGCTCAGGTGCTCCCATGGGGTATTCGGTATCGGCAATGGTGTATACAACCTCGTGTTTTGACTCCTCCCTTTTGCCAACTGGAAAACTCTACAATGTCGAACCCACTTTCTGACATCGGTCGCCATCCTTGGCCAATAATACTTTTCTTCGACTAATGCCTTAGTCTTGTCGATGCCAAAATGACTCGCTAATCCACCGCTATGCAACTCTTGGATGAGGTTCTCTCGCACTGATCCTATGGGAATACACAAATGTCGCCCCTTGAATAGGTATCCCTCTTGGATGAAATAGTCCAAGTATGGAGTTCTGTCGACACTCCATGGTTCACAACAAGTTTCCCATGCTTTCACAAAATCCTCATCGGTAGCGTACTCCGCCTTTACCGACTCTATTCCTGTTGCCTGAACTGTCGTCGTGTTCATCAATGTAACTCTTCTGCTCAATGCATCGGCAACCATATTCGACTTGCCCGACCTATGTTGCAACAAGAATGTATATCCTTGTAGGAATTCGACCCATTTCATGTGCCGTTGATTTAACTTCGACTGAGTATTCAGATACCTCAGCTCTTGGTGATTTGTGTACAACACAAATTCGTTGGGAAACAAATAATGCCTCCACTTATTCAATGCTTGGACAATAGCATAAAATTCATGGTCATAAACTGAATATTTCCGCTTTGCATCATCCAATTTCTCACTGAAGAATGCAATTAGTCGACCCTCCTGGCTCAACACTGCTCCAATTGTGATTCCACTTGCATCGCAATCAACCTAGAAAGCTTTGTTGAAATCTGGGAGCGCCAACATTGGGCTCTTAGTGATCTTTTCCTTCAACTTGTCAAAAGTTCGCCGGGCTACTTCCGTCCACTTGAACTCCCCTTTGCGCATGCACTCTGTCAATGGTGCACAAATCCAACTGAATCCCCGAATGAACTTCCTATAGAAAGTGGCAAGTCCATGGAAAATCCTCACTCCAGTCGTGCTTGTCAGTTCAGGCCAATCCAATATCGCCTTCACCTTTTCTGGGTCCATCACCAAATTTTTACCCTAGATTACGAATCCCAAGTACACCAGTTCTTCCTTCATGAAGAAACACTTTTGCAGTTTCTCTTCCTGCAACTTCTGCAATACCTGTCGAATGTGCCCCAAGTGTTTTGTCTTGGTTCGATTGAAAATCAGAATGTCGTCTAGATAGACTACGACAAAATTTCCCAAGAATGGTTTCAGTACTTCATTCATCAATCGCATGAATGTACTGGGTGCATTAGTCAATACAAATGGCATGACTAACCACTCATACAACCCTTCCTTTGTCTTGAATGTTATTTTCCATTCGTCTCCTTCTCTAACCCGAATCTGGTGATAACCGCTCTTCAAGTCTATCTTTGTGAAGTACTTCACTCCACTCAAAAAATCCATCAATTCATCCATTCTCGACAATGGAAACCAATACTTGATCGTGATTTTGTTGATAGTTGCTATGGAATCTATACACATCCTCCATTCTCCACATTTCTTCGGTGCTAATACTGCTGGTATCGCGCACGGACTCAAACTCTCTCTGATCAACCCTCTGTCCAACAACTCCTAGACCTGTCGATTGAGTTCCTGACCTTCCGTCAGACTCATCCTATGCGGTGCTTTGTTCGACAGACTCGACCCTGGAATCAAGTCGATCTGATGGGATATGCTCCTTGTCGGCAACAATCCCGTTGGTGTCTCATCGACTATTATGCTCTGAAACTCCTCAAGCATCTTTCCGACCTCCACCGAAATATTTTCCATTGTTGCACTCTCGACACATGGTCCTTTTGGAATGATCACAAAACATCCCGTCTGCTTTTCCTCCTCCACAAGGAATTATTTTGTTGAACACATTAGCACACGCTTCTTCCAAAAGTTGCTCTCGCTGTGCTTACCGTCAGCTTGCTCCTCCGGTTTCGGCTTAAGAGTCCTCTTCATGCCATTTTTTGTGAAGAACCTGCAACAATTAATTAATGAGAATACACGAGATAACAGAACTCAGAATCGCTTTTATTGATCGCAGGCCACTTCGAGGGGGCAACCTCCTTTGAGCAAGCTCAATACAAGTAACTTCACGATACCTTCATTGGTCTCAACACAAACTTATATACTAAGTCTAGGCACCAATACCATGGGTCAATACCATGTGTCAATACAAACCATGGGCCAATACAAACTATGGATCAACAATTACTACGGGACGACTTACAAAGCATATTCGTCCAACAACAATAAGACAAACTATGGATCAACAAATACTACGGGACGAATTACAAAGCATATGCATCCAACAACAATATACTAACAAAGTAAATAGAAGGGTTGACATGGATTCCTAACATCCCCTCTCCCTTAGAAAAATCTTTGTCCTCAAAGCTTTAGATGTGGAAATTGATGCAGAATCTGAAGGAGTGGTTCCCCTGTAGCATCCTCGGGTTGCATTCCGGGCCACTGTCACCTTGTGAGTTTTAGGGAGGGTTGCTTGGAAGGCTGTAGATGAAGAAGAACCATATCAGCTGCGTGAAAAGTGCGCTCAGAAAGGTGCTGATCGACTTGTTGTTTCAGTCGAATTCTTTCCATGTGAAGATTGTCCTGCAAAATGAGAAGAATCTGATCGCGGTTTCAAAGAACTGAGTCAATTTCCTAAACTGGGAGCTGTTGAGGGTGTATGGAAGAGGAATTGGTGGTTCTTGTCCATAGATTGACTCATATGGTGTCCTTTTAGATGTGGTATTGTACCACTGGAGTGCTTCTAGGAAAGCCATAGAAATAGTTGGCCAAATCTGTGTAGGGATGGGAAAGGGTTCGAGCAGTCCCGAAAGGAGTGTCGTTTCATCATAGTCAGCCACCATCTGTTGAATTGTCATTTTTCAGTCTCTTCCAAAATAAGTTACATTGTTCCCCGTCATACATTTTGAGGAACCTAGAGTGCCCTGTTGATGAAGAAGCATGGAGTTCATAGAAGATATAGCCCTATTGAACAGATTGCAACCAATTTGGAACAAGCAGAGAAATAGCTGTAAGAGAAACCGGGTCATCAAATGTGCGAGAAGGAGCGTCTGCCACCATATTGTCTTTACCCTTCTTGTAAGTGATCACATAGGCAGAACCCATGAGTTGGATAACCCATTTCAGGTGTGCTGGGTAGGAGACTCATTGTTCCAGGAAATTTTCCAGACTCTGGAGATCAGTCTTGATGCAGAAATAATTCTCTAATAGGTATGGTTGCCACTTTTGTACTGCATGCAAAATAGCCATCATTTCCTGATGAGATGTAGATGCAGATAAATTCTTACCGAAAAGGTCTCTTGAAGGCGACAAGCCCACTGGTTCAACAAGGAAACCTGCATATCTATCCAAGGAAGTAGGGGAGACCGTTGATGACTGCATCTGAATGGAATGGAGTTGAGCGATGAAACCATGTGAATTCTTCTTAAGGATCTTTTCCAGGAGATGGGAACTGATGATGCGGAGAGACCCTTGTTGTAAGCCCTTAAATTTGTGTTGTTTCCCATTGACTAAAAACTGCATCCAAAGTTCAGCAAAATACCATAATATGGGGCCAAGTGTGCGTAACCATTGAACGCCCAAAACTACATCACATCCTCTTAGGGACAAGGAAAACATGTCAGAGCGCAGATTATAATCTTCCAAAGAGATATGCACATTGTGACACTTCCCCTTACAGGGTAAGGTGCCCCCATTGGCAACCATGACTTCAAAGTTGGAGCAAGGATGGACAAAACAATCAGCATGTTTAGCAATCCAAGGGTCAATGAAGTTATTAGTGCTACCAGAATCAATGAGTATTGTCAGAGGAATTTTCTTTAAGTAACCCCCGACCCGCATTGTTTGGGGGGTGGTGACACCGGATAAAGCATGGAGAGATATCTCTGGTTGTTCATTATGAGATGGGGGGTCAATAGGCGGCTCCTGAATATCGACCTGATCATCCATTATATTTGGAGTTTCTTCACCAATTGTAGAGGCAGGCGGAGAATCCATATCCAAGAGATAGAGCTTTTGTTGAACACATCTATGTCCCTGAGTGAATTTCTCATCACAATTATAATGAAGCCATTTTTCTCTGCGTGCCTGCATCTTTGTTTCCGACAAATGCTTGATAGGAGTTGGTCGAGGAGCTGGCGGGATGGGAGGTCATTGAGAACCCATATTGTGAAAGGGAACAAAAGTGGGTTTGGAGTGTTGTTGGAATGCAATCTTGTATTCTGCCAACTTAGCCAACCCTAGGACTTCCATCATTGTGTTGGGACAGAACATTTTAACCTCTGACTGGATTTCATCCTTAAGACCACTGATAAACCAACTCCTGTAGAATTCATCAAACAATCTTTCTGTGTGATTGGCTAGTTTCTCAAATTCTGTCTGATACTCTCTCACAGTGCCACTTTGACGAAGTTTAGTGAGTGCTCCGGTGAAATCATCAAAAGCACTAGGAACAAATCGTTGCAAAAGGAGTTGGCAAAAATTTGTTCATTTTGGCTCGTCATGAGCCTTGATGTACCAACGGTACCATTGAAGGGATTCCTGTTCCAAATGAAATGATGCAAGTGGAACTTTTTGGACATCAAAAGTATTATGCAAACTGAAATACTATTTTGCACAATAGATCCATCCAGTCGAATCAATACCATTGAAGCAAGGAAATTCAAGCTTTGGACCACAAAAATTGCTGGAATAAGAGAACCCATTGGCTGCAGAAGTTTCTTGTTGTCGGTTATTGTTCATGGCTGAATGCTAAAGATGGAGGCTGAGAAAATTTTCATCTAGATCTTGGAGTTTGGTTTGGATGGCTGCAAGTGCTCCCTCAATGGTTTTTGCTCCTGTGTGGGTGACAAGCATAACCAGGAGTTTTTTTTTTGTTTTTTTTTGGGAATGGATAGAAAAACACAAACAAACGCTTATATTTAGTAAAGGGAAATTTGGATTTTGGAACAACTCGAAGGGGTAATTGGGGTTTGACTAGGTTTTGGACACTTTCTGAGGGACAAGGAAGCAAAAAATGGAGATTTCAGAAGCGGGGTGAAAGAATGAGAAAATTTGTCCAAAGAGGGATAAAGAAGCAGAAATAGGGAATGAACACGGTGGCAAAATTTGGAGGCGAGTGGGTAAAAATTGAAGAAGTTATGGCAAACCTTAAAAATAGACAAATGTGAGATTTCTGTCTTTGGGAAGTGGAATTTGGGATAGGGTCCTCAGGAATGACATATGCAAAATGGGATTATAGGGGTGTTAGTGAAGTTTCAGGGAAAACAGAGTTAAAACAAGGGAGATATGGTGAAAAAACAGAATTTTATACTTTTTTCTTCTTCTTCAAAATGGATCTGAAACGACTTTCGGAATGGATCGGAAACGGCGAGATATGGAACGGTTCAGAATAGATCGGAAATGGCTAGATCTCAAACGACTTGTAGAATGGATCTGAACCGGCTTTCAGAATGGATCTGCAACAGTGCAGAAGGGATCAGCAACAGATGGATTGCAATGGCGCAAAAGTGATCGGCAACAGTTCAGCTGAAAATATATATGGACCCCAGGTATGTTCGGCTTCCTATCAGTTTAGGGGATTCACTCGGCCACCAATGCTGTCTGACGGTTTGCGTATTGGGGCAGTACCCCTCACTCCATGGCTCAGGTAAAACTGATAACCGCTTTGCCACAAACGACAACTCTTGGTTTACCTCACGGGTGGGAACTAGTCAATCAGGTAGGGTTTGTTGCCCTTTTCGCTTGCAGGTCCTCTCAATGGGCCAACTACTTTGGGCTTCTTGTGGTGCTCCTCACAATGTGTTTTAGGGATTATGCCCAAGTACTTTCCACAGTTAAGTGGATAGGGATTATTCCCAGATCCGAAGTTGCAACAGATGCAAAAAACAATTTGGCAGAAATTTCACCCAGCAAGCCCAAGAAAGTGCTATGATACCAGATGTGAAGAACTTGCAACAATTAATTAATGAGAATACACGAGATAGCAGAAATAACATAAATCAGAATTGCTTTTATTGATCGCAGGCCACTTCGAGGGGGAAACCTCCTTTGAGCAAGCTCAATACAAATAACTTCACGGTACCTTCATTGGTCTCAACACAAACTTATATACTAAGTCTAGGCGCCAATACCATGGGTCAATACAAACCATGGGCTAATACAAACTATGGATAAACAATTACTACGGGATGGATTACAAAGCATATGCATCCAACAACAATAAGACAAACTATGGATCAACAAATACTACGGGACGTCTTACAAAGCATATGCGTCCAACAAAAATATACTAACAAAGTAAATAGAAGGGTTGACATGGGTTCCTAACATTTTTCCACACTGTGACTGTGTTGACTCAACTATCATAGATCATTTTTCGATCATATTGCCATGGTCTCCCTAACAATAGATGGCACACATCCATTGGGATTACGTCGCACAGTATGCTGTCCTCTAACTTCCCAACCTTGAAGTTAATCAGGCACTATCTGGTCACCTTCACATGGTATCCTTTCTGCAACCATGAGATCTTGTATGGGTGTGGATGTTCTCGACACTTCAACCCGATCTTGTCGATGACCTTTGTTGACACAAGATTCTCAGTGCTTCCACCATCTACTATGGTATTGCAATGCCATTCGTCGATTCACACCTTCGTTCGAAAGATCGCCTTTCGTTATGCCAACTCTTGCTCATCACGTTTGTCTTCTTGAACCAATGTTCTGCTGACCGTCAGACTTCGGTTCCTTATTTTCTCCTCTCTACTGCTATCGGATGTTGATTCCTCCCTCTCGTCAACCTGCTCATCTCTTCGACGTCTGGGCTTCGAATCCTCTGCAGCATGTAGGTTCTCTGGGCACTCGTATTCCTTGTGTCCCTCTCCACAACACTTGTAACAGATTATGGCTAGTCTGTTAGCTCCTTTCTTGTCGGATGGACCACCTCGACCATACGCACCTCGATCGCGGCTCTCATGACCATCGCGTTGGTTCTCTTGCACTTTCTCCCTTGTCGATGTCCCTTCTACATGTCGACTATCTTTGACAGTTTCCCTTCTGTAACCGCTACTTTGGCCCTTCACGGAAATAGTCTTCACACCCCGACTAGTCATTCGACCTCTGGTCGCTTTGGATTTCCTCGACAGTTTCTCTTCTGCCTTCAGATCTAATTGGTAGGATTCACCCACTGCTCTGAATCTTGACATGCTCAATTCATCCTGAATGACATATTTCAATCCGTTCACATACCTAGCGACAGCTTCTTCTCCCTAGTCGGTCTGGCCCAACCTTATCAACAACATATAGAACTCTTTCGTGTATTCTTTCATGGTCATCTCTTTTTGTCGAAAGTTCTACAACTTCCTAAACAAGGAAATTACATAGTCATTTGGCAAGAACTTCCCTTTCAGTTTGGCAACCATCCTGTCCCAAGACTTGATTTTCTCCTTTCCCTTCTTGAATCTGTTAGCCTGTACATTGTCCCACCACAATGAGGCATGACCCCTCAACCTCAGACATGTAGTCTTAACTCGTTTAGGATCCTTGATCTGCTCAATGTCGAAGTATTTCTCCATTTCTTTGAACCGGTCGATCAAGTCTTCTGGATCTAGACTTCCCGAGTAGATATGAACGTCTATCTTTTCCCGACCTCTCATATCCTTCAGAAGTTTGATGAGTTTTTCTTCTGGTTCATCTTCCGCTACTTCCCGTGGCTCCACTTCTTCGACTTCCTCATCGATGTGGTCTAGCGCATCAGGAATACAGCGACTCCTTTGGATTTCTTTGGTTGCTGTGACTTCATTGGTCAAAGTTTGCATTATTCTGACGCACTTGTCGAACATCTCACGATCAACCGTGACTATGGTGCCACGCGCTCTTCATCCTCGGACATTAATGCCTCTGTGAGCCATTTTCAACCTCTGCTGAAACTCTCACTCGTCCAATCGCAACCGGACTTCAACAAGTCATGCTCAACTCTACCCAACCTCGGGTGGAGCTGTTCAACGCACTTGCAGGCACAATACTACTGACGTTATCCTTCAACTCTCAAGACTCTATGGCTCTGATACCAATTGACGCAAGTTTCCTTATCGAGACAAGGTTCTTGTTTAACATTACACATGACATGACCACAATGTTCACACAAACAAGGTGTAAAACAGGATTCCAAAAGTGGCTTATATTACTTCTACCAATTGTCTACAATGCGGAATAACTATAAATACAAATAAATAACTATCTGTCTACCTCAGCCGTTACAATACAGAAGTAACTGTGGGTGCTCTCCCAGTGTGTCGACCTCACCCTCTCCTGGTTCATTGCAGAACTCTGAGCTATGGCTCGATCTTCTCTGTGTTCGGAAGCTATGTGACTATTCTCTGCAATCTACAGAACTTCTCCCCGAACTCTGCTCTGCAACTCCTTGACCCTCCTGTTAAATATTGTAACTTCAAAGAATATTATATTTGTACTTTATTATTCCGGAGATGATTCATTCCTCCGTGAAGATCTTATTGTATATCCGGAGATGTTTATTCCTCCGTCGGAATGTGGTAACTCGGGTTATTAGACTTCCCTAGTGGGGGTCGGCCCTAAATGTGTTATGTGGGTCAAAGGGTTATTAGACCACCCTAGAGGGGTCGGCCCAGTTAGTTGTAGTGGGTTATTTAACCTATTGGTTAAATACGAGCCTACGTGTACTTGTGTAAAATACATATCAAAGTAGTGTATAAATAGAGGAGGTGTGTTCCTCATTATAGACACTCACTCATTCAAGGGAGGCGCACCTATTGGAGGAGAGGTCTGCTACAGTGGAGAAGGAGATCATGTCTTTGGTTTGCATCTTTGTATATTGCTGGTCATCTATATTGAGGAAGCTTTACTGGGTTTTCTACCCCATGAGGGTTTCCCAGGATAAATCTGTGTCTCTTGTGTTTATGCTATGCTTGTTGTTTCTTCAGTGATCCTGTATATGCTATTATTGTGAAATGGAATGTAATGCTGCTATTTTCTGTCTTAGCATATTGAATTTTAACATGGTATCAGAGCTAACCTGAAGGAAGACAAGGTATGGCACTAAAGACACTTGCTTTACTTACGACAATTTGAAGGTTAGGGTTTTACATAGCAAAAACCAGTCATCGTAGCACTTTCGCTATAAATCCGTTTTGGCGAAGTTTTCGGATCTGAAATTGTTACAGGACGAAGCTAAGATCTCCAGGTACCTTGTGTCCAAAGGACAACCTCTAATTCGTTGTACTTTGTGATTTATGATCTGTACAATATAGGGTTTCTGCCTCTTCCAGATCTGAGTCAAAATCAGGTGACCTTGGGAAAAAGGTCATAACTTGGGCTAGGAAGATCCAAATGAAATTTCGTGAAAAGTGACAGGTAGTACACAGACTGTACTATCTCAAAAAAATTTTTCAGAGGCCGAAGTTGAACCAGTGACACGTGGCACTCCGTACAAGTTCGCTCTCCTGTATTATCCCATAAACAGGTCACGTTGCGACACTTGGAATAACTCTCTCTCAGAGAATCCAATTGAGGTCAGACCTATCAGGATGGAAAGATAACAGGCCGAGCTATCTCAGAAAACGTTTTCAGAGGCCGAAGGTCAAACAGTGACACGTGGCACGCCGTACAAGTTCGCTCTCCTGTATTTTCCCAAAACAGGTCACGTTGCGACATTTGGCATAACTCTCTCTCAGAACATCCAATTGAGGTCAGACCTGTCAGGATGGAAAGCTAACAGGTCAGGCTATCTCAGAAAACTTTTTCAGACCCTGTGGATCAAAAATTTCGGAGTTACACCAGAAACAATCAGGTACATATTTCTGTCAAAACAGAATTATTTTTTGGTACCTTCATTCATGGCTTCCGAAATTTAGGGCTTTGAAGAAAGTTGGAATTTTTGTAATCGGAGACCACGGCTGGATGCTACTCATCAAAATAGAAATTTAGAGACCAAGATCAGAATTTTTGGTTGGGCAGAAGGCCGGGCTTGATTAGACCCTAGTTCGGGACTTTGATCAGAAAAGTGGAAAATTAGGGCTTCTGTAAAAATAGGAATTTTTGAAATCTGTGACCACGGCTGGAAGCTCCTCAGAAAAATAGAAGCCTAGAGCTTTGGTTCAAACTTCTTGATGGGGCAAAAGAGTGGGCTTCATCAAACCCCAGTTCAGGGTCACGTCCAGTGAATCCGAAAGTTTCAAAGGCAAAATTGAGGAGTAAAACTTTGCAGTTTTCAAATTCTAAATATATCAGTTTGATCAGCTCATCAAGGCGCATATTTCTATCCTTTCGGAAGTCTGAAATTCAAAGTTTGAATTTTTGGGGTTTCTCTGACAAACCCATATCCAGCTCCAGGTCCAGTTCTTGCAAATCAAGTGGATAGGGTTAATCCTAGAAGAAGATAGATTGGTCACCTACATAAGTGAAGGAGTTCATGTTTCAGAGGGAGATGAGGCTAAGGCTTTACATAAGGAGATTACAAGCGATCTCGATAGGTATGACTCATCGAGGTATGTTTTGAGATTTGTTCATGATTAAGTTTATGGTATGTTTGTCTTCATGATTATTACAGTTAGTACAATCTTGATTTTAGATTTGTTGTATCACCTTAACAAAATTATGAATGCATGATAGAAGATATTCATTGGTTAGGGTGTTGACACTTATGATTGTACTAATGCATTATGGTGTTGTGTGAGGTTGAGGTTGTCTGCTAACAAGATACAGGTACATCACAAAAGACAAATCAGGCTTCATGACCATGAAAACATGAAGACAAAGACTCATCCATAATCTTTGTTCTACTTACGAGGTATGTTGTACATAACCAAGTAGGTATAATAATCCAGGTATGTTTCCCATGAATCTTACCTTGTGTTAGGATCCCTTATATAAGTATACTTGGAATGATTGGTTATGCTCATTCATAAAGTTAGTAACCAAGGGATTATGCATATTATATCTCTTATCAATGATACGCATGAGTAAAAGAAGACTTCCCTGAAATCTTGAATACTAATGTTTATTAACTATAATCATGACTATACGTTTTCAAGATTACTTAGTACTATAATGTTTTGATAGCATTTAGAATATACTAATGAGTGTATGTTTGTATATGAGATCATGAGGATGACTCTTGAGCATGCACAGTGGTACAGAATGAATAGAAGTTCAAAAGACATACAGAAGATCAAGCGGGAGGCAGCCACACAAACATAAAAGATAAGTATTTGAGTTGCTATTTGAAATAGTAATGATATTGCCTGCATGCATATTTGTATTCCTAGAATATATAATGCTGAGTGTAAACATTCATAGAGCATTGAACAGTATACAACTAATGTGCATATGCTTGGACAAACATTCCATTGTTGCTTGTCTAGAATGAAACCTCTTTGCTGACATGCTGAGAGTTGTGCACACTCTCGATAGTATGTTCTGGTAGAGATGGAAGGCATCTAGATAGCCACTGTATGCATACAGGATATGGGAAAGTGTTGTGCCAAAGTAATGGTCAAAATAGTTGCATCACTATGTAAATGATATCTGTATGCATAATGGGTTATCTTTTGATGATTATGAAGTATTACTAATCATGTACTTAATTTTGATTTGTAGGAAAGGTCATGAAGAATGATGGACACCGTACAAGTGGTGGATGTTCAAACAAGAAGATTTACAAATCAAACAAAATATAGAAGGCTCATGGCTAGAAGATTCTCTTAGAAAGGGGAAGAGAATCATGACAAGATGTTTGCTCCAAGTATGGTGTAATTAAAGAAGAGGTATGAATCAGGTTCTGTATAGGTACCTAGGATCGATAATAATTTAAGCTTAATGATCACCATGGGTGATGTGGATCTCAACCTTTGCTACAAGGTTGAATATGATACACATATGACATGGATGCAAGAAGGAACTCACCACAGAGTTCGAATGATACTGAGGCTCATATCAGTAGACCCATCTAACGAGAGATGGCACAGATAGATATGCAGAAGATCATTCAATGCAGAAATGAAAAATGAAAGATCTCAATTTGATGCTTTACTTCCTAGGTCTGGAAGTATGGCAAGGCTCAGAAGGAATATTTATCAATCAGGGAAAGTATGATGAGAAATATGACTTGAGGTGTTGGAATGGCCACTCTTATGGATTCCAGCTTGAAGCCGTTAGGGGATAACTCATCAGAGTTAGTGGATATAACTCTGTACAGTCAAATTATTGGGTCTTTGATATATCTAACATATACTAGGTTAGATATATGCTCTGTTTTGAACACCTTGAGTTAGTATCTAGTGGAAACTAGATGTGTTTACCTGATAGTTGCAAAGTATGTGATGAGGCACATAAAGGACACGATAGAATTTGATCTATGCTATCTTGAAGATCATGACTTCAAATGGCTATTCAGATTCTGTTTGGGCAGGAAGTGTATCAGACAAGAAGAACACCTCGAGAGGATGTTATTGTCTGGGATTAGCCATGATCTCGTGGTTTAGCTGGAAGCAGTCTAGTGTGACTCTCAGCACAAGCGGAATATATGGCTGCTTGCTCTGCTAGTTGTGAAGAAGTTTGGCTTTAGGATTGTTTGACTTAGAGTTAGAACCAACTGAGATCCTATGTGATAATTAGAGTTGTATCAAGATGACATAGAATCTAGTGTTCCATGATAAGTCAAAGAACATAGGGAACTAACAAGATATGTCACAGAAATGAACTCTAAAAGTTTGAATTTGTAACAGGTTACCATTGTACTAACCAAGCCCCTACGTCAAGTGAAGAAGTTACCAACCAAACCTCTGTCTCGAGTGAAGTTTGAATACTTCCGAGACAAGCTTGGTGTAGTTCAAAAGGACCGTCCTCGAAAGGGGGAGTAGTATAGTCACTACTGATGAGATTGTCTCATCAAACAACAAGGTCGTTGATGAGGTAACCTGTTCTCTACACCCAGTTACTTAGAAATATTTAGATTTAGGACTCTTATACTTAGAATACTTAGCTTTACTTATACATGCTTTTGATGATAGATGTATTGGTGAGAATACATGCTAGATGTATACATGTTTTGGTGTGATGTATACATGTTTAGATGTATTAGTAAGAATACATGCTAGTTGTGATGTATACATGTTCTGATGTGATGTGTACATGTTTTGATTAGTGATGTATACATGTTTTGTTGTACACATGTTTTGATGTGATGTGTACATGTGTTGATTAAGTGATGTATACATGTTTTGATGTACACATGTCTTGATGTGATGTATACATGTTTTGATGTGATATATGATTGTACCTGTATGGATGAGAAAAGAGTTGAGGGGATTGGATCATCCCTGGACTTTCAGTCCTAAAGAGAGCCGTAGACGTAAGGTCTCCGAGAATGAAGTCCTTAGTGGACAGTTGAGGGGATTGGATCATCCCTGGACTTTCAGTCCTAAAGAGAGCCGTAGACGTGAGGTCTCCGAGAATGAAGTCCTTAGTGGACAGTTGAGGGGATTGGATCATCCCTGGACTTTCAGTCCTAAAGAGAGCCGTAGACGTGAGGTCTCCGAGAATGAAGTCCTTAGTGGACAGTTGAGGGGATTGGATCATCCCTGGACTTTCAGTCCTAAAGAGAACCGTAGACGTAAGGTCTCCGAGAATGAAGTCCTTAGTGAACAGTTGAGGGGATTGGATCATCCCTGGACTTTCAGCCCTAAAGAGAACCGTAGACGTAAGGTCTCCGAGAATGAAGTCCTTAGTGGACAGTTGAGGGGATTGGATCATCCCTGGACTTTCAGTCCTAAAGAGAACCGTAGACGTGAGGTCTCCGAGAATGAAGTCCTTGGTGGACTTGAGGGGATTGGATCATCCCTGGACTCTCAGTCCTAAAGAGAGCCGTAGACGTGAGGTCTCCGAGAATAGAAGATAGGACTGCATCGTCCCTGGACCTTAGTTCAAAATGTACGTGATGGGGATTGCATCATCCCGGAACTGATAGTTCAAAATGTACGTGATGGGGATTGCATCATCCCGGAACTGATAGTTCAAAATGTACGTGATGGGGATTGCATCATCCCGGAACTGATAGTTCAAAATGTACGTGATGGGGATTGCATCATCCCGGAACTGATAGTTCAAAATGTACGTGATGGGGATTGCATCATCCCGGAACTGGTAGTTCAAAATGTACGTGATGGGGATTGCATCATCCCGGAACTGATAGTTCAAAATGTACGTGATGGGGATTGCATCATCCCGGAACTGGTAGTTCAAAATGTACGTGATGGGGATTGCATCATCCCGGAACTGATAGTTCAAAATGTACGTGATGGGGATTGCATCATCCCGGAACTGATAGTTCAAAATGTACGTGATGGGGATTGCATCATCCCGGAACTGATAGTTCAA
The DNA here is from genome assembly GCA_027924585.1 of Larix kaempferi. Classification (NCBI taxonomy): domain Eukaryota; kingdom Viridiplantae; phylum Streptophyta; class Pinopsida; order Pinales; family Pinaceae; genus Larix; species Larix kaempferi. The sequence goes on along the minus strand of BSBM01000862.1, from coordinate 5,355,336 downwards.
AATGTACGTGAAGGGGATTGTATCATCCCCGGACTTCGGTCCCTGAATTGATCCGTAGACGAATGGTCTCCGAGAAAGTGATGGTATTAATGATGTGGTTACTTGTATCGGTAGGATACTTGTATTGATGATGTGGTTACTTGTATCGGTAGGATACTTGTATTGATGATGTGGTTACTCGTATCGGTAGGATACTTGTATTGATAATGTGGTTACTTGTATCGGTAGGATACTTGTATTGATGATGTGGTTACTTGTATCGGTAGGATACTTGTATTGATGATGTGGTTACTTGTATCGGTAGGATACTTGTACTGATGATGTGGTTACTTGTATCGGTAGGATACTTGTACTGATGATGTGGTTACTTGTATCGGTAGGATACTTGTATTGATGATGTGGTTACTTGTATCGGTAGGATACTTGTACTAATGATGTGGATACTTGTATTGTTATGGATACCTGTATTGATGACGATGCTGATGATCGTGTGATGACGATGCTGATGATCGTGTGATGACGATGCTGATGATCGTGTGATGACGATGCTGCTGATCGTGTGATGACGATGTTGATGATCATGTGATGACGATGCTGCTGATCGTGTGATGACGATGTTGATGATCATGTGATGATGATGCTAATGATCGTGTGATGACGATATTGATGATCGTGTGATGACGATGCTAATGATCGTGTGTGACGATGCTGATGATCGTGTGATGACGATCTTGATGATCGTGTGATGACGATGCTAATGGTCGTGAGATGACGATACTGATGATCGTGAGGATCCAGATGTTGATGTTGTTGTAGTTGTTCGAGTGCTGCAGAAGATAAAGACTCAGTACTGAAGATGTTGATGTTCCAGTATTGAAGATGTTCCAGTAACTGCTTGAGTTACTGATGATGTTGAGAAAGCTTCCAATGATTTATAGATGTATCATGTATGATGTTGATGACTCCTTGCTCGTGCAGATACTGTTATAATATCCTTCTCGTTAAGGGGGAGTGTTAAATATTGTAACTTCAAAGAATATTATATTTGTACTTTATTATTCCGGAGATGATTCATTCCTCCGTGAAGATCTTATTGTATATCCGGAGATGTTTATTCCTCCGTCGGAATGTGGTAACTCGGGTTATTAGACTTCCCTAGTGGGGGTCGGCCCTAAATGTGTTATGTGGGTCAAAGGGTTATTAGACCACCCTAGAGGGGTCGGCCCAGTTAGTTGTAGTGGGTTATTTAACCTATTGGTTAAATACGAGCCTACGTGTACTTGTGTAAAATACATATCAAAGTAGTGTATAAATAGAGGAGGTGTGTTCCTCATTATAGACACTCACTCATTCAAGGGAGGCGCACCTATTGGAGGAGAGGTCTGCTACAGTGGAGAAGGAGATCATGTCTTTGGTTTGCATCTTTGTATATTGCTGGTCATCTATATTGAGGAAGCTTTACTGGGTTTTCTACCCCATGAGGGTTTCCCAGGATAAATCTGTGTCTCTTGTGTTTATGCTATGCTTGTTGTTTCTTCAGTGATCCTGTATATGCTATTATTGTGAAATGGAATGTAATGCTGCTATTTTCTGTCTTAGCATATTGAATTTTAACACCTCCAAAATGCCAAGTCCCACCTTCAACTGATCCCACTCCCTGGTATTCTACTCAGCTGCTACTGTTCCCGAGACCACTGCGATCCTTGAGACATGCATCCTCTATCAGCCGATCCTTCCATGATCCTACAGACCAGCAACTGTCAGCGCCCCAACCGTGCTACACAACCTCTTCCTGTGATGACATCTATCATGTCTTCAACCACCTGCAATAACTGCCATTAACTTCCTTAGCAACCTCGAACTATTTCCAAGTACTCTCCTTGACTTCTACACATCCCTCTGACAAGCTACAGTAAAACATCACATCGGCCATATTGTCCTCCGCTAGCTTCAGCTCACCTGTCAGCTTCATTATACGCTTAGGCTTCGCCATTCCGCCCCTTCCTCCTCGCTTGGCTGATGCCCAACCTGTTGATGTCGTGGTCCGACAGCATGTCGACCTTCTCATGACTCTACAACAACCTGTTGCCTATCGACTGTCATCTGTCGACTATTGACATGTCGACTCTCGACTTCCTTTCGCACTCCTGTCGACTACTTTGACAGTTCTTTGCTCGACTTATTGAGTTCGACAAGTCAATCTGCTTCACGCACTAGCGATCATCGGCACTCCCTCTGGTTGGATCCCTTACGTAAATCAACTTCGACTGATCTACCTAGGCCCCAATGCTCCTCAATATTTTGTGCACACTGTGGATGCAATGCACTATACTTTTCATAATGCACCACCAAAATTTCAACATAATTTCATATGCACTGGTAAATTAAATTTAAAAAAAAATCACAAAATTAACTGATGCGCTTTCTAAACACGAACATAGGCAAGCATTTCGCATTGGTACTGATTAGTGGTTCCAACCTACTGAGGAGGAAATTTACTTTATCATTGTGTTATCTAGTAGAGGGGATGATTTTCCCCAGTTCCCTAATGTGCTAGCTGGTGTTGCAACAGAGAGTCAGCTCGCTTACTCTCAGAGATATATCTCAGGCCACGTCACTAATCCTGTTGATTTTCAAGTGTGTGGTGGACAACTATGGATTTTCTAATTTTGATGCAAAGGAGGTTAAGTGCCTCTCACTGTTGGTGATGAACATCGCACACCTCACCGGTGATGGGAAACACATTAGTTTCCCTCTTTTATTTTATGTAGATTCTTTAATATGGAGACCTAGTAGATGTAGTAGGTGGTTTGTCATGTTTTGCAACATTTTTGTTTTGATTTGGGTCGATGTCATGCATATATTGATGGGAGGGTCAACTTCCCTTTTGGTCTAGAGCTCTTTTGTTTATTTTTTGAGAGTTTTCCAGCCACAAGGCCTTCATTTGTCTGTCATCCTCCTAGGACGATGATGGAGGTGCATATGCACATGTAGAGATATATGATGCACAAGAGGGGAGAACCTGAGTTCCCATCTAGGATCACATTAGAGCTTCTAGAGATGCTAGCTAACCAGGAGGACCATGCCTTGGACGTTTCTCCATATCTATACACGGGGTTGTCTAGGAGAGCATGCCCGAACATCGTTTTCACCTAGGTTAAGCCACTAGATGACTCTAGAGGTAATATTAACATTATGTTTAGATTAATCTAGTTTCATTTTATTCTTACTTAATGCAAATGAAATATCTTCTGAATTGATTTATTACATTTTTTAATGAAATTTTATAATTCTTGTTGTGTACTATATATTTTGCAGAAATTGGCTTGTTTGATGGGGAGGTGCCTCCACTCGATTAGGATGATGGGCATATTTAGGATCCCAAGGTTCCTGTTTTCTTAGACCCTACCTATGATGTAGGCTAGATGATAGGTTTTTCCAGTATGTGGTATACAAGTTTTCTACATTGTTGGCTTGATGAGGATTTTGTCGTACACGAGCACATGGGATCATATGAGAGCCTGACCTTGCAGAGTTATGGAGGATGCTTCCTCATGATCTGAGGTCTTTGATGCAGTATGTCGTTGGTTCATCCACCATTTTAGATGCTTGGAGGCCAGTAGATGAGTCTTCATCATCTTATGAGGGTGGTGATCCTCATCCTCATCCTCCTTCTCCTCACCATGGCGACTAACCACTATTTACTCCTCCGCACCCAATCAACCCACCACCATATTTGATCCATCCTTGGGTCGACCTACCATCCTTTCCACCATCTCCTACTCCACTCACCTTAGCTCTAGATAAGATGGTTGCAATGGGTGAGATTCATATTCATGGAGATATCGTTGCTTCTATCCACTTTACTTTTTTCCCCGACAGAGGTACTGATGCCTCTGTTGGTGGACCAGATATCTTATAGAAGTTATTCGATTGGAGATGTATATTTGGAATGTATAATGAGTTTGATATATATATATATATATATAGTGCATTTTTCATGTTGATGTTGATGCTGATGATTAGTTATATGTTGATGGTGATGTGTATGTTAGGTCAAGTTAAATATGTTTGTTAGGTGTGCTTGATAGATGTGTATGTTAGATGGTGTTTGTTAGATGTTATTATTAGGTTAGTGTGTTAGATGATATTTAATCTTATCAAATGTATATGCTAGATGATTGTAGGTAATGTTTACATGTGTATGTTAGGTGATGTTTGATGTGTATGTTAGATTATGTTAGCTATTTCTTCATGTGTTTGTAAGATGGTGCTTATGTTTAATATGCTATGATAGATGGGTATGTTAGATGATATTTGTCATACGTGTGTGATGGCTATGTTAGATGATGCTTATGTTTAGTAGGTGGTCATGATGGTGATTATGATGGTACATTACATGATGTTAGGTGATGATTGTGGTGGACATTGATTTGATAATCACATTGTAAATTTTTTTATTGTTGTATATATATAGACTTATTTTTTCATGAACTCAATGGATTGTTAAATTATTTTATGATATTTATGTTCATGTGTATGATGTATTTTGTTTATGTCGATGAGTACAATTCATGTGTGTGATGCAATTTTATTTATTTATTTATGTATGTAGCATATGTCTTTTATATTTGCTATGATTATAATTACAAATTATGGACAATCATAGTTATAATTGCAAGTTACAATCTTAGCTATAATTACAATTTACAATCATTATTACAATTTCACAACTACAAATTACAATTACAATAAGAAATTACTAATTAGATTTACAAATTACAAATTACAAATTGGATAATTACAACTACAAATTTACAATCACAAATTGTAGTTACAATTACAATCAAAACTTGCAAATTACAATTACAAATTTGTAATTATGTTTACAAATTATAAATAATTTACAAAATTGCAAAATTACAAAATGATTTATGAAATTGCAAACTTGCAAATTTACAAATTTCATTTTTAATTACAAGTGTATAGACACACAATAATCTTTCAATTACAGTTTTGCAATAACAAGTTACATAGGGGAGCAATAAGAAATGGAAATACCAAGTTCAATATAGTACTTTTGGTAAGGAGAAAGAGAAACTAATATATAAATCTAAGTAAAGTTTCTGATTACATTATTAAATGTGGGCCATGTGAAAAGGAAATTATGTTCTTTCTTCACCTACTATTTATCACAAATTTTACAAATCAATCATCCTAATCTAGTGTTTTTTGTTAGATTATTGGGTATTTTCATTATGGAAGTTATGAGTTGCATTGGTTCTATTTTTGACAGCATTGATTTTCTTCTTTATGCACATAAAATTGGAAAAATAGATTTGATCATTAAATTTAGGATTTATAAAATGTTTGTACTATCCATCTTCCTTTTATTAATCATTTCACTATTGTCCTTCTATTTTAAATGACAATTTAAATTGAATATGCCTATGTAGGGTGTTACCACCATAGAAAATAAGATGATATTTTTTTTCTCTTCTGTTTAATTATTATAATCTTGATTTTATTCATCTTAATGCTAACTTTATAAAAATTGTAAAATGATTGAGAAGGTTGAGTTTCTTATTCACAACGGGATTTAAAAGTTTAAATATAAAAATAATAATGTAATATGTGAAGGAAAGAACACTCACATGTATCTTTGTAATTGTTGTTTCCCTAGAACTTCCACAATCATTACTAGTGTCTATTGAAATCACTTATTTAAACATAGCCCCTCAACCTCATGCTAAATACATCTTAGAATTTCATGACTCTATGGAATTTCACAATTACACTCTTGAGATAGATATTGGACAATATTGTGGGATAAATGCATCATTGAGCCATCTAGTTGAACCCTCAGAAGAGGAAAATAGTGTTGATTTTTTCACAACTATGATCTAGTATGTTCCTTCCCTATGAAGAAATGTTGTTGTCTCCTAGAGAAACAAATGCTCCCTAATGGGAAAAAATATCAAACTCCATGCATGCCACAAGACTTGTTAATATCCATTGGTTCTTAGCCACTTTCATCCAGAAATATGGCTCTAGACACTAGACATAATATTCCTCTTTCTACATCTTCACAATGTCAAAGCTCTAATACACTTCACATTTGAAATAACATCTACACCTATAGAGGCAAGTCTAGGACATTTATGAATCTTTTAAATCTATTTGTTCATGAGTTGAAGATGAGAAAACATAGTTACATGGCATGTTAGGTTCATGAGTTGGAGATGAAAAAACATAGTTACACAACATGTTAGGTTCAAGATCCAAATTAAAGAAACATCGACACAATGGAACTTTGGATAATTTTGAGGAATGTTATTATGATCAAATTGTGTTAAGGTGTTAAAAGTAGTAGTTGACATAATTATATGACTATTTGTATCAAAGTAACATACTTAAATAAGTTTGAATGTATAATGTTCACTTCATGTGAATAAAGTGAAACATTGTGCATTTAGATGTGTTTAGAAACCTAAATGCAATTGAAAATATTCAACTTGTTTGTGGCTTTGAATTTAGCTTTGAGGAGTGTAGTAATTCCAAGAGCATTTAAATTGTAACTTTATAAGTAGTAAAAAAAAGTATAGCTATTTCGAAATTTTATTTTTAAATGTCCGTCATTTTTACATAATTGATAAATACAAAGTAATTAATATTGTTAATTTTTTTAATAATTTCCAACTAAAGTTATTAAGTACATTAAATTTAAGTTTTGAAAAAGGAGCCATTATTATTTTTCCATTGTCTAGGGAAAGGAATAATAGGTCAGGTGTTTGAAGTTGGGTTTGCAATTGAATAAAAACACAATTGAATGTCAACAATTTTAAAATTCAAACTAAAATAGTTTGTGTACAAATCCTAAAACCTAGTCGCCCTAATCTCCAAACCTTACTCTGCCATTATCCAGAGCAGGGAAGATTTGTATATACTTGGGTTCTATAAGTGGTGTCATATGATTCAACAATCCATCCAACCTATTCTTCCAAATCTCGAAGAACCTCATTAATGTCCAGTCGAGGAGGGAGATTTTATCCTCCATGTTTTTTGAGACCCTGAAAGATTTTGATCGTTGTAAACCACCTGTTTCGCTCTCTTAGCTTCGTCTTCTCCCTCTCTCCTGCACCGAGTCTACCCATTTTCCCTTTCAAATTTTGTAAAATTAGGCTCTTTGTGAAATTCCCAAAGAACTGCTAATTCCAATAGCAATAATATATGAGAGGGGAAGAAATACATGGGATAAATGTCTGAATTTGGGCAACAGATTAATAGTAAAATCAATATTTGTTTTGGGAAGCAGTCCTAACACTTCTTCTAGAAATACATCCCTATACTCCCGCAGCATTGGGAAATATTCTAGTGATGGGCCTTTATCCTTTGCGGATTTTGACACATGAACTGCATATACTTGATAATTCTTCTTGAAGTATCTTCCCAATTGCAGCCTTGAAACTTGCCTTATGGAAATATTTTTCAGCACACCTTTCACTATCTGAATATTTCCTTCATCATCAAGGAATTCAAGAGACTTATTATAACAATCAAGCTTGAAACGGGGCTTTTCTAGGCAATCCATGCCAATAAGAACATCGTATGATCCTAGCGGTAGGATGTTCAAAATTGTTGCACTATACAGGACGTCCAACATTAATAGACATCCTTCTACCACTTCACTTACTTTCCTTTTCATCCTTGTGGTTAACTGAACTAGCCACAAATTTCCATGCTTACTTTCCTTAAGTGTGAAAATTTCAACAATTTTGGGATGAATATAAATATGACTTGACCCTAGTTTGATTAAAATAGAAATAGACCGTGCAACAATCTTACCTTCAACTTCAACTACTACGACTTGATGGTCTGCTTGATGATCATCCAAACTTGCATAGATTCTTGTAGTTGATATGACCATGTACTCTATAATAACAACTCCTTAAATATTATGGATCCTTCAAGGTTGTTGTTTCCTATGAGGACAATCATACAACTTATGATTATCTACACATCCCCAACATTGCATTGTTTCTTTGGGCCTTCCTGTAGATGGCATAACACATAGGAATATTCCTTGCGTTGGATGCTCCTACCGAACATTTCTCTGCAGGTTCCTATAAGGTACTCTTTCTCCATTGGATCAAACCTTCCCTTGGGTTTCCTCTTCTTACTTGATCCTCCTCATCTCTAACTGTGCTTTGCTCGTAGCAATGCATAACATTCTGAATAACATCATCCAAGGTCTTGGCCTCCACGAATTCGATTATGTCTTTATAATCCCGGGAGGCCCACTTAAGAATGTATGAATCTTTTCCTTCTCATTTCTAAGATAATCCACATAACTTAGCAGCTCTAGGAATTTGTTCACATATTCCTCCATGGTCATTTTTCCTAGATTTAGCACATGAAACTATTTTCTCTTACTGTCATAGTATCTTTCATAAAAATACTTTTGATCGAAATACTTTTCAAACTTCTTCCATTAAACCTTCCTTTCCTTGAGGCCCTTTACTTGTCGAAGGTGTTCCCACCAAATTTAAGCTCTACCATTTAGATTAAAGATGGCAATCCCAACTTTCTCATTTCCTGAGAACACACAGATTCTAAAGTACTTCTTCATTCCATGAAGCCATGCTTCTGCCTCCTTCCCTGACTTACTTTATCCATAGAATGTAGGCAACTTTACTTTCTTAAATTATTCAGAGGAACTCTCTTTTTGAGGATTCCTTCTCTTAGATATTTGAGCCGAATGCGTTGAAATATTTGATGAGTTTTTTGATATATTCAATCTATTGCTTGAGGTTCTTGATGGGTACATACTTATTCTCCTCCTACGCGAGTCTATTTCTTGACGTCGTGATATTACTTTAGAGTGGATGCTCACACTCTTTCCATCCTTACTACCATCATTCTGATTCGATCCCAGATTGGATTTAGGCTCTGTAGTATGGTGGCATTAACATGATGTTTCTCTTCCCGCACCTTAGTCAACCTTTCATTGAAACTCCTCACAGTTTCATCCATATCAGGAGGTGTAATTTGTTCCCTCCTTCCATTGGATTATGTTTATGCATTACCACCATGCATATCCTCTCCCATCGCATCTTATTCATGCTCAAATGGATCTTGTGCATCATCCATGATGATAATTCAACTAGCTAAATACGATTCTTCTTCTTGTTGTCTTTTTTCCTTTGTTGTACTGGTCTCACTGCTACTACTAGTGTTGTGTACAAAGGAAAGTTTATTATATAATACATTAATAAACCTCAATAATCACGTTAACATTACTGCACTGCGTCCTTTATTGCACTCATAGGCCTAGTGTTGAAAACATTGCTATGATACCACTTTGTCATGTCCCCAGTGGCCTTAGTGTCCTATTGTGACCACCACAGATCTTTTTTTTCTTCTTCTACTTCTCATACCAAGACATTACCTTGTCTACAATGAGTTATTTTGTTGTGCAACAGTCTGCATCACATACTCTTAACTCATTGTCTAACACACTGTGAACTAGGGAAAATTTTAAGAACCCCCCCTAAATTTCTATATATAATAATTGGGTGAATCCCCATGATATACAGGAAAATATGAAGGCTATTTTATCAATGTTATATTATTTATATATAATTTTTTGGTGAATCTCTCATTGAATTATATAATATTGTAAAATCTTGGTGAATCTTTCACTAAATTATAAAGCCTTGTAAAGTCTTGGCGAATCTTTCACAAAATCATAAAACCTTATAAAGACTTGGCAAATTTTTTACTAAATTATAAAATATTGTGAAGTCTTGGCGAATTTTTCGATAAAGTTTAAAACCATATATAGTAATAGGAAAACATATTTAAAAAATACTAATAGGAGATAAATATTAATAAATCATCACATAGCAAGTCCTCTTTTGGTGGTAGTTTGGTATCTCACTCTAACTATCACAGTACATAGAAATTCACCATACTCTGGGAATATTCTTGAAAAACAACAATGAAATTGAAAAACAACAATAGAACCACACTCCATTTGATAATGCAACTCACAAGTATCATACCCCAACTATATTATAACCATACAATTTCCATTCAAATAGAAATCACTTGCCAAAGAAATGCAAGGAGCCATACTCTACCCATCCCCTTTCTACAAATTGTCGATTTTCATCCCTTTTGGCTGAAATACAGTTCCTGTCATGTTTTTCATGCACACCATTCACTATGTAATTAAAGCGCCCCCTTTAATAAGGGCTCATATCCAAACAAAAACATCAAAAAATCATTTTCTTTGGCTTATTGGTCATATTTGTATCTAGTACCCATAACCTACAACAAAATCATATTCTGACTATTAGATAAAATTCATGGCTAAACCCATGCAATCCCTTTATTCGAAGAAATAATAATTGAAAAAATAGGCACAAAATCAAATGTTTCTTATGCTAGACCTGAGTTCTCCATGGGGTTTGGAGAGGTAGCATGTTTTGGTTCCTTTATGTCAACCAAAACAACATCCGATGTTAGGAAGGTATTTTCCATGGATTCTGCATGCTCAAAGCAACACCTAACCACCCGCTTTCAAGCAAAACAATTGAGAATGTTTTGCAGCAAAGATACTACAGAATTTGGCATATATGCAGTTAGCAACACACCAAAAAACAACATATAGCCATACCAAGTATAAAATACCAACAAATGGCCAAAGAAAGAGAAGTGATGGCCAACAGCATGCACAAACAACAAATAATTATGCTTTTATGTGTGTTGAGGTTTAAGATCATGGTTAATTATGTTTCAGTGCATCGTATTGTGACTAAAATTTGAACAGTTCACTTTCACAAAAGCCATTTACGTTAAATTTCATATATATATCAGAAACACAAATTACTAAAAGACTAACAAATGCAAAATAAAATCATTTACATCCGTTGTTGCAAATGTTTAGCTTTTTGTATCCTGTTATTATCAATTATCAAATCATTATTCATTCATGGAAACAGGTTAAGTGCAAGGATAAAGGCTTATTCTCTCAGAAACCTGTAACTATTGTAATAACTGATGAATGCCCATGAGAATACTATGTGTTCTGTCTAACACAGTTTGATCTGAGCGGGGCTATGGTCAGTTGTATGGCCACTGTTTGGAAAAATTCCAGCACTTCTCAGCACCAGAGAGCTACCAGCTCTTTAAAGATAGTATCACACACAAAAATAACATATAACAATCCCATTTAGTTATGATATTCATGGGTCGATGTCAGTTGTAATGGTATTACAAGACATATTTCCATGTGAATGAATTCACAAGCTCAAAATTGGACTTAGTTACCTACAATAGCAGCCCAAGAAATTAAATGTTGAATGAAAAATAGATAATGTACAATTCATATGGACATAAACATAACAAAGGCCATTGGCCCATACATGAGCATAGACACGAAGAAGCACAAATTCCCTCCACATACATGAACATTGCTAAGAAGCACAAATTCCCTCCACATAAGAGATGTCATAACAAAGTCCATTGGCTTGTACATGAACATAGACACTAAGAAGCACAAATGCATTCCCAACATGAGGAATGGCACAATAAAGGCCATTGGCCTATACATGAAAAATGACACTAAGAAGCACAAACAAGTATGGCATGAGGGATGGGACATCACAATCATTTGGATGGCATAACAAAGGCCATTGACCTATACATGAACATAGACACTAATAAGACCAAATGAGCTTGACATGAGGGATTAGAAATCAGAATCATTTGGAGCAAGTCCTCATTCAGTGATAGCTTCATCCTCAACAAAAATTGGCTACCATGAATCAATGGCAGTGCTGGTGCCAAGATCACACTATCTCATACATGGCAAGAAAAATTGTCGAGAATTCTTCAGTTTACATGAGGGAGAAGGCCATCTCAAGAGAGTGTCAAGCATTCATCAATTTACATGGGGAGGGGACCACTTGTTACCTGTCATCCTTCCTTGTGTTTTCCCTTGTTTAGATGTGTACTCAATGACCCACTTTATTGGAAGAGATCTCGACTGTATCATCTATGGAAGTATCTTCATTAAAGACAAATCACATCTCCTCGTCTACACTTTGGAATTCTAATCCCAAAGCAGGATGAGGAATTTAATTATAATAAATTCAATGGGATGAATTGGTCAAGGAGCTTTGATCGCCACTGGGTCAAGCCAACTCGTGCACTCAAACATTTATTCTTTGTGATTGCTTGTTATGTTTGAATACTAGAATGAATTGGGAGTGTGATTGTCTTTAGTTATTCAGGAGTTGTTCTTCCCAATGTAATCTTCTTACACTAACTCCATTTGTTCAGCATACCTTTGAACCTTTGATGGCAATTGCTTCCATCTATTTCAATCAAAATGCAATGTGCGAATTGAAGTTAGTCGGATCAATCCCCGTGGTAGAAAAGAATCAAAGTCAATGAGACTCACTCCCCATGATAGAATAATCTTTTATGAGGATGAGGCCAGGTAAAACACCTAGGTTACTTTGATGAAATGGATTATGAGTATGGGGCCAGGTAAAAGGCCTGGGATTTGGGCTCACTCCACGTGAAAATAGTCTAATAATATTTTATGAAGATGAGAACAGGTAAAAGTCCTGAATGATTTTGATGAAACCTATGGGCGTCAGTGGCATCTCTTAGCCAAAGGTCACGTCGTAGTAAAGAAAATATATTATATGAATTTGAGTACTCTCCTCAGCCAAAAACGAAGAAAACGAGGGAGATAGAAGCATAGCTTCAAGTCCCTACCAAAACTAAAAGCAAAACATGGGAACATGGGAAAGTTGCAATGCAACTGGCACATAATTGTATATGAGTGTTCAGTAAAATGACTTGCATTTGACTTAAACCCTTTTTACCATTACAATTTTTAACATGGATCACTAAATTGTTGGATTTTAATCTCATTATTCTTCGGCCACAAGGATGATTAATTCAACATCAAAATGTTTCTTCTCCCATGATCCATTATATCATTTTCTTCCATGAATTTGGTCAAAATAAAAGTCATGAGGTCTTTGTCCACCTTGTCGTCATGCCCTTCAGGGAAATAGGTGCATAGAATCCGATATATATATATATATATATATATATATATATGGGTTGCATTTCTCAAACTTTACATTTTTTTTCCACGATCTTGCATTATAAATTATAAAAAATACACAGGGGGGCATGTGTCAACAAATTCTTAATGAATGCCTTGCATTGGTTAAACAAGGACCGCCATTTTTAGAGATGTCGAGAGAGTTAAGCGCAGTGGCTGCATCGATAAGCCTAAAATGATGGGTCGGTTTCTATATGAGTATACATTGACATTATTCTCATTAGACATTTTTCTTAGTATACTTGATAAGCTGAGAGAGTCCATAATTGATTATCTTTTTATGGCACGAAAATTTGCAGATTCAAGGAAATTCACAACGATTTAACGTAAGTTCAACTACCTCCCTCTGATAATACGCAACTCTTACAAGTGGTAATATTTCACTGCAAGTTTAGTAATATCAGACCGCCAAGTGTTGGAATAATTCAATCGTCGATCTAATGTGTATGTTCAGCTCAACAGCATAGAATTTGTTTCATTAATTATTTTTTATATTTTCTACGTGGTGGATACTCCACTTGACGGAAGGTTAGTTGGAGTTTAGGTTTAGGTTTGATTACACCAGTATAGATCCATCTTAAATTTGGCTCTATCAAGTGTCGATAGGGATCAAATCCCTTGAGGTGCAAACTATTACTCAAGTTTAGGAATTTAAAAGGAGTTTGCAACTCAAGGAATTTGATCCCTCTTGGCGCTTGATAAAGCTAGAGTTAAGATAGATCTATACTGCTGATAAATAAATGATCTCTCACCTTTGTTAAATAATAATTTTACATTTGATACACCCTTGTGATATATATTAAATCAAAGCCTATACTAAGATTCGATCCCATATTTGAACCAAGGCTAATGCAAATTCAAACTATCTCCAAGTCGTAATAAATCTTAACAAAAAGAAAGTAAACAAAAAAATTACCTTAATATTTATAGTTATAACCTTTTTAGTAAATAATATATTTTATTATACTAGATACAAAATCAAACTTGACACTACCCCATTTTGAATACGAGTTTCCTTATGTAAAGGAAATTAATATATGTTGAGAGAGATTTTGCATTACTTGATCGTGTTATTCTTTTGAGATAGATTTTCAAATTAATGCAATTCCTTCTAAAAAGTGGAATATTAAAATTAAAATTAAAATTATATATATATATATATATATATTAACTTTATTGGAATATTAAAATTAAAATTATATATATATATATATATATATATATATATATATATATATTAACTTTATTGAGTTAGAGATTTCATTTTTTAAAGTTCCTGTAGAGATTTCACTTTATTATAAATAGTTTATAAAAATTTAAAATTTAGATATTATAATAACTTAAAATTTAAATTTCAAAGACTTAAACAACGATAATTTAGATTTAAACTTCAGATGCTTTAAAAATATAGAGAAACCCAAATGCACCTTAAATGATCGTTGGTAGTCCAATGTATTAAATTCTCCATTCTCCTTTCATGTAGGTACCATATGATGTCCTCCACTATTTTTCGCTGACTTGTAAAGCTTGCCTACCCATGATTTCAAGCCAAAATTGAGGTAGGGCATTGGAAAACTAAATATAAGTGTATGAAATCAAAGAATTTGGTATAGACGACCTCTTAAGAGATGAATAATGCTACCCAACTTAACCATCTCTTTTGGTGGCATCCTTATTAATTCACTGGTGGCATCCTCAGAACAAAACTATGAAAGACGATAAGCAATAATTGATAATATTTTATTGCAACAGCCTACAGATGCAACAATAACAATATCTTCGGGCATTCTCTTAACCTAGGAATTCCAATATACAAAATTTTGAGCATCAACGGAGGATTTATTAAATCTATACTTTTCTTTATTCCAGCATTTTTTGGGCTTGTTAGATACAATCTTTAAAAACTACAATAAAGGTTTGCGTTGCTTCTTATCAACTGGGAAAGACTGCGTTAACGATAAAATACTACCAAGGTTTGCACTGCTTCTTATCAACTGGAAGAGAGTGCGTTAACCGTAAAATGCTACCAATCGTTTGCGTTGCTTCTTATCAATTGGGAGAGAGTGGCTTAACCGTAAAATGCAATTAGAATTTGCATATAGTTCAAAATAAATTCTAGGTTTTATTTTGAGAAAATATTTATGCGTAAGGTTTGCAAAGCTTTATTGAAAATCACTGTTTCATACATTGTTTCACTTCTTCACCATGGATACAATATGACAAACGAACTATAGCTTAGAAAACATGTAAAAAAAAAAACAAATACATAGTGGCTCTCCATTGAACAGATCTGCAAAGACCTTTCATTTTTATCAAATCCTTAAGAATGGACTGGGCTTTGATGCAGAAAGGATGCAATGTAGTTAGATTTGGTTAACGGTACCTCTGGTAGCGTTAGTCTATTACGATTTTTGGTGCTCAACTCTCTGCCTTCTATAGGTCGCACTGCCTTCTACAGGTCGCACTATCTTCTTCGGGTTTCCTATAGCTCACACGCGTGCCCCACTATCTTCTACAGGTCATTTGCAGATAAAGTCACGCACCAACCGAAGGTCATTTGCAGATAGATGTCTAATCCGTAACACATTTAACTTTTAATGTTTTTCAAACATGTGAAGAATGAGAAATGTATTTATAGACCAAACATTTCATAAGCTCAAATCCCTAACTTATATTGTTAAATCGTTATACTACAATTTTATTGATATAAAACTTATGGAATAATATGCAACGATGTCAGGATATAAGTCAGCCTCTCTGAAAAACTTCACAACTTCCAGTTCATCAAAAGCAAATTTTGATGAATCCTTCAAAGGGACTTGATGATGAAAACACCTTGACAATCCAATCTGAAAATCCCAATATATAATAGCTCAATTAGAGGACACTTAACATCTAATAGGCCTCAACAATCCTATTCACCCGGTCAAATTTAACAACCAAAATTCTAAGTAAGAATGCTCAACGTACTTTCATTTATACCAGTTCTTGATCGATGTTTATCACCCAAAATCTGCAACCTATTAAATTAAATCCAATCTCCCAGTTGCAAAAAACTCAATCTCCAATAATACACTCAAATTTCCTACCAAAGTCAATAGCCCATGGATGTACTGCTGCAATCAATCAAGATATATCCACAATCTATGTAAACTTCAATAGCTCAAAATCTCCAAGCAAACAATCTAAATCCAGCTACCTAGTTGCAGAAAAATCAATCTCTTAATACCAGACATTTAAATTTTTTATCAAAGCCAACAACCCATGAGCCCAATACCTGATATAGGGCAATCAAACAATCTAAGAAAACTTCAATAGCACAAAATCTCCAAGTACTGGAACTAAATCCACTCACACAATTGTAGAAAACTCAATCCTACTTTGTTTTTGCATTTTTAACATTTTGCGCCATAGAAATAATAGGACCATGACTGTGAAAAGGAGTAGAATACAAATTCTAGATGATGAACAGTATGGTAACGTGTTACAAAATTTGGCTCAAGGAAAAACTCGGGGTGGCTCGAGAGCAAGATTTAGACTAGGGCGTGGCTCGAAAATTTCAGCTAATTATTTTGTATTTTTTCTCTTTGGGTTATATAGATTTATAAAGTGGGTTCACAACTCAAACTCACTCGCATGTGAAAAAATAGGCAAGTACTCGGGTGTACCGCTTCTTCTGGGTTTATCCGGTTGAGAAGTGGAAATGAGGGGCAGAGAACAAAACATTTCTTAATCAACAATCAAAGCCCTCGGTGGACACTTGACGCTCATATTTCCTATCAAAGCCAACAGCCCATGAGCACAACGGGTGATATAGGGCAATCAAGATAAATTCTCAATCTAAGTAAACTGCAACAACTCTCGTGAGGAAACCGAATCCTTGATACAGGTAATCAAAGCTTCGAAACGTTCCCATAGTCTATGAAAACACCACTTAATCTTAACTGAAATTGAATAGAAAACTTTGTTGTCTTATAACGGGCAATCCAATTCCCTAACAGTCTAAGCAAAATTCAATACCCCAGTAACCATTCACACTGATCACCTTACATCTAAGCTATACCGTATAGCGTTGTATGGTTGTAAATTGCCACTTGTGTTGTATGGTTGTATATTGCCACTTTATGTAAAAAATGTTCTTGATATTAAAGGAACGCAGCAGAAAATAGTCACTGGAGGTTTTACAGTTTCCAAAACATCTTCCGCAATTACATCTCTAGGAAACAAAAAGATACAAACGCCAAAAAAAACAAAAAAGCCCAGAACCGGGGCTGTCGCAAACAACTAGGATTTCAAAAACTTTAAATTATACAAAACCCTAAATACAACGCAAAGCCCTAGAAACCTTAATACCCTGAAACAGGCAAATCTGCGACAGGAAACCAGGATTGCAAACTTTTTATCCTGTTGAAGCATCAATGAGCTGTTGTTGTTTCAATAGCCTCCTAACCATAAAATAAAAAAGTAAAAACCCAGCAGCCTCCATATGCATTTAGAAGAATAAATAAACGCATACCTTTCTCCTGAGATTGTAGCGATGCCTTTCGGACTTGTAATGAGATTTCTGCGCGGCCTCCTCATTGAATTCGGCATTGCAGGCATTACAGGTTACGACTGGAAAATCCTCGGTGGTTTGGTGAGATTTAATCATATTAACGAATTAAACGTCCCGGGTTCGACTGGCAGCAAGAATTTCCTGGTTAAATTTATTACAACATAATCGATCCCTCCGATTTTTTGAATGAAGTACTAATCAAACCTTCCCCTTAATTTCTTAACCCGTTACTGCAGCTTGATTGATCGCTTACCCTTTCTGTGTTTCTGAAAATATAAAACTTGCCTTATTCAGAAAACTTGCAAGCCTCCTTTTACACCAGGTTGCGTTGATCCAAAATGTAATCAAAATTAAAAAAAATGTGATGATTATGGAAAACCCGAAATCCTGAAATTTGAAGAAACACAAAATCGTAAGCATGATAACAACGTTCAAATGGAAAACATTATATATATATATATATATATATATATGGGGTAAATTAAATTGAAAATCTATTTCACATGAATTTACCAAAAAAACCATTTCCATGATTGCTCAAGGGCTAATTTACCAAAAAATTCGATTTCGATTATCGCTCAAGGGGAATTTACCCTCAACAACTACCATTTCTACAGATTTGGGCGAATTAGAAGGAGCAGGCTTATTTTACGGGCGATGGGAGCTCCAAATCTAATTAAACATGGGTTAAATGCTTAGATTTAGGGTTTCTTTATATATTTTATGGGGCCAATGTATCACTTATTAAAAATAAATATATAAAAATTGGGCTAATCATAGTAAATGATGGTTTAATTAAAAAATAGCCCACTAAAAAATTAAAACCCCTAAATTTAGCCCATGGGCTACGATTAGCCCCTAAAATTTTCCCTGCTGTGAACATCATCCTTTAGCTGATGCGCACTTCCACGCCTGTCAATTTCTTTATCGCACAACTATATTGCGCATGCAAAATCATACCCCCACATGATCCACTATGCGACTTCCTTCAACCACTGCACGTCTACCACCGCACAACATAGCCAACCTATGGAAACTTAGCTTGTAGTACTTGTCCACTGACTACCTGCAGAGTTAGAGCTATATACGTAATGGGACTTCATATACATACAATCATCTATATGCAAGCGATTCACATTCATAATCATTATATACAACATGCATCTCATCATTCATCCAAATCAACATTCATATAATGGAAATGGATAACAACAATGAAACATCACATAACACTTATCTTGTATGAAACTTATCCAAGTAACTAAATGCACAAGATCATCGTTCCACCCAATCGTAGGAACATTGTCTAGCATTACTCTTTCTTCTAAGAGGCCACCCTTGTGTTCAACATGATTACCTTAAGGGAAGGGAAACTATGTAGACCTCACTCACATTCAAATGGGAACAAGGCCACAACTAAGCCAACCTCTACTGGGTTAATAGGTTGTTGCAGTCACACATGATCAATTCTCAAGCCAAGCCAACCTCTGCTGGGTTAAAATTATTTTCCAGGTACTATAGGGGAAATGATAGCTAGTGGCTTGCCACAGATTTATAGGCACCTTGCGTAGACCCGATTAGCTTGGGGTCCACAATGCCCAACCCATACAACGCCAGGAAGGTACCCCTTCATTGCTCAATGGTCCCTCAGTGTCACCTTATTCCAAGTGCTATACCAATGTGTGTGTAGAAAGAACACCCAAACCACGCTATTCCACAAAGAGGTCACAACCTTCACTAGTCTCTTAGCTAGTTCTATGCTCTACACCACTCTAGTAATCAATACCAACAATCAACCTCGTGTAGACTCGGTTATCTTGGGGTCCACAATACCTACCCCACACAACACCACGTAGGTGTTATTCCATTGTGTGCGTAGAAATCCCACCCAAACCCTGATATTCTTCCAGGAGGTCACATAACCACCATTGGATATCAATGAAGTCGGTGCTCAACACTCTATACATTCTCAAGGATCACAAAAAAACTATTAGGACAAAAAATATATATGGTTTACCTACAAAACCACATATGCCTCATGCAGACTTGGTTAGCTTGGGGTCCACAATACCCACCCCACACAACACTAAGAAGGTACCCCTTCACCACTCAATGGTCCTTCAGGTGTCACCTTCCTACAGGTGATATACCCATGTGTGCGTATAAATACCACCCAAACCCTGGATCATATGCCTACAAGATCTGCCTTTCCAAGGTTTCCAAATCTTGGTTGTGCACAACCAATGGCTTAGGGGATTCGCTCCCGATCATAGTGTAACATACCACTCTGTTATACAAGTCCACATGCGGCTATACTTAGGTTGACTTCAACGATAGTGAACCAAGACTTGTGGGTGCATGAATAAGGACTCTAAAACCACTTCACCATGTTTCTATACTTGCTTAGAACTTTCTGGGAATAAAACCTGTCAAATGGTTCTTCAACACGAACTCAGGACACAAAGGCTCAAATTAACAGCTCGACAATTCGATAGCACTATGATTTCTAGATCAACAAGCAAACGTATAACAGTTGCGCTCTCCAGTTTTCTCTCGACTCACAGTCATGACCACTTACTAGAGCTTAGATACATTCTCCACTTTGTCACTCTTTAGATTCAACTTCTTCTTAGGAAAAGGTCGACTCTTTCTCCTCGGGTCAGAATGGATAGATTGATCAATGGATAGTAACAATGATGTGCACGCAAGACAGGGAAATATAGATACACCCATCAGAGATCGAGTTAGTTGACCACATAACTAATTAATTGACTAGCATACTCAATAATAGGTTGTCTGACATATTTATTGTGCCATCCCTCCCAACTGACAGGTAATTTAAGGATGAATTCAATTCTATTAGTTTCTTACCCAATAAGCAAATCCCATCCCAGTTCTGCAGGGAAACTGACACACGACTGAAACTACTCTATCACAAGGAAACTCAGACTCATGTTTTCATTTCTCCAAGGAAATAATTGTCTCAACTACCTCCCTCTTGGAAGCATTAAATGATTGGGGCACATAATTCAAACTGGCATATGAAGCTCATGAGTCCTGTCTAAGACACTTGGATCTCATCTATATGTGAAAATCCTCACAATGGATCCAAAGAGATGATGTAAACCTCACAATGAAAGAATTTAGGAAAATAGAAGAGAATTGAGCAGCAGAACATAGATCCAATGAAAATCAGATAGGAGCAGAATATTCACACATGTTTCATTAATCTGAATAGTAAAACAATAATGATACAATGCACAGGATTCGAATACCAATGGTGTAATTCGAATTAGCCTGCATGGAGAGATCAAAAGATCACTGGAGTGTCATCAAAGCACAACTAGAAGTCTTCATCATCATCAGTGGAGTCATCAATTCATAGGTAACTGTCAACCATCAGTCAAAATGAGTGTGGTAGGTGTAACTGACACATGGAGGCATTAACTGAATGAAGGAGGCTCAGTGGAGGGTGCATGAGGAGCTAACTGGAGTCAGAATGGGTAGTCTAGTCTCACTGGAGGTCCATCGGAGTGATATAGTCAGTTGAGAGTCAGTCTAGCCTTAAATCAACGAAAGAACTGAAGATAACTCAACTAACTGAAGTACAACTGAATGGTAGGTGAGAGAGTGCGCCTGGGATGCATGCAACTGCATGCAGGGTGCACTAAGCACTAGGAGGGCTAAAACTGATCAATGAGAAGCTCCCGAGGCTAGCTAACTGAGGGCTAGGTGTTGGGACTGATGACTGGGATGCATGAAAAATCATGACTACATGCAAAGTGCATGCATGACTGAAAATGCAAAGATGGATAATGCTGGTAGGACTAGGATGGAGTATAGGAATATCCCAATACTATAGACTTCAACACGTCCCTACCTAACCTTAGGATGATGATGCCCCTTGCTCTTGTTGCCTTGCATAGTCATCTATGGATTGATTTATTATTATCATGCACATGTACATCACATTTACAATGTTATTGTTCTTGACCAGCGCATGGTTCTCTAACTACATCACTTGCTGATACACACACACACATACATTTGACATGTCCATGGTATGGCCTTTTCCTTGAGCTCCTCACCATGTTCCATCAATTACATCAACGATATTACATCATTTACACAGTTTATGTCAAATTTAAAACTTTAGGGACATTACACTTCTATCCAACTCACAAGTTATAAATGAAACACTAGAGTGTCGATGTGTTCATGGTCATTAATAATCATGCAAGGCTTGCAAACTATAAAACTATCAACTATACAATGAAAAGGGTCATATTGAGCACAATAATGAAAAAAATACTTGATAATTAAGGGTTGGAGAATCATGTGAAAGATTACCCTAGCTTCACATATATTCACCACCATGCAAATATACACAATAAAAATGAAATGCAAGTTATTCTAGGTATAGATGTTACCTCCTTCCCAACATTTGATTTTGCTTCCAAATCTAAGATGGGTTTTACTTCCATGAGAAAGTTGAGGGTTGAAGCATATAGCTAGGTCAAATTTCCTATAAAATAGGTTGCATACACCATACAACCTATGTTATTTAATGGAGCATGACCCTCACTCACATCGATAAAAATTGTGCAATGGAGAGAGGGGGGGGTGTTGGTTTATCCAACAATACTGAGAGGGGGGGTGAATCAATATTGGATTCTTTTTATTTTATTAAAACAAATAGTATTTAAAAAAAAATATGCTATGAATCAAACAAGCAACGACAAAGAATTTTATCGTGGAAACCTCAAAGAGAAAACCACAAAATCACACCCATTAATAAAATGATTTCTATAAAATTGTTTTTTTCTGCTACAACAGAAAGGATGCATCAACATCCTAGTTTTCTTTCTGCACCAATAGATAAGGATGCTACAACACCCCTTTTTTCCAGCTACTACTGGAAGGAGTCTACAACCTCCTTGATAGGCTCCAACTTGCACCCAACACGACCCTGCCTCCCTGATATTTATAACTTCACAATCTTTTCTTAATTCATCAATTCTGCATCTAGAAATTCTTCATGCTTCTTGTTCTCTTCTTTTCTTACTGTTGCTGCGATCTACACTTTTGAGATGCTATCGTGGAAACCTCAAAGAGAAAACCACAAAATCACACCCATTAATAAAATGATTTCTACAAAATTGTTTTTTTTCTGCTACAACAGAAAGGATGCATCAACATCCCAGTTTTCTTTCTGCACCAATAGATCAGGATGCTACAACACCCCTTTTTTCCAGCTACTACTGGAAGGAGGCTACAACCTCCTTGATAGGCTCCAACTTGCACCCAACACCACCCTGCCTCCCTGATATTTATAACTTCACAATCTTTTCTTAATTCATCAATTCTGCGTCTAGAAATTCTTCATGCTTCTTGTTCTCTTCTTTTCTTACTGTTGCTGTGATCTGCACTTTTGAGACGCTTTCTTCTAATTCAAAACTTCATTTAAATACCTCTTATATTTTAGGTCGCACCTCTCCATCCTGTGTCTTTCCAATTCGCGCCTTTCCAAATATTTGTTTATTAACTTCTAATTTAAATCTCTGTTTATTACTGATTTTTAATTAATTAATTAATTAAAACTTTCGATCATTTCGTAGAGCCTACGGGCATGGATATGTTCCTGTGGGCATATTGACATCAATGCCAACACATATTTTAACATTCTCACCCTTTGGCATTGATGACAACACCAAATATAGTCTCCCCCTTTGACAACAATGACAAGGGCCTGCTTTTGACAGCTCCCTCTGTCAACATGTATCCCCCTAACAAGGTATTTTCTTCTTTTTATCTACTGTAAGGAGACTACTCCCAATTTTTGTCTAAGATACTCAAAGGCTTCTTTGGGTAATGGCTTAGTGAAGATATCAACTATCTGTTCCTTTGTATCAATATATTCCATTTTGACAACCTTTTGTGACACTGGATCTCTTAGAAAGTGATATTTTATTGGAATGTGCTTAGTCTTAGAGTGCATGAAAAGATTTTTTGATATGTTTATGGCACTAGTATTGTCACAATTTATCACTATGGGATGCTCATACTTCACAAGTATGTCTTCTAATGTCTGCTTCATGCAAATGACTTGAGTACAACATAATGCAGCAACAATATATTCATCTTTTGTTGTAGATAGTACAATGGAGGGTTGTTTGTTGCTTAGCCATGATACCAAACAGTCTCCCAAGTAGAATGTTGCTCCACTGGTACTCTTTCGGTCATCAACACTTCATGCCCAATCTGCATCAGTGAAGGCTTTTAAAGTGAAGTATTGGCCTTTTGGGTACCATAAACCATACTCCATAGTACCTTTCAAATATTTGAGAATTTTTTTTACTGTTGTTTCATGTGTTTCTTTGGGGGATGATTGGAATATAGCAACCAATCCTACAGCTTGCATCGCATCTGGTCTTGTAGCTGCCACATATAGAAGACTACGTATCATAGATCTATACATAGCATGATCCACTTCCAAAGATTCATCATCTTTCCTTAACTTACATCCAGTGATCATGGGGGTACTAACAGTCTTGGAGTCTTCCATCTTAAATTTTTTTAGCATCTCTTTAATGTACTTGGTTTGAGAAACGAAGATCCCTTTGTATGATTGAGTGACTTGTAATCTTAAGAAGAATGTTAGTTCTCCCAACAAAGACATTTCAAATTATTTCTTCATATCTGAAGCAAAGTTTACACTCAGGACTTGTAGATCACTTCCAAATATGATGTCATCAACATAGATAACAACAATGATCATATTCTCATTTTCATAATTTATGTGGAGATTACTGTCAGTGGCCCCTCTTCTATATCCATGTTGCTTCAAGTTGTTGTCAAGTCTTGAGAACCATGCCCTTGGAGTTTGTTTGAGACCATAGAGTTCCCTTTTTAGTTTGCAAACATAATCCCATTTTTCTAATAAGATAAAACCTTCAAGATGTTCAATATAGACTTCTTCTTCAAGATTTCCATTCAGAAATGTAGATTTAACATCCATTTCATATACTTTGAAATTTTTGTAACATGCAAAAGTTAAGAACATCCCGATTGCTTCAAGTATTGCTACAGGGGAAAACGTTTCTTCAAATTCAATACCTTCCACTTGAGCATATCCCTTGCATACTAGTCTGACCTTGTTTCTTATTACTTTACCATATTCATTTAACTTGTTCTTGAATACCCACTTGGTCCCAATCACATTCTTGTCTTTAGGTCTTGGTACAATTTCCTAGGTTTGGTTCTTCTCTATTTGGTCCAGATCCTCATTCATAGCTTTGATCCAATCATCACTTTTGCTAGCTTCTGCAAATGTTTTAGGCTCTACTAGAGGAAGTAGTGCTTGTTCTTGATCATATATTAACCTTCTTCTTGTTTTAACTCCAGTATTTATGTCACCAATAACTTGAATTTCAGGATGATCTCTTTGAATTCTTCTTGATGGTGCTCTTGTATCAGGTCTTGGAGAATCTTCTTTGTCATTTTCTTAAGATACCTCATCTTTCTTTTCTTCCTATTCAATTTCTTCTTCATCTTGTGAATCCTCTTTCCTTTGTGAGTATTTTTCGTCCTTATCATTATTTTTTATCTCATCATCTTGTGTTCTAGTTATTCTTGGCTTCATGTCATCTATTCTTACATCTACACTTTCTATGATCTTGTGTAGTCTTTGATTGTAACATCTGTATGCTTTCTTGGTGGATGAATATCCTAGAAATATTCCCTCATCGGTTATAGAGTCAAACTTACCAAGATCATCCTCATTCCTCTTTATGTAGCACTTACTACCAAACACTCTGAAATATTTGACAGAGGAAGTTCTTCCATACCATAGATCATAAGGAGTCTTGTCATAATTTACTCTGATTTGTCCTCTATTGAGTATATAAACACCTGTATATAGTGCTTCTCTCCAATATGCATCTGAAAGTTTTGCTTCATTAAGCATAGTTCTGGCTGCTTCTTGGACTGTCCTATTTTTTATTTCCAAAATGCCATTTTGCTGAGGATTTATTGGAGCTGAAAATTGTCTTTTAATCCAATGGGTTTCACAAAACTCATTGAATTCATTTGAGGTAAACTCTCCTCCATTATCTGACCTTAAACATTTGATTTTCATATTTGTCTCATTCTCAACCATTGCTTTACAAAATTTAAACTTCTCAAAAGCTTCTGATTTTTCTTTGAGGAATGTCACCCAATTCATCCTTGTATAATCATCAATGAACAACATGAAATAAGATTCTCCTTGCAAGCTTTTAGTTCTTGTTGGTCCACAAAGATCAGTGTGAACTATTTTCAATGGCTGTGAGGATGTATTTCCTTGATTCTGAAGCTGGGTTTAATTTGTTTCCCATGTTGACATTGTTTACAGACTGAATTTTGAGGCTTCACAATATTTTCCAAGTCTCTTACAGCTTCCTTCTTACTCACCTTTATAATATTGTCAAAATTCAAGTGTCCCATCCTTCTATGCCATAGCCAACTTTCATCAATTAGACTCATATGGCATTGCTCTTGATTTTCTAGGATGTATACATTACTTGAATTCCTTACAGCAATCCCAATAAGTTTTCATGAGTTTTTCTTCTCGATTTCACATTTCTCAGAATCAAATATGCAGATGTGGCCTTAATCACATGTTTGAATCACACTGAGAAGATTAGGCTTTAAATATTCTACTAGCAACACATTTTCAGCTCTGATTTTATTTATGATAGCAACTGTACCTTTTCCAATTATCTTAGAAGACATATTGTTTCCAAAAGTGAATTTTCCCTTTTGATCTCTTCTTAGGCTTATGAACTTGTTTGGATCTCCTGTCATGTGTTTTGAACATCCACTATCAACATGCCATATATTTTGCTTTTCTGTTGCACATCGAGCTATCATTTATTTTGTCCTCTCTACTATTTCCTTTTACTTCCAAACCTTTCTCTGCTCTTTGTCTGGAAACTTTTTTGCAGTATTTTTTTCTATAGGAGTCATCAGTTTTCATTCTCTAGCTATATGTCCATGGTTATTGCATTTGTAACATTCTATATCATAGCTTTGTAGAGGTGCAAAGGAGTTATGGTTTCCTCTTCTTTCTTTTGGATAATTGTTAGATGTATTCTTCGTATGAAAATGAACCTTTCCATATGCTTTGCAATTCAGGGGTTTATGTCCAAAATTATTGCATGAGTAGCAGTGACCCAAAAATATATGTTGATGCCTGCTTGTCATTGATCTTCTAGGAACCATATTTGTGTCATGTAAGCGAGTATTAGATTTCTGACTATCCCCTTTTTTGGTTGGATTCATAAGTGCAACAACATAACTCTTTTTGTTATATCCTAACCCAGTTTTGTCACTTGATGGTATTTGGGAACTTAGGATGTCATCTAGAGTCTTCAAGCTCTTCTCAAATTTTGTTTTAATATATTTCTCATAAATTTTCCTTTTAAGCTGAATAATTTCTGCTTCAATTCTTTCAGATTCTTTCATTATTTCTTTGAGCTGCAATTCTAGGTTCTCCTCAATCTTCTTAGCCTCTTGGAGTTGGATCTTCATATCTACAATGATGTGGCTTGACTCCTTATCTCTTGTCTTTTGGCCTTCTTCATAATCAGCTAGTTGTGTTCTTAAATATTTAATCTTCCTTTTACTTTTTCTCAATTCTTCAAGAGCACTTATGAGTTCGGCCTTTAGGTCTACCTCTCCTTCCATATTTGATTCATCATCTGGAGCTTGAGTTTCTATTTCCATGAATAGAATTTATGTTTCCTCATATTCTTCTTCTTCATCTTCACTATCTTCCATATTGTAAAGGATCTTCTTCTTCCCATTAAACTTATTCTTGTTTGCTGCGGTGTTCTTCTTGACTTTCTTAGAGGTTTCTCTATCATCATTATCATCTTGTTTGGGATAGGGACAATTTGAGAAAAAATTCCCAATTCTTCCATAGTTAAAGCACTTCAAGGGTATCTTTCCTTCGTACTTGCTAGTACCTTTCTCAAGTTTCCTGATGAAAAGAGATTCTTCATCATCTGAGTTCTCAGAGTTTTTTTTTGGGTAATGCTTCAGATTTATTTGACTCTTTCATGGATTTAAATGCTGCCTCTTTTCTTGATGGTTTATTTTGTTATGTTCTCATCTCATAGGCAGTGAAGATTCCATGTAAATCATCCACTGTTAGAAAGTCAAGATCATCTCGATCTTCTACAGTAAACACTTTTGAGTCATACTTCATTGGTAGTGTTCTTAGTACATTTTCAACAACTTCTTTCTCTTGTATTTCTCCTCCCATGCCCCTGAAAGAATTGACAATTTCATCTAATCTTAGAAGATATTCTGCAATGTTTTCCTCCTCTTTCATTTTAAACTTTCGAATTATCCTTTGAATGTTTGGAGTTTGGATTTTTTTTACTTTGGTATCTCCTTCATACACATTTTTTAATTTGTCCCAAGCATTTTTGGCTGTCTTACATTGCATGACTTTGACAAACACTGAATTTGACAATCCATTCAAAATTGCATCCAATGCTTTTTCATTGGCTTTGTATTTATCGTGTTCATCTTTATCTGTAGGTGTATTGTCTGGTATTTTATAACCCTTTTCAACAGCATTCCAAACTTTGCATCCAAGATACATTAGATGGCATCTCATTCTTACACTCCAGTATGCATAAATTTCTCCTGTGAATAATGGAGGTCTGTTAGCAGCTAAACCTTCTTGTTGATCCATAGTATTTTAATAGGATCTTCCTTCTAGTGATTAAACTGTAGTGAAGGATCCTACTCTGATACCAATTGTTGGTTTATCCAGCAATACTGAGAGGGGGGGGTGAATCAGTATTGCCTTCTTTTTCTTTTATTAAAACAATTAGTATTTAAAACAAAATATGCTATGAATCAAACAAGCAACGACAGAGAGTTTTATCGTGGAAACCTCAAAGAGCAAACCAGAAAATCAAACTCATTAATAAAATGATTTCTACAAAATTGTTTTTCTGCTACAATAGAAAGGATGCATCAACATCTCAGTTTTATATTTGCACCAACAGATAAGGATGCTACAACGCCCCTGTTTTCCAGCTACTCCTGGAAGGAGGCTACAACCTCCTTGACAAGCTCCAACTTCCCCCCAACACCACCATGCCTCCCTGATATTTATAACTTCACAATATTTTCTTAATTCATCAATTTTGCCTATGTAAATTCTGCATGCTTCTTGGTATCTTCTTTTCTTACTGCTGCTGCAATCTGCACTTTTGAGACGCACCTGCAACAATTAATTAATAAGAATATGCGAAATAGCAGAAATGACATAACTTAGAATCACTTTTATATTGATCACAGGCCACTTCAATGGGGCAACCTCCTATGAGCAAGCTCAATACAAATAACTTCACAGTGCCTTCATAGGTCTCAACACACACTTATATACTAAGTCTAGGCGCCAATACTATGGGTCAAAACCATGGGCCACTACAAACTATGGATCAACAATACTACGGGCGACTTACAAAGCATATGCGCCAACAACAATAACATAAACTATTGATCAACAAATAATACGGGACGACTTACAAAGCATATGCGTCCAACGAAAATATACTAACAAAGTAAAGACATGGGTTCCTAACATCCCCTCCCCCTTAAAAAAAAAGCTTTGTCCTTAAAGCTTTAGATGTGGAAATTGTTGTTGAATCTGAAGGAGTGGTTCCCATGTAGCATCCTCTGGTTGCATGCCATGCCACTAAATTAAGACCTTTGTGATAGAGCGAGAGCGAAGCTGACGAGTGCACCGATTGAGGATGGCCTCCGGCTCCAAAAGGATGGATCCTTCATTATCCAGTTCGGGTAAAATCGTTTGTCCACTGATGTTGGTGCCAAGAAATTTCTTCAGACAAGAGACATGAAAGACTGGATGAATGCGGGAAGAAGGAGGAAGTTCCAATTTATAAGCAACGGACCCAATCTTCTGAAGAATCTGATATGGCCCATAGAACTTTGGAGTGAGCTTATGACGCCCTTTGAGCTTCAAGGAGGACTGCTTGTACGGATGGAGATGAAGAAACACCATATCGTCGACTTGAAAAGTGTGCTCAGAATGGTGCTGATCAGCTTGTTGCTTCATGCGATTTCTTTCCATGTGAAGATTGTCCCGCAAAATGCGAAGAATCTGATCGCGGTTTTGAAGGACTGTGACAACTTCCTGAACTGGTAGGGGTGTATGGAAGAAGAACTGGAGGTGCCTGACCATAGACTGCTTCATATGGGGTCATTTTAGAGGCAGTGTGGTAAGAAGTATTGTACTACCATTCAGCGAGAGGGAGCCACTTTGCCCACTGATGTTGTTGTTCAGAGGTGAAGCAACGAAGATACATTTCCAAGCATTTATTGATAATTTCAGTCTGACCATCTGTTTGTGGGTGATAACCTGAACTCATCCTCAGTTTGGTGCTAGTGTGGCGAAATAGTTCTGTCCAAAAATGACTGGTTAAAGTCGCATCATGATCCGAGACAATGGAAGAAGGGATTCCATGAAGACGAAAGATCTAGTCCAGGAAAATTTGAGCGACTGAGGAGGCTGTATGGGGATGGTTGAGAGCACAAAAATGACTATATTTGGAGAGGCGATCAACCACAAAGAGAATCACTGTCTTTCCGATAGATTTAGGGAGCCCTTCAGTGAAATCCATAGAAATATCTGTCCAAATCCGTGTAGGTATGGGCAAGGGTTCGAGCAATCCTGGGAGGAGTGTTGTTTCACCCTTATTGCGCTGGCAGGTATCACATTCGGCCACCATTTGTTGAATTGTCCTTTTCATGCCCTGCCAAAAGAAGTTACGCCGTGCCCATTCATATGTTTTGAGGAACCCAGAGTGCCCTGCCGATGGAGAAGCATGGAGTTCATAGAAGACAGCCTGTTGAAGTTTTGTGCTCTGGGGAAGCACCATACGACCCTTGTATCTCATAGAAGCACCATCCCAAGAGTAATGTGGTACAACAGAAGGGTGTTGGGTCAAGCGTTGGATGATTTGAGATAAGGAAGAGTCATTGACATAACCCTGTTGAACATATTGCAACCAATTTGGAACAGGCATAGAAATAGCTGAAAGAGAACCTTGGGCATCAAATGTGCGAGAAAGAGCATCTACCACAATATTGTCTTTACCCTTCTTGTAAGTGATCTCATAGTCATAACCCATGAGTTTGCTAACCCATTTCTGTTGTGACGGGGAGGAGACACGCTGTTCCAAGAAATATTTCAGACTCTGGTGATCAGTCTTGATGAAGAAATGATTCCCTAGTAGGTATGGGCGCCACTTCTGTACTGCATGCAAAATAGCCATCATTTCCTTCTCATAGGTAGAGGCAGCTAAATTATTACCTGAAAGGGTTTTGCTGGTGAACACAATGGGGTGTTCATCTTGAAGGAGAACTGCACCAAGTCCATTGCCGCAAGCATCACTCTCAATAGTGAAGGGCTTGGAAAAATCGGGCATAGCTAGAACAGGTGTAGTACACATAGCTTGTTTTAGTTTGTCAAATGCACACTGAGCAACATGTGTCCATGTAAAAGCATCCTTTTTCAATAGAGTAGTTAGTGGAGCTGCAATCTTCCCATAATCCTTGACAAACTTGTGGTAGTAGCGAGTCAACCCCAAAAAACCATGAAGGCTCTTGAGTGTCTGAGGATGCGGCCAATTGTTCATGGCATCGATTTTGGCAGGATCCATGCGAACCCCTTGTGCTGAGATAATGTGCCCAAGATACTCAACTTCCTTCTGTCCAAAAACACATTTAGACTGCTTGGCATGGAGATGATGGTCAGAGAAAAGTTGCATGACAAGATCCAGATGCTGGAGATGTTCATCCCATGTTTTATTGTAGATGAGGATATCATCAAAGAATACCATAATGAATTTCTGCAAGTAGGGTCGAAATATTTTATTCATTAAGGCCTGGAATGTGGAAGGAGCATTAGTGAGGCCAAAGGGCATGACTAAAAACTCATAATGGCCATCATGTGTGTAGAAAGCTGTTTTAGGGATATCATCCTCATGAACCCGAATTTGATGATACCTAGAACGAAGATCCAACTTGGAGAAAAAGTGAGCCCCATGAAGCTCATCAAGAAGTTCATCAACAACAGGAATTTGAAACTTATCCTTGATGGTGAGGTGATTAAGTGCTCGGAAGTCAATGCAGAGGCGCCATGACCCATCTTTTTTGCGGACAAGAATAACTGGAGAAGAAAAGGAACTAGTGCTTGGGCGAATAATACCTTGCTTCAATAAGTCCCGAACAAGCATTTCAATCTCCATTTTTTGGTGAAATGGGTAGCGATAGGGCCTGATGTTGGGAGGAACGCTGCCAGGAAGGAGTTGAATACGATGGTCTTTTGGCCTGGAAGGTGGCAATCCCACTGGTTCAGCAAAGACACCTGTATATCGATCTAGAATTTGTTGTAGATCCAAAGGAGTAGTGGAGACCACTGAAGGTTGCATCTGAATGGAATGGAGCTGAGCGATGACACCATGTGAATTTTTCTTGAGGAGTTTTTCCATGCAATGTGAACTGGTGATGCTGAGAGAACCTGGTTGTAATCCTGTCAATGTGTGTTTTTGTCCATTGAGGGAAAACTGCATCCAAAGTTCAGCAAAATCCCATAAGATAGGGCCAAGTGTGCGTAGCCATTGAGCGCCCAAAACCACATCACATCCGCCTAAGGTCAAGGCAAACATGTCAGAGTGCAAGGTATAATCTCGCATAGAGATACACACATTTTGACACTTCCCTTTGCAAGGTAAGGTGCCCCCATTGGAAACCATGACTTCAAAGTTGGAGCAAGGATGGATAAAGCAATCAGCTTGTTTGGCGATCCAAGGGTCAATGAAATTATGAGTGCTACCAGAATCAATGAGTATTGTAAGAGGAAGCTTCTTGAAGTAACCCCTGACCCGCATTGTTTGGGGGGTGGTGATTCCAGCTAACGAATGGAGAGATATCTCTGGCTGGTCATCCTGAGACGGAGGGTCAATAGGCGGTTCCTGAATGTCAACCGGAGCATCCAGTGTTTCTAGATCTTTGTCACCAATTTTAGAGGCAGGCGGAGAATCCACATCCAAGAGATAGAGCTTTTGTTGAACACATCTATGTCCTTGAGTGAATTTCTCATCACAATTATAGCAAATCCCCTTTTCTTTGCATGCTTGCATCTCTGTTTTAGACAAACGATTGATAGGAGTTGGTCGAGGAGCCTGCGGTATAGGTGGTCGTTGAGAACCCATATTTCGGAAGGGAACAAAAGTGGCCTTGGAGCGTTGTTGGGCTGCAATCTTTTCTTCTGCCAACTTAGCCAACCCTAGGGCTTCCATCATTGTGTTGGGACATAACATTTTGACTTCAGAGCGGATGGCATCCTTTAGACCACTAATAAAACAACTCCGGTAAAAGTCATTAGACAATCCTGCGGTGTGGTTGGCTAGTTTCTCAAATTCGGTTTGATACTCTCTCACAGTGCCAATTTGGCAAAGTTTAGTGAGGGCTCCTGTGAAGTCATCAAAAGCACTAGGACCAAATCGTTGCAAAAGGAGCTGGCAAAAGTCTGGCCATTTTGGCTCTGCATGAGCCTTGATGTACCAATGGTACCATTGAAGAGCTTCCTGTTCCAAATGAAAGGATGCCAGTGGAACTTTATTGACATCAAAAGTATTATGCAGACTGAAATACTGTTCTGCACGATAGATCCATCCAGTTGGATCGGTACCATTGAAGTGAGGAAAATCAAGCTTCGAACCACGGAAATTGCTGGAAGAAGAGAACCCATTGTCTAATGAAGACTTGGACTGCCGTTTGTTGTTCATAGCTGAATGTTCAAGATGGAGGCCGATAAATTTTTCATCGAGATCCTCGAGTTTGGCTTGGATGGCTGCAAGTGCGTCCTCCATGGTTTTTGCTCCTGCACGAGTGACAACCATAACCATGAGTTTTTTTTTTGGTTGACTGGGTAGGAAAACAAAAACAGAAACAACTTCAGTAAAGGAAAATCTGGACTTGGGAAAAAATCTGAAGGGTAATTGGGGTTTGACTAGGTTTTGGACACTATCGAATAGACAGGGAAGCAAAAATGAGGATTTCAGAAGCGGGGTGAAAGAATGGGAAAATTTGGCAGAGGGGAACAAAGAAGCAGAATTCAGAAAGGAACTTTGTGGTAAAATTTGAAGGTGATTGGGTGAAATCTGAGGAAGTTATGGCAAACCCTAAAAATAGACAAATGTGGGATTTCGAGCTTTGGGAAGGGGAATTGGGGATAGGGTCCTCAGGAATGAAATATGCAGAATGGGATGACAGGCGTTCCCCGAAAATTTCAAGGAAAACAGACTGGAGCGGCTATGGCTCGGAAGGGATCTGAAACGGCGCTGAATGGATTGAAAACGGCTGGATCTGGAACAACGAACTACTGGATCTAAAACGACGCAGCGATGATCGACAATAGTTCAGCTGAAAATGGATATGGACCCCAGGTATGTGCGGCTTCCTAACAGTTCAGGGGTTTCACTCGGCCACCAATGCTGTCTGACGGCTTGCATATTGGGGCAGTACCCCTCACTCCACGGCTCAGGTAAAACTGATAACCGCTTTGCCACAAACGACAGATCTTGGTTTACTTCACGGGTGGGAACTAGTCAATCAGGTAGGGGTCGTTGCCCTTTTCACTGGCAGGTCCTCTCAATGGGTCAGCTACTTCGGGGTTCCTATGGTACTCCTCACAATGAGTTTTAGGGCTTATTCCCAAGTACTTCCCACAGTTAAGCAGATAGGGATTATTCCCAAATCCGAACCTGCAATAGATGTGAAATTTTTTTTTTTGCAGAAATTTCACCCAGCGAGCCCAAGAAAGTGCTCTGATACCAGATGTGATGCACCTGCAACAATTAATTAATAAGAATATGCGAAATAGAAGAAATGACAGAACTCAGAATCACTTTTATATTGATCACAGGCCACTTCGAAGGGGAAACCTCCTATGAGCAAGATCAATACAAATAACTTCACGGTGCCTTCATAGGTCTCAACACACACTTATATACTAAGTCTAGGCGCCAATACTATGGGTCAAAACCATGGGCCACTACAAACTATGGATCAACAATACTACGGGTGACTTACAAAGCATATGCGCCAACAACAATAACATAAACTATTGATCAACAAATACTACGGGATGACTTACAAAGCATATGAGTCCCACAACAATATACTAACAAAGTAAAGACATGGGTTCCTAACAGTTTTCCAGCTACTACTGGAAGGAGGCTACAACCTCCTTGACAAGCTCCAACTTTCCCCCAACACCACCATGCCTCCCTGATATTTATAACTTCACAATATTTTCTTAATTCATCAATTTTGCCTCTGTAAATTCTTCATGCTTCTTGGTATCTTCTTTTCTTACTGTTGCTGCAATCTGCACTTTTGAGACGCTTTCTTCTAAGTCAAAAATTCATTTAAATACCTCTTATATTTCAGGTCCCACCTCTCCATTCTGTGTCTTTCCAAATCTTTGTTTATTAACTTCTAATTTAAATATTTGTTTATTATTGATTTTTAATTAATTAATTAATTAAAACTTTCGATCATTTCGTAGAGTCTACGGGCATGGATATGTGCATGCGGGCATATTGACATCAATGCCAACACATATTTTAATAGGGTGAGATCAATAAAACGAATTAAGTCTCTAGAATAAGAGCATTTATGTGAATGGACTCAAACCTATGATAGACAAAGCTCAATAAAATGTTGAAGAGTGAGGTCAAAGAGCCCATATCAAATAGGGTAAATGACATCAAATTATGAGCTCAATCCCTTACCATTGGATTGAGATCAATGGTCAAGAAATATCCACACAAAACCATGCATAAATTAAATTCAAGTGACGTGGTAATGTGAATACTCTAGGACAAATAATGCCCTTTTCAATTCCATAAAATCTTAGTGTAAATCTCATTACAAGTATAACAATCACGTCACCAAGTTTTTTTCCAAATCTTTAGTTCAAATGCTTGTCATTCTTTATTAATCATTGGGTTAAGGTCAATAGTTTATGTCTTGACCTTATCCCTTGATAAGTATAATATTTACATCAATTGGGACATGAGGTATATGTTCTTCACTATAGTTGTATAATAGGACCTTTGTGCACAATAATATACATAAACCCATAAATTCATAGCAAAGCCAAAAAAATACAAGAGAGAATAGATAAAACCATGAAAAGTTCTCTTGTATGGAATATATTCGAAATAGAGAGCTATGTTCATTTGCTTCTTAAAAGGGGTAACCTCCAAGAGAAAAGCTTCAAATATAATCACAATTCTTGACTAAATATTACATAACTTAATACTCTCTATATAGCATTTCAATAGCCAAAATCGTAACTACTTGTGGTCCCTCTATTAATGAGGGTCAACCACCTAGGGGCCTTTATTCGATAAAGAGGACCTTTTTACATTAAGTCACTACCCATTAACTATATAATGGTCCTTATTCCTTATACATTGAAAAATTAAGGGGTTAGGGTAAGACCCTAACATGCCCTCCCCCTTCAAAAGTAGCATTGTCCGCAAGGATGGAGACAAGGAAAATTATGAAAAATGGACAATAATTCCCAAGTAGCATCTTCTAGAGATGTATCCTTCCAATTAATCAAAACTTCATGGATAGTGTGTTGACATACTTTATGCTCTCTAGTCAATCTAACACTGCTTCCGGTTGGAGGAAAATGGAGCCTTCTTCATCTAGTTTTGGTAATTTAGTTTGAACTCGACAATTCTGACCCACAAACTTCTTCAAATTCAACACATGAAATATTGGGTAAATCTTAGTGTGTGTTGGGAGTGCTAATTTGTAGGCCACCTAACCAATACATTAAACAATTAGATATTGGTTATAAAAATTTGGTGAGAGATTCTGATGGCCTTCAACTTTGAGAGAGTCCTACTTATAAGGTTGGAGGTAAAGGAACACTTGGTTTCTTATACAAATTAACACTCTAAGTGGTGCTAGTTTTCCTATTGCTTCATGCAACTTTGAGCCATTTCCAATTTTTCCTTAAGTGTGCAAAGAGTGAAATCATGATTATGAAGTAGACTATCAATTGTGTGTTGATCCGAAATGGATCCTCATCAAAAATTTGTATTAAAAAATTATTTTTGGAAAAATTAATTTCATCCCTGAGCTAGAAGACGAAGGGCCAAAATTCCTCAAGAAGTTGAAATGAATCACCTTGATAGTTGGCATTCTAGTTAGCTCTATTAAAGAGTGTTGGATTGAAGAAGAAGGGAGGCCAACCAAAGGGATAATTGAAGCTTGGGAAGAAGAAGGGCATTAACAAAGAATAGGGCTCGAAGAGGCAACCTTCTCAAAAGTTGATGGACGAAGGAGTTATTGTACTTGTCCAAGCATGAGCAGAAGGTTGTCTGAGCCATGACATCTGTAATATTTCTAGTGAGGAACAATGCAACAACATCTCATTCGAGAGTGCATAGCTCACCTTTGTAATAAATTTATGAGCAATTATAACTCCCCATGAATGTTGGTTTTCCCATTTTGGTTTCTAGGGTAAAATATCAGTGTCAATGTCCTTGTTTCAACCATTTTTGTCACTGCATTGCATTTTACCATTTTGAAACTATAAGACATGGAAAATGTCGTTGGGCCAACTCTATTGAGGAGAATCACCCAACCATCTATGCGATCTCCCTTTTGCACTTGTTGGTGTCCATTTTGTCACCACTTTTGATCATCAAACACACTCTGATTGGCATTATTTTCACTATTTTTCTATGATAAGTTATTCTTTCTGCCATTCAGACCGTCAAACAGATCAGGTATGCATATATTCACACATCACATGAATTTTGGGGTAAAAATTGTCATATTGTGATTTATTGATGTTTATTTGATATTTGTTGGCTTGCTTGAAAAATATATTTCATTCTACAAGTTATGGATCTCAAACGAACCTCCATTCAAATGTGTATTCACGTTGCAAACGATCAGCCACATTCAGCCCGCCGTTCAGACCTTCATTCAACCCATGAGATCGTTAGTTGAGATATTCTCGGGTCGTTAGAAAGAAAACCGTCACATGAGTTCTGTTTAGAACGTGGTCCTGATGGTGTGTGAGCTGGTGTTATGGAAGATTCCCTCTCCTACATGCTCAGCTCGACATCACATCTCTCTCTGCCCACGTCAAAAGAGGATCAACGTCTCAACGACCGTGTGAAGGAAACCAATGCCGTGGAAACTGGTACATGCTCTGTGCGCTGTCGTAAACAGTTATGGGGTTGTTCCTTGGTCATGTACTGTGGTGAGTTGTTAAGAAGAGTCATTTTATGGCATTAATACCACCTATTATTAGAGCAGTCGACCACTAAAGGGTCGACTTGCTCTCCCATTTGTAATTCTTGTTGATGTATATGTAACTTCGGAATGTATTTCATCTGTATATTATATATATATTTATTGTACCCTTATAAGAGATGTGTTATTCCTCTATAAGGAAGTGTCGTCATGTGGATTGACAAGTGTCGCAAGTGTGTGTACTTGCCGATGGGTTATTAGACCACCTTATGGGGTCGGCCCTGATTAAATATATAATATAATGTGGGTGTATCAAAGTAGACAAGTCGGCCCCAGTAGGTCACTGGGCAAAAAGGTGAGTATAAATAGAGATAGGAGATCTCTATTTTACTCACTCGGAAAAGTAACTATCTCTCTCTCTGAAAAGTGGCGCACTAGTGAGGAGGAGGAGGATCATCTGCTAGGAGACTATCTCAGTGTTATTTGGTTGTATTTTGGTTGAGCCATTGCTCTCTTTATCTCTGAGGAAGTTGTGGGGTTTTTCACCTTAGGGTTTTCCCCATGGAAACTCAGTGTCTCTTGTCTCTATGCTTTTGATTCTTGTGATGCTTGTGATGCTTGTCATATTATGATTGTCATGCATTGATATACTGTAGATGTTATTCTCTTAGCAAAGATCCTATAGTATTGTGATTTAATACTAAAAATTTAACATGGTATCAGAGCTTAACTGAGAAGAAGACATTTTGCAGTGACGAAAGCTTGTATTCCTTGTTTATTGGGTTTCTCTCCACATATTTTTTGAAATTCAGTATAGTAGATTGGATCTACTCATCAAGGCGCATCTATATGTCCAATCAGAATTCAGTTCCGAGCATTTTCAGATTTGGCCCTAAAAATTAGGGTTTCCACAAAAATAGGAATTTCTGGAAACTGAAGGCACAGCTAGAAGCTCCTTGCAAAAATCGAAGGTTTGAGCTTTGGATCGAGATTTTTGGCTGGGTAGATCTCCGAGAAACTCAAACCCTAATTCAGGGCTCTCCCTAGTGAACTCGGGAGGACAAAAAGGAAATTTTGAAGGGCAAGACCTTGCTGATCTCAAATTCTGAATGTACTAGGCTGATCAGCTCTCCAAGGCGCATATTTCTATCCTTTCGGAATTTTGAAATTCACATTTTGAATTTTTAGGGTTTCTCTGACAAACCCTAATCTGGGACGAGATCCAGTTCTCAGCACTTCAAGTGGTAAGTCCTAAATCTTTTCTATTTCCATTTGAAGTACTCTTAAAGATGTCTCTCCTCACTAAGCTTGAGGATAAGCTTGAAGGGGCTGATAACTTCCGAGCCTGGAAGTATAGGATTGGGTTAATCTTGGAAGAGAATGAGTTGGACTCATATGTGAAAGAAGACATCCCTATCCCAGAGGATGAAGAAGCCAAGGCATTGCACAAGAAGAACTTGGTCAAGGCAAAGAGAATCATTGCTGATTCTATCAAAGACCATCTCATTCCTCATGTGTCTTCTCTTAAGACACCCAAAGAGATGTTTGAATCTTTGACCAAGCTATTTGAAGGAAAGAACATAAATCGAAAGATGACCCTGCGGAACCAATTGAAAGCAGTGAAGTTTCAGAATGGAGAAACCATTCAATCTTACTTTTCAAGGGTCTCCCAGATCAAGGAACAATTAGAAGCAGTAGATGAAATGGTGGAGAATGGTGAAGTGGTGATGACCACTCTAAATGGCCTACCCAGGTCATGGGACTCCTTTATTCAAGGAATT
This sequence comes from Larix kaempferi, assembly GCA_027924585.1. Lineage (NCBI taxonomy): Eukaryota > Viridiplantae > Streptophyta > Pinopsida > Pinales > Pinaceae > Larix > Larix kaempferi. The sequence continues at coordinate 5,315,471 of BSBM01000862.1, read as the reverse complement.
TGTGCAAGGAAGAAGTTGATCTCATTTAGTAGACTTTGGGAAGAATGCTCTCAAGAAGAAGCTAGACTTATAGCTCGTGAAGAAAAGATGGGAGGTGAAGATCAAGCTCTTGCAACTCACACCAAAAGAAGCAAAGCCAAGAAGGATCACTCTCGCCACAATAGATCCTATAAAAAGAACAAGAAAGACCTAAGATGCTTCACATGCAATGAGAAGGGTCACTTTGCTTCAGATTGTCCCAAGAACAAAAGGGATAATAACAACAACTCCAGTAAGAAGAAGAAGGGCAGCAAAAGAAGGTTTCATGCTCATGCTGCCGAAGATGATGAACCTCCAAAGAAGAAGGCTAGGGCAGAAAGTGATAGTGATGATGACTCATCAAGTGAAGAAGAGTATGTTCTGATCTCTGCTCTCACAGGTACTATTTCTCATGGTTGTAATGATTGGTTGATTGATAGTGGGGCCTCCAAACACATGACTGGGTTCAAGGAATCTTTTGTGAACCTTTCTGAACATGAATCACCCCATAAGGTGAAACTTGGGGATGATTATCAATATCCAATCAAAGGAAGTGGTGAAGCCTCCTACAACCTAGATTCTGGAAAATCATTGAAGATGAAAGAAGTACTGTATGTACCTGGACTCAAGAAGAACTTACTCTCCATCTCTGCATTGGATGCAAAAGGTATGAGGGTTGCATTTGTGGATGGCCAAGTCCTAATGTGGCCAAAAGGAAAGAACATAGATGATGCAGTAGTGATTGGAGAGCAAGAGGCAGGCTTGTATAAATTGAAGGGACAACCTGAACATGCCATGGTACATGAATCCATGGAGCCAAGTGAACTTTGGCATAGAAGACTTGCTCATATGCACTATAGGGCACTTCCAATTGCAAGCAAGGAAGTAGAGGGTCTTCCTGAAATCAAGACCAAACATGAAGGTGTTTGCAAAGGATGTGCAAAAGGAAAGAACACTAAGAAGGTTTTCCCAAGCAGTGAAAGCAAGGAAAAAGACATTCTGGAAATCATCCACTCAGATGTATGTGGCCCCATGTCATCCAGTTCCCTAAGTGGGTATGTTTACTATGTATAATTTATTGATGACTTCTCCAGGAAGACTTGGGTATACTTCTTGAAAGGCAAAGATGAGGTGCTTGACAAATTCAAGGAATTCAAAAACTTGATGGAGAATCAAACTGACAAGAAGATCAAAACATTCAGATCCGACAATGGTGGAGAATTCACCTCAAATGACTTCAAGAAACTTTACAGTGATTCAGGAATTAAGAGGGAGTTGACTGCTCCTTATAATCCTCAACAGAATGGAGTTGCAGAAAGGAAGAACAGAACTATCATGGAAGCAGCAAGGGCAATGTTGCATGATCAAGATCTTCCTATGCATCTATGGGCAGAAGCAGCCAGAACAGCTGTATACGTGCAGAACAGAACACCCCACAAGATATTGGACAACAAGACACCAGAAGAGGTCTTTTCTGGTAAGAGACCTGAAGTCAGCCATCTCAGAATATTTGGTTGTCCAGTATATACTCATGTCCCAAAAGAGAAGAGGACTAAACTAGATCCTTCAGGAAAGAAGGGCATCTTTGTGGGTTATAGTGAAAGCTCGAAGGCTTACAGAATATACTTTCCAGGATTCAAGAAGATTGATGTCAGCAGGGATGTAACATTTGATGAAAACTCAGCATTCATCAAATCAAGGAAGGCACCTACCGAAGTTTATGAAGAACCTAAGGAAACAAGATTTCAGGACACTACCATGACTGAAGCAGTTCCAGAAGTTGTTTGTGAGTTTGAAGATCCACAAGAACCTGTAGATCCACCCCGTGAGGATAACTCTCACAAGAGGAAACCTGTATGGGCTAGAGAGCTCATTCATGATGCAGAAAGATTTGGCATTCCAGAAGAAGAACACAGAGCAAAGAAGAGAACCAGATCACACACCAGTTATGTTGCCTTACTCTGTGACATTATGAACAAAGAGCCTTCCAGTTATGAAGAGGCAGCAGAAAAGAAAGAATGGAAGGATGCTATGGTTGAGGAATACCAATCAATAATGAAGAATGATGTTTGGGATGTTGTCCCAAGACCTAAAGAGAAGTTTGTTGTGACTTCCAAGTGGATCTACAAAATCAAGCATGCTGCAGATGGCAGTGTGGAAAAATACAAAGCAAGATTCGTAGCTCGTGGTTTCTCTCAAAAAGAAGGAATAGATTATGAAGAAACCTTTGCACCTGTAGCCAGGTATACTTCCATCAGAACAGTGCTTGCCCTGGCTGCAGCAATGAAATGGAAAATACACCAGATGGATGTCAAGACTGCTTTCCTGAATGGTGTAGTAGAAGAGGAAGTATATGTGGAACAGCCATTCGATTTTGAAATACATGACAGGGAATCATATGTATGCAGATTGAAGAAAGCCTTATATGGCTTGAAGCAAGCTCCCAGAACCTGGTATGGTAGGATGGACAGTTTCCTATCTAGTTTGGGCTTTACCAAGAGTAAAGCGGATTCCAACCTTTACGACAAGGTTGAGGAAGGGAATCCTGTGATTCTACTACTGTATGTGGATGACCTATTTGTGACAGGAGATGACAGACTGATTGCAGATACTAAAAGGAAGCTTGCAGCTGAATTCGACATGAAAGATTTGGGAATGATGCACTATTTCCTAGGTATGGAGGTGTGGCAGAGTGCAGGTGGGATCTTCCTTGGTCAAGGGAAGTACACAGTAGATATCCTGAAGAGATTTGGGATGATGGATTGCAAGGCCATGGCCACACCTATGGCATCGAATCTGAAGCTTCTATGTGATGCTTCATCTGAGCCGGTTGATATCACTATGTATCGTCAGATGATTGGGTCCTTGATGTACCTGATGAACACGAGACCAGACATTTGCTTTGCTGTGAACACATTGAGCCAGTTCCTGACGGATCCGAGGAGTGTTCACCTGGTTGCTGTAAAGCATGTTCTGAGGTACCTGAAGGGTACAGTGGATTATGGGCTCAAGTATGAAGCAAATCAAAAGTTTAACCTACAGGGTTATGTTGATTCAGATTGGGCTGGCAGTGCTGTAGATAGGAAGAGCACATTTGGGTGCTGCTTCAGTATGGGATCAGGTGTGATCTCTTGGTTTAGCAGGAAGCAGTCCTGCGTAGCACTGAGTACAGCTGAGGTAGAATATGTTGCAGCCTGCTCAGCTAGTTGCGAGGCAGTATGGCTACGGAAGCTACTGTCTGAGTTATTTGATCTCCCGTTGGAGGCTAATGGTATCTTCTGTGATAACCAGAGTTGTGTGAAGCTGTCCGAGAACCCAGTGTTTCATGACAGGTCGAAACACATAGAGATCAAATATCACTATATCAGGGATATGGTACAGAGAGGAGCTGTGAAGCTCCTGTATGTTGCGACGAACGAGCAGATTGCAGATGTGTTGACGAAGCCACTAGCCAGAGTGAAGTTCGTGTACTTCAGAGAGAGTATTGGCGTTCTTCAGATCGAGGACACTTCGAGGAAGAAGTGATGGACACATTTGCTGAAGCCATTCCAAGCATGTTGGAAGGAGGATCCTTCACATGGCTGTGGATGTAAGCGCTGGATGATGAGCATCAGGATGATGTTCTGGTTTCTGCTTGATATGATCAGTTGGATCATTTTTATGTATGTATGTACGCATCATGTTGGATGCTGGATATGATCAGTTGGATCATTTATGTATGTATGCATCATGTTGGATGCTGGATATGATCAGTTGGATCATGTGTACGTATTTTGTATATGCATCATGTTGGATGCTTGGACCATGTATCTGTATTTGTATCAGGTGGATACATTGTATGATCAGGTGGATCATGTATGGTGATATGTATCATGTATTTGTATTTGTATCAGGTGGATACATTGATGATCAGGAGGATCATGTATGATGATATGTATCAGGTAGATACTTGGTATGCATCAGGTAGATGCATTGATGATCAGGAGGATCATGTATGATGATATGTATCAGGTAGATACTTGGTATGCATCAGGTAGATGCATTGATGATCAGGAGGATCATGTATGATGATATGTATCATGTATTTGCATCAGGTGGATACATTGATGATCAGGAGGATCATGTATGATGATATGTATCAGGTAGATACTTGGTATGCATCAGGATGTTGCAGTGATGATCAGGATGATCATAGATGACGAGCTTCAGGATGTTGCTCCAGATGACATGCAGCAGGATGTTGCAGTGATGATCAGGATGATCATAGATGACAAGCTTCAGGATGTTGCTCCAGATGACATGCAGCAGGATGTTGCAGTGATGATCAGGATGATCATAGATGACGAGCTTCAGGATGTTGCTCCAGATGACATGCAGTAGGACGTTGCAGTGATGATGATCAGGATGATCATGGATACATCAGGATGATGTATGGTGAGTATCAGGTTGATACTCTGTGGCCGTGGATTAGGTTGTGTAGATGAGCATGTAATCCGGTGCCCTGGGAGATTTGCAGATGGTCTTTCGAGGTTTTGCCTATGGCATGTAATTCGGTGCCCTGGGACATCTGGCAAATGCTCTTTCGAGGTTTTGCTCTGGGAGGACATGTAATTCGGTGCCCTGGGAGATCTACAGATAGTCTTTCGAGGTTTTGCCTATGGCATGTAATTCGGTTCCCTGGGATATCTGGCAGATGCTCTTTCGAGGTTTTGTCCTATGGCATGTAATTCATTTCCCTGGGAGATCCGATAGGTTGGGCTGTGTGCCCGTAATCAGTCCTGGGATGCTCTTGCGAGGTTTTTCCATGACCACATGTAATTCGTTGCCCTGGGAGATCCTATAGGTAGAGCTGTGTGCTCGTAACAGCCTGGGATGCTCTTGCGAGGTTTTGTGGTGAGGTCACATGTAATTCGGTGCCCTGGGAGATCCTATAGGTAGAGCTGTGTGCTCGTAACAGCCTGGGATGCTCTTTCGAGGTTTTGTGACGCACGTAATAAGTCCTGAGGATTCCACAGTATGGCCAGTGATGATGAAGACCTGCAGGTGGTGGGCCTACATCCAGTATGAAAAAGGAATGGCTCTGTAGAACTTCCTATGACGAGTAGAGTCAGAGATTGGTTGAGATAGTAGCAGCAGTGACGATGATGATGATGATGCATCGATGACGATGATCCAGAGAAGAAGACTTGTCACACAGATATGTGTCGAGAGATACCTTCCTAGTTAAGAGGGAGTGTTGATGTATATGTAACTTCGGAATGTATTTCATCTGTATATTATATATATATTTATTGTACCCTTATAAGAGATGTGTTATTCCTCTATAAGGAAGTGTCGTCATGTGGATTGACAAGTGTCGCAAGTGTGTGTACTTGCCGATGGGTTATTAGACCACCTTATGGGGTCGGCCCTGATTAAATATATAATATAATGTGGGTGTATCAAAGTAGACAAGTCGGCCCCAGTAGGTCACTGGGCAAAAAGGTGAGTATAAATAGAGATAGGAGATCTCTATTTTACTCACTCGAAAAAGTAACTATCTCTCTCTCTGAAAAGTGGCGCACTAGTGAGGAGGAGGAGGATCATCTGCTAGGAGACTATCTCAGTGTTATTTGGTTGTATTTTGGTTGAGCCATTGCTCTCTCTATCTCTAAGAAAGTTGTGGGGTTTTTCACCTTAGGGTTTTCCCCACGGAAACTCAGTGTCTCTTGTCTCTATGCTTTTGATTCTTGTGATGCTTGTGATGCTTGTCATATTATGATTGTCATGCATTGATATACTGTAGATGTTATTCTGTCAGCAAAGATCCTATAGTATTGTGATTTAATACTAAAAATTTAACAATTCTGTATATATAGATGTCTTCGTGACTGAGACGAGTTAGTCTCTTAGTTTTTTTTAGTCTTTCAGCTGCAAGTAGACACAAAAACGCTGTAACTCTATTTTTAAATTAATATGCCTTTGTTCTAGTTTTATGAAAGCTCAATAGCGTGCATGGTAATTGATTGATTAAGGCACAGCCTTTGATTGCTGAGAATGGCCCTTCATCAACCAATAGTCTTCTTCCGTCTGTGTATATAATTTGTCTTTGTCTTCTACAGATAAGTTGCGTATTTGTTTAATGTATGTATTTATTTTGTATATGTTATCTTTGTTTTGTAATATATATGTTGTTTTGCTGCTTATGTAAATCATACCTCTGTTTTATGATCTGTATGTCTAGTTTGTTGTTCATATTAATGATATTTCCATAATGTAATTAGTGACCGGTCACGCTTAGTTTGCTTAGTTGCTCGCACTTAGTTCGCTTAGTTTACTTACATTGTTTAGTTTGATTAGTATGCTTCTAGTCTTGTTATTTACAAATACCTAGAGTTTAGTTATCTTAAGATTCCAAGTCAATCGTAGTTAGAATTAGTTCTGTCAGTTTCATTCCTGTAGCTGTAGGTTAGTCTTATTTATTTCAGTTTTCTTATGTCATAGAAATAGTTCATTCCATAGACAATGATTTATAATAGGTTACTTCTTGCTATCTTAGCTCCTAAACACTCTATTCATTGCTTCCTTGCACTGTAGGTTCATATGCACTATTCAGCTGACGTTAAGATCATCCAAATTGCTTCTTTCCTTAGTTTAAATCGTTTTCCTCCATCCGGATTGTCATTCAGACAGTCATCCGAATCGTCATTTGGACCTTAATACTTTCTGCATTGTTTTTATGCGTAATTAGAATCCATTTTCTTAGGTCTTTGAACTGTAATATTTCTTGCAATTAATTAGCATTCTTAACTATAATTAATACCTTGTTTTACACCACTTAGAGTTTTAATTTAGTTTCATCATCATCCTTAGTTTTCATTCTATTTTCCCTTAACTTTGCTTTAGTTGCTTTACAAATTATGTTTCTTTTATATCTAATTCATTAATGCTTTTCTGTTACAGAATTTATCAGTTCATTCTTAGTGTAGTTTATCATATGTCGTTAAGATTAATATCATATTAGGTTTAACAATTTCATTCTCCAAGTTATCTCAGTCTTGAATTATTTATCCCATTCATACAGTTAATGAAGATGTTCATGAAATAGGGTTTGGTTCAGAAATAAATATCTTTATCAAGTTTTCTACTTGTTTCTATGTAAAATATCTTTATTAAGTTTTCTACTTGTTTATAGATTTCATTAGTTCCAAGTCAATTGCTCATGGATAAAAGATAGGTCACAATGTTTAAAGTTTATTGTAGTTGGACAATCTTTAGTTTTCATTTATTTGTAGAAGTTAAACTAGATTTGTTTCCATTTTGTTTCCTTGTCACATTTGAAAGCCACTTTGATACGTTTTCTCCCATCCCTATTACATTTGATAACTTCCTTAGAATCCCCAAGGAGAATGGAATTAGGTAGTTTAGTGGAGTCTTGAATTATGAATTGAATGCATGAATAATTGTTGAATTCACTAAGTAGTCTATAGGTTTTCTTTGAGTTGAAATAGTTCTTTGTTTCATAATTAGTTGTCAGTTGAATTATCTCATAGATAGGATTCTGAACTCATTTACAATTGTTTCTAATTCCTATTTTAGAGTTCTATCCATAGTTTCCAACTTCATCAAAGTAGTTATGTTTTTGATCCAGTCTTGCTTCCTAGAATAATATTGTTGTTTTTTATATCTTTCAGTTACTATCCATAGAGTAGAGTAGTATAGCTTAATACTATTATGATCTGTTGGTTTAGTTAGGTTTAATTAGTTCGTTTGTTGTATTTTTGAAGTTTGACTCAGTTTTTCATTTTGAAAGATCTTTCGATCTTTTCTTTATTAAACATTTCTAAGGTCTGTCGAGCCGAAAATTAGGTTCCATTCTAACTTAGCATATACTATGCCACAACTCTAAAATTACCAACCCTGGTCGATAATTAAATATTTTGGTGATTCCTTAAGACAGTAAATACACCTCAACATTTTGGCACCGTTGCCGGGGAGTTGTAGATAGGTAGAACTGAGTTGTAGATAATTAGGATTTTCTTTTAAAAACTTAGTGATAGATTTGAATTCTTCCCTTTGAAACTTAGAAATAGGCTGGTGGTGGGTGAGCGGTAAGACGAGAGGTAAGAACCTGCGCATCTATTATAACATGCATCCCCAAAACCCAGCAATAGTAGTGATGCAGTTAGAGTTTATTTCAGTTATAGTTTGTTTTCATGAATAGGTCTAGAGACTCACAAGGTAGATTTATTAAAACTAGTCCTCCTACTAAAATCCCCACTAAAATTCCTAATAACCTATACAGGGGGCGTGCCAACCCAACTACTAATTCAATAGAAAGGTATCGGAAAACACCTAAAGGGGATAGTCCTACTTGGAAAGCAAAGGAAACCCTTTCTGGAAATCAATTAGGGGAAACCATAGGGACATCAGAAAATTTTGTTCATAAAGAAATTCCACTAAAGGAACCTCAAGCTCATATTGAGACTGAACTTAGACACAAGGAAACTCAAAAGGATAAAACTTCAGAACCTCCCAACCCTCCATTAGTCCAAAAACCCAAAGACACTACTTTTTCAATAGTAGGTGGTCCAAACATAGTAGATTTTATTGATCCTGCACAAGTAGACGCTCTTTTTGAGAATTCTGTGAACATAGTTATCTCACAGATTGAGACAACAATAGTAGGACCTTCAAAACTGGATTCCTGCATAGCTGGTAATTCTCCTCCTAAAAAGGAAAATTACTCTTCCTGAAACAGAACGTTGGGATATCCCATATTCTCCAAGAAAGGATCCGCCTAAGTACTCTCTCTTTGGCAATCAAATATTCATGGAGGATGAAAATGAAGATCGTGTCCAACAAGATGAAGGAGAAGGAGAGGTTAGAAAGGAAGGTAGTTTTGGATGCCCTATCTTAGACACTAAACAAGATGTTACAATGAAAAATATCCCTCCCTCCTCACTACCATCCTTTTATGGGAAGAGTAGTGAGGATTCGGATACATTCTTATTTGAATTTGACATTTTGTGCAGGAGCTATAATTACCTACAAGATGGCCAAAAACTAAAACTCTTTACTGCCACATTAAAAGATTCCTCTCTCCGATGGTTCATGGGGTTGGGAGAATCTAGTATTAGAGCTTGGGAAGACATGAAGAATGCATTTCTATGGAAATATCAGGATTACTGTAAACCTAAGGACTCTCGTAATGATATTTTCAAAATTCAACAATTTGAAGATGAGAGCCTAGAAGACTATCTCGAAAGATTTAACAATGTGGTACATAAATCCAAATATAGTGATCTTCGGGAAGATGCAGTAAGAACACTCTTCCTCAAGGGAATCTCAGAAGAATTCTTAAAAAACCTTAATCTCATGGAAGCAGGAGACATCTCTCATAAGTCTTTTGCATAGATTTGTGAACTATGTAGGAATTACTCTAGGAGCAGAGGGAAAAGTGGAAGACACTTTCGAGAATCTTATGCTAGGAACCTAAAAGGAAACACATCCGGTCCTAGTGGAGTTACAATGGTAGAGTTGGGAAACCTAATGGAAAATTTCAAAACATATATCTTAGGAGCCATGGGTTCTCAATTGGATGCACTACAAGCTAAAAAGATACAGTATGAAGAGCAGGAAGCAATGAGTGTTTTCTGTCCTAGGTGTAGAACTAAACACCCTCAACGAGAATGTCCATTGAATAATGTTTCAGTTTGTCACCTTTGTACAGAAGAACATCCAACTGATAATTGTCCATCGTTGCCTGGGTTGCAAGCTGTATACAAGAGTGGAAAATTTGGTGAAACATCTAAGAGGCCTTGGAAACCTATAGATCAACCATCATATCAAGATCCATCACAAATTCCACCCTATTACTATCCTTATCAACCTCCTCAACAATGGAACACTTCAGGTTGGAAAAATTGGCCACCACAGTACCCTCCTCAGAATGCTCAACAACAGCAATGGCCACACGGATGGAGAGGACAAGCTTATGCTCAACCACCTCCTTCTATGCCTAACTATCCTTACCCACCTAATATTCAGCAACTTTTGCCTGGATTTGTATCTCCTTCACTACCCCCTATCCCAAATCAACCTCACCATTTCCAGAATATGAATCCTCCAAGACCCACAATATTACCTACACAACCGATACCGAACCCTAACAACAAACCAACCCAAGCTCTTAATAGCATTGGGTTTTTACCTCTTCCATCATATGCCATTTATACCACACCAATACATGAGATTCAACTGCGGTCTGGAAGAATTTTGCAAGATCATCCCAAGTCATCAGTTGTTATTCAAGAAGAGAATGAAGAAGAAAAAATACCTAATGAAGTTTTGAATGATGCTATTCTTGAAGATGTGGTTATTCCTAAATCTTCAACACACAACCATCCACATAAAGAAGTAATTACAGGAGAAAAATCACCCCCATACCCGAAGCATCTGGTAATAGAAAAACCTGTAACATATCCAAAGTATGATATCATTAACGAATTGAAAAATATTTGTATTAAGATCCCTTTATTACAAGCCATTAAGGATATCTCGATCTATATTAAAGTAATAAAGGAACTCTGTATTAAAAGACCAAAGAGAAAACAAAAAGACCCTCCGACGATTCATGTAATAGGTGAAATGTCATATTACATAGCAAACCAACCTAGAAATCCCAAGTATTCAAATCCAGGAAACCCTGTGGTGACTGTTATCATCAATAACACTTCCATAGGAAATACACTTATTGATATAGGAGTTGCTATTAACCTTATGACTACCACAGTTTTAGAAACTCTCCATTTAGGACAGTTTCTCCACCCTACCCCAACAATGCTAGAATTAGCAGATCGCACTATGGTTCAACCTGCTAGGATCTTAGATGACATCACTGTATCAGTAGCTTCATGGGAATATCCCGTGGACTTCATGGTCATAGAATCAACATACCCTTCCAAAGGTCATCCCATTATTCTGGGAAGACCTTGGATGGCTACTGCCAATGCATTTATAGGATGTAGGGATGGAGAGATGATTATCTCTGATGGGTTATCTACAAGAAAACTAGCTTTATACCCACCAGCATAGCCAGTAAATGAAAACCTATTTTGGTTAGATTGTCCTTTTGGGTATGAGAACTTGGAATAACTTTCCCTTGTTAGTGATTTCTCCTGGGAATTTCAAGAACAAAATACCGAGAATGTGTTGAACCAATTTATCTCTTCCACAACATGTATAGACTTTCCTCAGTCTTTTTCCCAACTTGACTAGATCTTTGGAGACAAGTTTCAAGAAAACATGATCCTGTCAACATTTACGAGTACACCATGTGTCTTCGCAATCGAAGAACATCTAGGATCCTATACCATACCTTGTGAGGTTAGTTCCAAAAAATTTCTACATATAAATGCAGGTTTAGATGAGAGTTAGAAAAAACAATTACTAAAAGTTCTCAAGAGTCAAACTGGAGCACTTGCATGGGAATACACCGATATGAAGGGTATACACCCAGATACCTATATCCACCACATTTACACAGACTCAAACGTACCTCCTGTTAGGCAGCCCCATAGAAGAATGAATCAAGCCCCTAAAATATATAGTAAAAGATTAATTACAAAAACTCCTTAATGTTGGTTTCATCTACCCAATTTCTAACAGTAAATGGGTGTCTCCTCTGGTGGTAGTTCCAAAGAAAGTCACAGGGAAATGGTGTATCTATGTTGACTTTCAAGAATTGAACAAGGCCACTCTTAAGGACTACTTCCCTTTACTTTTCATCAATTAGGTGTTAGATACCTTATCAGGGAAGCAATAATTTTATTTCCTTGATGGATATAATGGATACAATCAAATATTAATAGCACCTGAGGATCATATGGATACTTGTTCTTGGGGGACATATGACTATCGTGTGTTACCATTTGGCCTATGTAATGCACCTACTACTTTCCAGCGTGCAGTTCTAGGAATCTTTGTTGACCTTATACATGACTGTGTAGAAGTTTATATGGATGATTTTACAGTTTATGGTAATACCTTCTAAGAAGCCCTTGATAACCTTGAAACAGTTCTTATTCAGTGCCAAGAAACAAACTTAGCTCTTAGTCATGAAAAATGTAAGATGTTACTAACCGAGGGCATAGTTCTAGGACATCATGTCTCTCTTCAAGGTATCAAGGTGGATCCTGCCAAGATAGAAATAATTGTTAATCTTCCTCCTCCAAAAACTCCGAAGGAAGTAAGAAGCTTTCTTGGCCATGCAAGCTATTATAGACGTTTTATTGAAAATTTCACTAAGATAGCCGCACCTATGTTCAAGCTACTCATGAAAGATACAGAATTCCAATGGACTGAACCATGTCAACATACCTTTGAAACTTTGAAGGCAAAGCTATCAGTGGCACCAATACTCAGGGGCCCCAATTGGTCCCTTCCCTTCCATATATCCACTGATGCTTCCGACATAGCTATAGGGGCAGTCTTAGGTCAAAAAGATGGACAAACATCACATGCCATCTATTTTTCTAGTAACTATTTGACTCTTGCATAATCGAAATACACTGTTACTGAAAAAGAGTTTCTAGTAGTAGTCTATGCCATCAACAAGTTTCATCATTATATCACAGGATATGAGATTTTTATACAAACTGACCACTCTGCCATTAGATTTTTAATGAATAAACCTATCACCAATGGCAGAGTGACTCGGTGGCTTCTTTTGTTACAAGAATTTAACATCACCGTTTTTTATCCTCCTGGTAGAGAGAATGTGGTAGCAGATTTTCTCTCTCGAATTCAAACTGACGATAATGCTAGTCCTATCAATGATAGCTTCCTAGATGAACATTTGTTCGTTGTGTGTGTTCGAACCCCATGGTTTGAAGACATAGCCAATTATTTAGCAACTAGAAAGCTACCAAACCATCTCTCCCCACCTAAGAAACGTAGGATCATAGTTCAAAGTTCTAACTATTCTTGGGTGGACAATGATCTTTTTCGTACTAGTCCTGATCTCATTATTAGACGTTATGTACGAGAGGATGAGATGGCATAGATCCTTCATGCATGTCATGGTGGACCTTGCGGTGGGAATTTTTCTGATAAGAGAACAACATACAAAGTGTTGCACTCTGGATATTACTGGCCAAGCATTTTCAAAGATGCTGCCAAGTATGTCAAGGGGTGTGACAGTTGCTAAAGAATGGGTAGACCTACGCCATTCGATGAGATGCCTTTACAACCCCAAGTTATGATTGAGCCTTTTGAGAAATGGGCTCTAGATTTTGTTGGGTCGATTTCCCCTATGTCTCGCAAGAAGAAGTACATTCTAGTCTGTACAGATTATGTCACCAAGTGGGTAGAAGCCAAAGCCTTATTCCGATCCACCGAGAAATCTGTGGTGGAGTTCATATATGAAGAAATATTCACCCGATTCGGTGTATCTAGGGAAATTGTAACCGATCAAGGATCTCAATTTACCTCCAAATTAATGAAAGAGCTTACTGAAAAATATGGTATTAGACATTGTAATTATTCACCATATCAGCCACAAGCCAATGGTCAAGTAGAGTCTACCAACAAAGTATTAGAAGCCATCCTAACCAAGACTATCCAGTTACACCACAAAGAATGGGAAGATAGGCTCCCAGAATCCTTGTGGGATTGTAGAATAACTTGGAGGAACACCACTGGCCACACACCTTATGAACTTGTTTATGGTAAACAAGTTCTTCTACCTATTGAATTTCAAGTCAAAATCTTTCGTATGGCTGCACAATTAGGGATGGATCTATAAGAAGCACAAAGACAATGAATCCTGCAAATAAATGAATTAGAGATTAGGCAAGATGCTATTAAACGCATAATTTTAATTCAAAATCAATGCAAAAAGTGGCATGATAGGTACATTAAACAAAAACAATTCAAAACAGGAGGCTGGGCATTGCTTTTTTATTCAAGGTACAAAAAATTTAAAGGAAAATTAACTACTCATTGGATGGGTCCATATGAAATTGTTACAGCTTTTGATAATGGATCTGTTAAAATTAAGACAATTGATGATTCTCAAATTTCCTTTGTTGTAAATGGACATAGACTTAGACTTTATCATCAACCAATATCTAAACAAGACTTTGTGCAGAATACCTTACAATAGGAGGAGATGGAACTGGTAGAAGAGGAAGTCATTCCTCCTTCTCCTGGTTCTTGAATTATTTTGGGTTATCTTAATTTGTATATATGTAAATATATTTTTGTTTATCAATAATAAGAGTTATTTCTGACAGTTGATTGCATCTATACAGGAAATTCACTCTCATGATCAGCTATGAAATTTTGTCAATTAAAATAGGAAGACTCTTTTCCCTTTTTCCTAAATTTCATATGACTTTTTCTTTGTACATATGTTTTTGTTTTGAATAAATTTGAATCATCTAACAGATGGTTTTGCAGCTTGATTACAAGAACCTCATTTTTATAATCAGATCATACAATATTATCTGAAAAGAGAAGTTCTCTAAAAGAAATGTTTATAATTCTCCTTCTCTTTCAATTATTGTTGAAAATTGAAAATTTATAGTGAAAGGTTAAAGCGTTCTTTACATCATTTTTAACCACTTTCTTTTATGATTCTGAATATGGTATTTGATTCAGACATGTACATTTCTGATTTATCATTAGAATAGTTTCTTAAGACCTATCATCATGATTTCCAAAAGTTCTATCTTACACCTATGGACTACTAGTTCATCCTAGACTCATTATCAAAACTTGTCTCTTAAGCATTCTTTAAAAAAGGTATCCCAAAAGTGAGTGATACTTCTATGTTGTGGGGAACATTACTGATCTTTCATGAAGAATATGTACTGAGAGGTCAAAGAACAACTTTAGGTTATTATATTTTGACATGATCTATAATCTAGGCCATTATAAATAAAGTTACTCATAAGGTTCGCTCTAAAATTTGAATTATGTGTTTAACAGGCTTAGCACACTCTAGTGCCAACCGGCTTCCTTACTAAAAATATCATTATACGAAGCAAACCTGTCGGGGTACTAAATAGGCTCTCTGGTAGCGGGTCCATGCTAAGTAAAATTTTAAACAAGGAAGCTCGGTAAATGCAAGTAAACCCGTCGGGGTACTGAACAGGATCGCAGGCAGCGGGGATATGATTGCATGGTACCAAGATAAACCCATCAGGGTAATAAACAGGCTTGCTGGCAGCGGGGCAATATCGGGTAAAAGAGGTTTGGTTAACGCATTTCTATGCACATGGCTCATAGAAAACCTGAGTATACAAACACATGTTTAGGCCAATTATTTACACTGTCATTAGAGAATGGCTGTAAGTTGGACTTGGACCTTGTCATCTAATTGAAACAATACCTAGGGTATGATTATCCTAGAAATGGGACCCATAACTATAGAAATCTTACAAACTCTAGGGTGAACTTTATCTATATTCTTTGGATGACAAGAGATCTTTCAAATGAGTCATGGATGAATATCTTTCCTATGGCATTTTTCGCATCCATTATACTATCATTTTTCATATGGCCTTCTTAAGCACTGTTGTATTCTTTCTGATGAATGTACATATCTGAATCATCTACAATTATTTTTATTTTCTTACGAAGATTATCACAGCATTTTGGAAGTTACTTCCTAAACCATTAATTGAAAATATGTGAATATTAATCAAATTTTCTTTGATGGCTTGAGGACACGCCATATTCTCGATTTGGGGGAGGATCATAACAGTTTTTACTTTCTCAATATTTATGAAAAAGTTTATTTATCTCTGATAAAATGATAGGTGTTTTCAGGATAATGAAAAAAGCAGAAGGAAGATCGTTCTGATCAATGAAAAATAATGAAGAATACGACTAAAGTTCCAGGAAAGCAGGTTTACAATATCTCTTGTGTGTTGACAAGTTCCAGAAAAATTCTTTGCATAATCAACAAGCAGTCGGATCCATCAAAGCACGTTTTTGTACAAAGGTATGTATGAAGGGTTGAATGAAGGGTCAAACGACCATCCGAACGAGGTGACGAACGAGGAAAATGAATAACTATCTGAATGAAGTGCCAAATGAAACCTTAGCTTGTAATGATATTAATAAGTGTGCTAAGATATTTAAAATTTTTATTTTTACTGATATATCTAATCAACTAATCATGTCAAGGATCAAATTAAATGCCATCTTTGCATACTCATTTCATCTCATCAAATGAATTGATTAACCATCATATGGCTATCATACGATTTTAACCCTCCATTAAGTTTATCATGTGATCTATCATTTCATTTATTAAGTTATCATGATTTTTTATGTGTAATTTATGGCTATAATTTCATAATGAGGATTACGTTCAACCCTTCCAAAGTTTCACTTTGGACATGGTTGAACATATCATAATCCATACGAATTCATTAACTCATGCAGTTCTATGATGGCACATGAATCAAGGTAACTAAATGATAGCGTATCATTTGAACGTGCCAAATCTATCTCCATGATCATTCAGCCGCTCAAACGGATCTCAATTTAAACTTACCTCTGCATAAACTCTACTTCATCTTGCTCATTTTTCATTTGCCTTGAACCTATCAAGCCCCATATCCTACAATTTCATGCATTCCCTATATCCATCCACATCCTTCGACCTATGTTCAATATGCCAATCTGTTATGAGCCTGGCAATTACTAGGACCTCCTTCGCATTCCCGAATTTAAGGCATGTCGTGAAGTATTTTTGCGAGCCAGATGGGGTCCATTTATTTTCCTTCTTGATGGCCATGATGCCGATATTTCACTGCTGTTTGCTAAGGGATTTGATGGTAAGACATCTAGAGTCGGCCATCTCACTTTTCCGATGAGGAAGAATCCATTGCATCGGCCACGAAAATGACCAGGGAAGGAGCCCGTTGGAACAAACATCTCTTTCTTCCACGGACGGAGCTCGAGTTTGCTCTTAAGGCCGAATATCAACATGTTGTTGGCACCAAAGGGTTCCACAGGGAATGGGTTAAGCCTGAATACCTCGATTCACTGACTGTCATTATCCATTTGATTACCTGTGAAGGTAAGTACACTGTTTTCAAAGCTTGTCACTTTAGGTTACTGGAACATTTTGTTAATGGTCAGGCTCCCCTTCTATTTTCTGAAAATTTTAGAGAAAATGTCAAACCAGGTTAGGAAGAATACCACTAACCCTCTGGAAGCTTATACCACCACTGTTTGATCAAAATCTTGATCACTCACTAGTTGGAAGAAAAGGGGAAAACTTGGGAATGCTTTGTCTTTGAAGTCCTGAACCCTCATCTAGCAAAGAATTCTATGGTCAAATCCATTGCCTCTCATAAACGTCATCATTTCCTAACCCGTGCCAATGAGCCAAACCAAACCTCTGCCCAAGAAGAAAAGGTTTCCAAGTCTATAAGATTTAGTGAGGGTGCCTCGGGAGAAATACACCCTGTTCATTCATCATCTCCTGAGCATGTCCACGAGGACACAACCACAGAACTCCCATTCTTTTCACCCATACCCACAAAGTCAAGAAGGACTAATTATGACTAGTCTGATGACCAGACCATCATCCAGTCCATCAATCAGTCAGTTGTTCAGCTAATGGACTCGGACAACCCTGACGACCGAGCAAATGACCCTATCTTTGAATCACCTCTCCTTGATTTAGCCAATTTATCTGCCATTTTACTTGAAGACCCTGTCTTAGAGCCTACCTCTGCACATATTGAAGATAAGGCCCCTGAGGCACACATTACACTTGCTGATCCCGAACCATCTCTAAGGGGGTCAATCCCTCAAAAGGACCCCGTGTCTCTTGTAGAAGCATCTTCTACACTCCATCAGACTGTGGATAGATTAACCAAAGACATAGCAGAATTGAGAAGCCAGAATGAGAAGTATGTTGAGATCATCTCTGGGCTTCGTCAAGAGAACAAGGACTTACATTTTCAGGTGAAGTGTGTGGAAGATTTAAATAGCGCCAAGACAGCCTCCAACCTTTCTCTCTAGTTGAAGCATGATGCTTTGAAGGACCAGTTCCAGAAGCTGAGAACTAAATCCACTTCCTCTTCCAAGTCGAAGGCAGTTGCTACTACAGCTCAGCCTTCTTCCTGAAATTCTCTTCTTTTTTCCCAGTGGGACCTGGCATATCTCCGGTTTGGGGGAATGTTGGTGTCCATTTTGTCACCACTTTTGATCATCAAACACACTCTGATTGGTGTTATTTTCACTATTTTGCTATGATAAGTTATTCTATCCGCCATTCAGATCGTCAAATAGATCAGGTATGCATATATTCACACATCACATTAATTTTGGGGTAAAAAATGTCATATTATGATTTATTGATGTTTATTTGATATTTCTTAGCTTGCTTGGAAAATATATTTCATTCTATAGTTTATGTCTCTCAAATGAACCTCCATTCAAACATGTATTCATGTTGCAAATGATCAGCCGCATTCAGCCCGTCGTTCAGACCTTCATTCAACCCACAAGATCGTCAATTGAGATATTCTCGAGACGTTAGAAAGCAAACCGTCACAGGGGTTCTGTTTAGAACGTGGCCTTGATGGTGCGTGAGATGGTGTTTTGGAAGATTCCCTCTCCTGCACGCTCAACTCGACAACACATCTCTCTCTGCCCACGTCAAAAGAGGATCAACGTCTCAACGACCGCGTGAAGGAAACCAATGCCGTGGAACCTGGTAGATGGTCTGTGCACTTTCGTAAACAGTTATGGGGTCGTTCCTTGGGCCATGTGTTGTCGTGAGTTGTTAAGCAGAGCTGTTTTCTGGCATTAAGACTGCCTATTATTAGAGTAGTCGACCACTAAAGGGTCGATTTGCTCTTCCATTTGTAATTATGTATATATAGACATCTTCGTGACTGAGACGAGTTAGTCTCTTAGTTTTTTTTGTCTTTCAGCTGCAAGTAGACACAGAAATGTTGTAACTCCATTTTTAAATTAATATACCTATGTTCTAGTTTTATGAAAGCTCAGTAGCGTGCGTGATAATTGATTGATTAAGGCACAACCTCTGATTGCTGAGAAGGGCCCCTCATAAACCAGTGGTCTTCCGTCTGTGTATATAATTTTTCTTTGTCTTCTGCAGATAAGTTGTGTATTTGTTTAATTTATGTATTTATTTTGTATATGATATCTTTGTTTTGTAATATATATGTTATTTTGTTGCTTATGTAAATGATTGTTTGGCGTGGCCCAAGTAGGCACAATTTTGATAAGAATACAGTTTTGGGGAGCTACACAGCTTTTGGGCTGCAAGGTCAAAAGACATGGTTTTGAGAAATGCGCAGCTCGGAGTACATATGTAGTTTCGACGCAGCAGCGCACGTGTGTAGGGCCTGCGCAACAGCTACTTTTGGTAAAGAAGAATAGAAGAAGGTCGAGCTAAGTAGGCGACCTATTTTGGGTAGGAAGCAGAATGAAGGACGAGGAAAGTGACCTGTCTAAAAGAGTGTCAGCAAGCAGTTGAGAAGCTAGGACACTAAGTTGACGACGACAGGTAGGCTAAAGGAGTGGAAAGTGACAGGCCACGATGCAGTTGTAACCGTTTTGCTGATGACTGTAGATGTCAAAAAGGTGTCAAAGCCATGAAGGGTCCAGTAAGGTGGCCAAAGCAAGTGGAGCAAGCTGTCGACGGCGACAGGAAGGGTGGCGGGCATCCGCACCAGTTTTGGGAACCTAAGGGTTTTTCCTATGTATTGTAAAGATGTGACCTAGGGGGCATGATCTATAAATAAGGCGTATTTTGTATGGGAAAGAGTTACTCTTCATTTTGTAAGTCTTGAATATTGTTGAACCAAAAGCTTAGAAAATATTGTAAAGGCTCTGCAGCTGAGTGCACAGAGACCTATTTTGAGAGAGAAGAGAGTCTGCAGCTGAGTGCACAGAGACCTATTTTGAGAGAGAAGAGAGTCTGCAGCTGAGTGCGTAGACAAAGAACTGTTGTACCCTTCCCAAAGACTAATATAAAAACAATTCTTGTGGATGTAGCCTCCATCCGGGGGGTGAACCACGTTAAACCTGGTGTAGTGTGATTGTTTATGTTTGCATTTATCTAGTTGCTTACAAATGATTGTCTGGATTCTCATTTATCCGTTGTTGTGTTAGTGCTTTTATATGTATTCACCATAGGAGAAAGATGGGAATAATATGTTAAGTCTTACGTGAATGGATGAATGATGAATGCGCAATATTCTAAGTTTGCAAAGGTATCATCCTATTGAATAGTCACAAATACATATAGAATTTGGATTGTGTAACTCTTTTGATGCGTAGCACTGAAAGTGCGCAGTATCAAGTGTTTTGTCTGCTTGTATCTGTTAGGAAGCTTAATAATATAAGGCAGTAGATGAATGGCTAAGTGTTAAGTAAATTCTTTATTATTGGTTAAGTTTGGAGAAGGAAGCGTGTAACTCTGTTGCGTTGTCCTGTTATTTGTATTCTGGACAAACCACGCAGCCCTTGGGTGCGCTGGTCGCGTAAGCGGTTAGATAGTGGGCATGTGGAATGCGACGCAGTCTATCATCACGCAGTCCTCAGTTCGCAACGTAGGTCTAATAGTGTGCTGCACAGTAGTCCTATGCAAACAACTCATCACTTCACTGTGGAAACCTGATTCCGCAATGCCCCCATAGCTACACCTTGGGTGAGACTTCAGCCTGTTCACAAGCTGTTGCCGAAAGGGCCGGTGAGAAGGGGTTTTGTTGGTTCATTGAAACTGCTAAAGAACCTGGGTCTACATTGGAAACCTCTAGATTAGTACTTAAGGAAACAATGATACCTCCGTTTTATGATCTGTATGTCTAGTTTGTTGTTCATATTAATGATATTTCCATAATGTAATTAGTGACCGGTCACGCTTAGTTTGCTTAGTTGCTCACACTTAGTTCACTTAGTTTACTTACATTGTTTAGTTTGCTTAGTTTTCTTCTAGTCCTATTATTTACAAATACCTAGAGTTTAGTTAGCTTAACATTCCAATTCAGTTGTAGTTAGAATTAGTTCTGTCAGTTTCTTTCCTGTAGCTGTAGGTTAGTCTTATTTATTTTAATTTTCTTATGTCATAGAAATAGTTCATTCCTCAGACAATGATTTAGAATAGGTTACTTCTTTCTATCTTAGCTCCTAAACACTCTATTCATTGCTTCCTTGCACTGTAGGTTCATATGCACCATTCAGCTAACGTTAAGATCGTCCAAACTGCTTCTTTCCTTAGTTTAAATCGTTTTCCTCCATCCGCACTGTCATTCGGACAGTCATCCGAATCGTCATTCAGACCTTAATACTTTATGCATTGTTTTAATGCGTAATTAGAATCCAGTTTCTTAGGTCTTTGAACTGTAATATTTCTTGCAATTAATTAGCATTCTTAACTATAATTAATACCTTGTTTTACACCACTCAGAGTTTTAATTTAGTTTCATCATCATCCTTAGTTTTCATTCTATTTTCCCTTAACTTTGCTTTAGTTGCTTTACAGATTATGTTTCTTTTATATCTGATTCATTAATGCTTTACTATTACAGAATTTATCAGTTTCACTCTTAGTGTAGTTTATCATATTTCGTTAAGATTAATATCAGATTAGGTTTAGCAATTTCATTCTCCAAGTTATCTTAGTCTTGAATTATTTCTCCCATTCATACAGCTAATGAAGATGTTCATGAAATAGGGTTTGGTTCAGAAATAAATATCTTTATCAAGTTTTCTACTTACTTCCAAATCAAATTCAGTTCAAGTAATATCTTTATTAAGTTTTCTACTTGCTTCTAGATTTCATTAGTTCCAAGTCGATTGCAAATGGATAAAAGATAGGTCACAATGTTTAAAGTTAATTGTAGTTGGACAATATTTAGTTTGCATTTATTTGTAGAAGTTAAACTAGATTTGTTTCCATTTTGTTTCCTTGTCACATTTGAAAGCCACTTTGATACGTTTGCTCCCATCCCTATTACATTTGATACACTTCCTCAGAATCCCCAAGGAGAATGGAATTAGGTAGTTTATTGTAGTCTTGAATTATGAATTGAATGCATGAATAGTTGTTGAATTCACTAAGTAGTATGTAGCTTTGCTTTGAGTTGATATAGTTCTTTGTTTCATAATTAGTTGTCAGTTGAATTATCTCATAGATAGGATTCTGAGCTCATTTACAATTGTTTCTAATATCTAGTTTAGAGTTCTATCCGTAGTTTCCAACTTCATCAAAGCAGTTCTGTTTTTTTATCCAGTCTTGCTTCCTAGAATAATATTGTTGTTTTTTATATCTTTCAGTTATTATCCATAGAGTAGAGTAGTATAGCTTAATACTATCCTGATATGTTGGTTTAGTTAGGTTTAATTAGTTCATTTTTTGTATTTCTGAAGTTTGACTCGGTTTTTCATTTTGAAAGATCTTTCGATATTTTCTTTATTAAACATTTCGAAGGTCTGTCGAGCCGAAACTTAGGTCCCATTCTACCTCAGCATATACTGTGCCACAACTCTGAGATTACCAACCTTGGTTGATAATTAAATATTTTGGTGATTCCTTAAGATAGTAAACACACCTCAACATCACTTCAACTGAACAACATTGCAATATGATCCACATACAATAAACATATTTGGCATGGGATCGATCCCTCAAGGAAATCGGCCATATTTTTCCATTTGAATGTGAAGAACACTAGGTATATTAAGGATGTACTCTTATTGAGAGCAGTCCATCTTTTCCTTTCACATAGAGGAAAACATATATATGAACAACCAAATGTAAAATGAGTACTAACTCTTATAGATAATCGTCCCTCTTTCCCTTTCACTCAAAGGAAAACAAATATAATGGGACTGGGACTCAGCTTACTTGAGGCCGTCCTTCCCTTTAAATTCACGCAGAGGATCCATCGCAAAAAAAATACTTTCCCCAAAAACAAAATACACAGCAATAACAATCTTGGAGCTTGGGTCGACTTTCTCTTTGAGAGGCCACCCGCCATCTCCCTTTGCATGCAAAATTCGAAAATTAAGGTTCTCAAGAAAAGAAGACTACCAACAAAATGGGTGGCTTTCCAAGAAGCCGTTCCACCAACAAAAATACTACAACAAAAATAAGAGCAAAGAATGCAACAAATGGTAGCTTGATGCTCTTTTCCAATCAAGGAGACAACCCCCACATGATTGCTCCTGAAACAATATGCCACAATATTTTTCCCCTCAATTTTAATTAATATATACATATTTCTAAAATGCATGATATATCGATTATTCTTTTTCCAAACTAAATATCTCGTCCCTTTTATTTCCCTACTTCTTTTCTTCTTATGTAAATATAAGCCTATATTTAAATAGTTTATGCTTCTGTCTTCAACACATAGTGTTTCCCCTCCATAATATATATGTTATATTTAAATAGTTTATGCTTGTGTCTTCAACACATAGTATTTCCCCTCCATAATATATATGTTATGTCTTTATTAATTTATAAAATAAATTCTTCCTCGACTTTTCCCAAGATGATTCCTCTTAGTATATATAATATAGCGGTTTTTTCTCTATTTTAGAACACTCTTAGAGGTAATAATTCTAAATCACTATGATAGGCTTAGGTGGTATCCTGGATTCATAATGATAGGAATAACTTACTCTATGCTTATAAGCACACAATATTGTTGATGCCTAGAAAATATTAGCATCTACAGTAGGGATTCTCCCCAATAAATGATCCCAATTAGATCACTCATTGTTTGGAATGGAGAATCTGTCCAGTTTACGGTCCAACTACCGTAGGTGTGTTTTTTTTATGTTTTACCAGTTGCGGCCCAGTCCACCATTTATGTAGTTTTAGTTTTAAAGGTATGAAGATGCAAGTGCTTTCTAACTAAATGCATTTAACCTAAAACTGACAGGCATAAGCCTCAACAAGTGATGCGAAGGTTCTTCCCTCCGTCTTATCACTTATACCTAATCAATTCGCTAACCCTATTCTATATTAATATAACCTATCCCTGTAGGGAGAAAAAATGAAGTAAGAGTAATAAGCTGAAATGTTTAGATAAACCTAACAAATAGTCATTAAGAATATAAATAATCACATTTAGAGCAAAAAGATATCAAAGATAGCTCTGATATAATTAAAACAATTTATTACTCTGTTTACACATACACATTTGCATAGAAAATGAAATCATATATCACCATTTGAAATAATTCAATAAATTTAGAACAATATCATAGTATGAGTTCAGAATGAAAGAAGAAGTAGTTCCACATTTGACATTCCACGCATTCCATGCAAAACATTTATCTGCACGCTCTTCCCAGCAAACAGTCCTTCTCATTAGCAGAAAAATAGTTCTCTTACAAAATGTCCAGCTTCTATTATGCTATCAAAAGTCCTCTAATCAATATATATCTCCTATATTTATATTACAACGGTTTTGTCTTCACCTGACTGTTCGTTTCAACTACCTCTAACCTTTTGGATACCCCAAATTTTCCCTCTAGTGTTTGCACAAGAAATGAAATTAATTACAATTTAAAATTAATTTCATGATGGGCCCTCCATACTAGAAAGATAATTAGCCCATACATCAGCCTCTTCAAAAATAATATTACATTGTGTAGGTTCTAAAACATTCAAAGATATTTCGTGATAAGATAACTCATTTTCTACATTTGTCACTCCTTGTGCGGTGACCTTGTAGCTGTCTTCTAAAAAATAAGCATTTATGGATTCTTTCCCAATATAATGATGGAGGTATTCTTCATTCAACGCGTCCAACTTTTTGATATACTCCACTTATTCCTTCAACCCATTCTGCATCCCCATTAAGTACTGATCATTTGTAGGCAGTTCGTCCATATTTGGAGCCATGGGAAAACGACATTTTTCATGAATTTGATAAATTCCCTTGTAAAATACCACGCACTTCTCAATGGATTTAGGTATTTCAACATATAACCTCCTGGAAGCTCTTCTGTAAAACTCAAGGAGTGTCATATCTAAATTTAGATATGTGGTTGTCTTGTTTGGAGGTGATCCGAGAAGTCTGCATTTTCTTTTATCCATGCCATCTGATTTTCTATCTTAATCACAGTGTTAACCAACCTCTGTCTTATTACCAATGATTCTACAGCAATTTCTTTCATCCTTGCTAGCATTTGATTCATTTTATAGATTTCTTCAGCCAACAATTCTTGTGAATGGCATATTTTTTCTTGAATTTTACATGCGTGTTCATGGAAAGGATTTATATCTAGTTTTTTATTGTTTTCTACCTCGACCTGTTCTAACAGAATCCTTTTCCTTAACCAGTTCATCTACCTGAATTTTCAGGTCTTCCACCTGTTGATTTTTTTTTACTCTTTTGTCTCCAATTCACTTATGCGGGCGTCAAAATCACTTCTTTTTCCCTCCATGATCATCAGTTGTACAGTCAAAGCATCTTTCTCAATGTCCAGTTCTTGATAATCAAATAGTAATCTATCCTTTTCAGCCACCACAACATCATGTTTCCTTTTCAATTCTAT
Source organism: Larix kaempferi (assembly GCA_027924585.1). Lineage (NCBI taxonomy): Eukaryota > Viridiplantae > Streptophyta > Pinopsida > Pinales > Pinaceae > Larix > Larix kaempferi. The sequence goes on along the minus strand of BSBM01000862.1, from coordinate 5,289,896 downwards.
CCCCTCTCCTCACGCTTTTACCAAGTTATCTTTTAACTTCAACATTTTCTCCTTGTTGTGCTCAATGTCATTCAACATCTTATCGACATTATCTGCACTTGCTTGTGTAGCCTCTACGCTCACAGATGCTGTGAACTTGTGGTCTTTGTGAGTGCCTTCCATGATGGTGTTCTCTTGGACAGTGACCACATCAGGCTATGTGCCCATCTTCAATATTTTCTCTGACATTCTTGTGATCGTATTCCTCCTCAAATAAAAAATTATTGTGTCCAATTTGGCCACGATGTGTTGTTTGGATGTGGTAAAAGGTGTGAGCCCAATCTCTACAAATGGGAGGTATCCCCCGGTAAGCATGACTCCTGACACTTATGTTGGGTCTATATCCATGTCTTTTGGGCTTGTGTATTCATCTTGGGTTTCTTCTGTTTCCACAACTTTCTTGGACTTGTCCTCTTCTTCTTTCCTCTTTTGTTTTTCAGCTGCTTCCCTTTCTTATCTTTCTCTTCTTGCTTCTTTTGCTTGTCTTTTATCTTCCTCTTCTCTCCTGTTTTTATCTGCTTCTTCCTTTTGCTGCCTGAAGCTTTTCGGCTTCTTCTCTTTACTTATGTAATTATGCCTCTTTTGCAGTACTGGCGGTATGACTGGAGCCGACGCCACTTTTCCGAACAAAACATTTGTTTAGCTCAGTCGTGTTACTTTCCCTTTGGTACACCTCCTCATCCTTGAGGAAGTCATTCATGTATTCAAAACTAATTCTACATGACGCACAGTGATTGGCGACCTTTTTTCGGCTGTCATTTCTTACGAAATGCTTTTCTCCAAAATGGAACGCTTATAATTCTTTTACGAAAACTTATGTGCCCTTTACCTTGTGGAATTTGTAGGCTCCAATAGTAAATGGTAATGGTGGGTAAGAGCCCTTCTTATGTTCATTCAAGAAACTGAGGACCCCATTAACAAAAACCTGTCTCACGGCCTCCTTGTGTACTACAAAGTCAGTCACATAATGATGCATTAGGGTTGGGGCTTTGGACTGCCCAAACATTCTGATGTAGGTTCCTTCAAGAGAGAAGTAATAATATCCATACTCATTAATGACCACCATAGCGTTTTCAGATAGGTATTTTGGTTCTTCGTTAAAAATTAACCAATACAAGGGAATGATCAATTCTTCAGAGATGAGCTTATAATAACTCGCATATTTGTGGGCCCAGGTGATCCGATAGGCCACATAGAGGGGAGACTCATCCTGGTTCCAGATACATCCCAATTTTGGGAATGGGTGCCTTATAATTATACAATCCATGAGATACGAGGACATGAAGAATTCATCTTTCTTCTAGGTCATTCCTCCATGAGCTGCAGCTATGGTCGACACCAAGCTATCTGAAATGATATCTGCGTAATTAAAAATAGTGACATGTAAGGCTATATGATATATTAGGGGCAACCAGTTAAGCTTGTAAATGTTTCCATTAGCCATACCGAATATTCTTCTCAACATCAAAGCTATGATTCTGAATCGGTTCCTTAATCTTTGAGTGTCATATTCCCCACTTGATTTCAGTCTTAGTTGCTTCCTTTGGATTATCATTTTATTGGCATACTCAAAATGGTCTATATTCACACCCTCGAGCCAGTCCTCTGTCATCATGACTCTAGGTGGTAGCAATTTATATGTCGCAACTATGTGAATGGGTTGAAAAGATGCAAACCATTCTCCTTTTGTGTTTGAGATAATCCTTGTGCCAATATATGTGTAAGGCATCATCCATCCGATGACTTCAGAGCATGGAAACAACTCTGGATGTGTGGATGCTTTGTGGATTTCTTGATGTTTTGGTACACCATCAGCTCTTTGATGGATGCATCAGGTACATTCTAATCCTTGATAAGATGGTAGAGTTCACCCCATTTGAATTCTGGGGTGATTCATGTTACTGGTTTGGTGTCTTCGAACATAGTTTCTACTGGAACATGAGCAACCACTTCTATGTTGGAATATGATTCAGTTGTCCTGATATTTCTCTTTCCAGTCCTTCTTTGCATTTCAGAATACTAATAAGAAATTGAATCAAAGTGTAAGCAAGTTTTAATGACAAAGAAATAGCAGTAAGAAACATATAAAAACATTCCTTATTAATATTGTCCATAGAAAAACCAGTTTAAGAAATTATTACTTCCATGATGTTGGATGCTTCTTGGCTATGTATCAAGAAAATATACTGGAATGTGTTAGCTAAAATGTATTGGGTTTTCATGTAGAATCCTTTAGATCCACTAGTTTACTACCAAAAAAGACCACCAAATGTTTTTTTGAAATTATTTTAGAAACAATGTTGTCTTATTCCCTAATCACACCATGTTTCCCCTTTTATCATTCCAGTCAATTTTATTTAGAGTGGATAAACAATGATTAATAAGATCATATACTTTCACTTGTTTAAATAGCTCAAAATTTTCATATTGGTGTGGATGTTGATACTACCAGCAAGAAAATTACATCTATGAGTTGGTTCCATGAATTAGTATGTTATCTGTTGGTTAAGCAGAGAGTAGGTCGAGGAGCGGGTTTTAGTCCAATGGAAGGCCTTGGTTGACTATCAGCGGATGGAAGGTAGGTTAAAACATTCAATTTATTCGTCTATATTGTTGGCAGGCAGGTCGAAGCAGCCGACAAGGTCCCATAGGTTTGTCCAAAAGAAACATGAAATGAGCACCAAACTCGAGATTCTACGATTTCCATCGTCACTCGGACTTATAGAAAACCTAAGCTTCAGATCCTTGGGATCATCTGATTCCACCGAGAGGGTCGCGGTCTTATCAAAAGTGCTAAGAAACTTTGATAACCTAGGATGAGTTGTGCGAAGAATTTTAGACCTCGGGAAAAGCTATGACACACGAGCCATAACGAAAATAACTCAGTGGTTAAATCTACTCAAAAGAAAACCCCCAAAATAATCCAAGAACAAGATTTTGAAGGTTGGGTCAAAATCTAGGCGATTGTTTCGTTAAAAACCCCAATAGTGCAATATCCATTGAAATAACCAATGGTTGGGGCACACGCCACTAGGATTTGTGAGCGCAGTTTCACTTGAGGAGGGAACAAGACAGTCATGGTAGGGCATGGAGGATAGGGTCTTATGCCAATGTTTGTGAAGATCAATTGAAGAACAATTTTAACCTATTCCCACTTATACATATAACGGTGAAATGCTAATGGGACTTAGGCAAAAAAAAAAAAATGTAAAGTTAGCACAAACGTACATGGTTATAGCCTCTATTCTACCAATGGTGAAAAACGTTTTCTGACCAGCAAACCAATGGATGAAGGCCTACCTGGAATTTGAAGAGTGGTCTAATGGCTGTTGCTTGATGGTGTTGGGTATTCCTTGGCGTCCGATAGCAACTTGGGGTAAAACAATGTTCGAAAATGTTTAAAAAAATAAAATTATGTCCCTTATATAACCTTGGTTACCCTAGTAATAAATGTTATTCACGCGTGTCAAAAGGGCCCACCATTGTCGGTTTATGTCGTTTCAACGTATTTTCACATTGAACTCTGACCCTTCTCGCAACCATTCTAATTTTGTGTCGATGCGTTTCAGCATGTCTTCGTATCTTCGCATCGAAAGGTGTCAGTGCCATTTCTTAATCCCCGACGATCAACCTTTCTTCATCACGTCGTTGTGTATCGACACTTACTCTCGTTTCTCTATCATAGGGATTCTTGCTTTTCTGGTGACATGCTTTGGCATAACTCTCTTTCGAGCAACGAAATATTTCGGAGCTCTTCTCCATTAGAAGCCGATTTTTCTGTTATCCAAAGAGTTTTAACTATGAAATGTATCGGCATCCCTTTTGCTTTAACGCCGAAACATGACGGCGTGACTCTTAGTGTTTCTCCGACAAGCGAATCTTCAAAAGAAATCTAAGTGTTTCGGCGCAATTTTACAAACATTCCGATAGTTTCGGTGAATAATGATGCGTTTCTCAGAAACATTAAACTTTCCAAAGAAACCAAATTTGCTCCGACCGTTTCGACGGGAATCGGTGAGTTGCTCCGACAGTGAATATTCAAAAGACAAATTTCGGCGTGATTTTACCAACTTTCCGATCATTTCAGTGCAAAATGTCGAGTTGCTCCGAAACAGAAATTTTACCAAGGAAACCATTCTGTCTCTGACCGTTTCAGCGAGACTCGGTGAGTTATTCCTATCGTTTCGGCGCAAAAGCTCAAGTTGTACTTAGTCCAAAAACTTGCCTCTTTCACTTGTTTTCAGGAAAATTTCTAAGTGAAAAAAGGTGAACCTTACCAGGATGAGCAAAAACTCTAAGTAAATTAAAAATAGAAGGAGGGGCCCTACAATTTTTTAGGAAAATTTTGGGGATAAGTTTGCAGCAGTAGCAATTGGTGACTAGTTGGTGAACAGATATCTCTAAACAACTTCTCCTTGAATATCCTAATTGCTTGCATGTTAACAATCCTAACTGTAAGACGATGCCTTAATCAAATTTTCAAGATCTTAAAGGCCAGAGCTTTATACAGGGAGATAAGTTCTCTTGTATCATATTGGTCATTCCTTCTGGGAGATAGGGTAACCTGGACCAGATTTCTTGACTACTCTCCTGAGGCCAAAATATGGAGTTCATTTTTAGTTCAATCTTTCGGTTTCCACTATATATGAATCCACAGGATCGTAACAAAATCAAACAAATGTATTCATTTCTGGTTCATTCTCATACTATAAGCATTTCTTTATATTCTTTATTTAGACAAGTTTTCTTGTCCGAGTCTTTCATTAATAACCTCCTTCAGTCTTCACAATTTGACATGGGTTCTTCCATCCATAATGTCCTTTTGTGTGAGTGAGAAATTTATTTGTTTTTCATACTCACGGATGGAGAAGAACCTTTATGGGCTTGCCATCTAGGCAAACTTCTTGAATGGATATATTTGTTTTTCAAAACCATTTCTTTGATGGAGATGAAATTTCAGAACTTTGACTCTTCATTATAATCCTTTTGGCCTTTTGATTTTGTAGCATGGGATCATTTTGATTGCCACACATCTGTAATACTTGCTTCCTTTCCATGGACCAGTTATAGCAAACTTCCTGAGATGGTTGTTTATGTGTGAGTGGATGGAGCCCCAAGATAGTAATTTAGAATTTGTAGGTCTTAGTTATTTTACAGGGTTTATAAGGACTCAACACAAACATGAAGCGTGTTTCCATTTCTAAAACTGAGCAACAATTAAAATCACAAATGACAGTGTCATACAAAAGAATTATCTTTCTATAAAGCCAATTCTGATCTTCTGGTGATTAACAATAATCTTCGTGAGATTTTTCAGATTCCTATATTTCCACACATCAAAATGTTGAGCTAGGGTTTATTTGAAGCAAACAATAATCAAACAAAGAAAACCAAACAATAAGCAAAATAAGGCTGAAACCAAATCATCTAGGAAATAAACAAACTAGAAAAAGGCTAAGAGAAAACAAAAATGTATTTATGTACAAAATGTGCTCCTAAATCTAGGTGAAATATTGTTAAGAGCTAGGACATCGACAGGGAGATTCTCCTCCTCCCCTTGTAAGTCTTGTAGTTTGTATGTCGCTGGACCTAGCTTTTCCACAATCTAATAAGGATCAAGCCATAATTGTTGAAATTTCGTATGTTTTCCCTTGTCTTCATGCGGATGATCCCACTTCAGAAAGAGGTATCCTACCTCAAAATTTCTCTTACCAGATTTCCATTTATCAAACCACCTTTTAACAATATATTGGTGATGGTTGAACCTGTCCTTGGCTTTTTTTCGTGATTCTTCGAGTTTCAGCAGAGTGTTAATTCATGACTGTAGGATTTCAGTACTTGATTCTCGAGACGCCTAAGCTAAGTGCAGGGAAGGGAGAAGTATGTTTGGCGGAAGTATAGCCTCTTTCCCATAGACTAATGTATAACGAGAAACCCCTAAAGAATATTTTGGAGTGACCCTATCTTCCCATAGAGCATTTGGGAGAGCTGCATGCCAATTTCTCTGATTTTCAATAACTCTTTTCTTTTAATATACGGATGAGATTTTTATTTGTGGATTCTATTAATCCATTTCCCTGAGGACAGTAATTAGCTGAATAATGCAGTTTAATTCCTCTTTCACAAGAAAATGCAGTCAATTTAATAGATGAAAAATACAATGCATTATAAAAAACTAGGGAATTTGGAACCCCAAACCTGGTTATGATGTTTTCCTACAGGAATCTGATGACTGCACCCTCATTCAATTTACGCAGAGGGGTATCTTCCGTCCATCATGTGAAATAATCAATGGTTGTGAGAATATATCGATGTTGTAGTGAATAATTTGGATTGATATCCCCGATAATGTCTAAGCCCCATTGCTCGAATGGTTCTGAGATGATAACTGGTTGCAATGGTCCCACTAGATTTGGTAATCTACTAGCACTCCTTTGACGTACATCACATTTTCTAGCATAAGCATGAGTATCTTTGAAAAGAGTAGGACAATAGTATCCAGCTCTTGGTATTTTGTGAGCAATAGTATCCCCAGAATAATGTCCCCCTACAGGGCCATCATGTAACTCCTTGACCTCTTTATCTTCATCTTCTCTTTTAAGGCATATAAGAAAAAATACATCATAATTTTTTTCTAAAAAGCACTCCATCTATGATCTGATAAGATGTTGATTTCAATGGGAGCTCCCTCTTTTGCTTAGAAATCTAGTGTTCTGGAAAATACCCGCATTGAAGATAGTGAATCAAATCTCTATACCAAGATTCTGGAGTAGTGAAAATGGAACATACTTCAATCAAATTCATTTCAGCTTCATTTTCCCATTCATGATCTCCGTTAGTTGGGTTTTCAGTGAGTAACTTGCATAACCCTTGACCTTTAATGATATTGTTGGTTTAAACTCTAGGTCATATTCCTGTAATGCAGTTACCCAATTTCTTCTCCTTTCTCCCAATTCCTTTTGCACAAATAAGGATCTGACAATTGGATGAGGTATTACAAATTTTGTTTTGTTCTTCAAAATGTAAGGTCTAAACCGCTTTATTGCCTTAAATACTGCGTATGATTTTTTATCCATAGTTGGGTAGTTCAGTTCAGCTCCTTGTAACCCAGTGCCCATGAAAGATATTGGATACTCATCCCCTAGTTCTCCTTTCTGTGTGAACACTGTTGTGAGAGAATTATCTCAAGCTAAGGTATATATGATAAAATCTTTTTCAAAATATGGAATTCTTAAGAAACGTGCATGAGCTATAGCATTCTTTATATCCCTGAGTGCATCCTTCTCAACATCAGTCCATTTGAACTGTACACTTTGCTTTACCATTTGTTGCAAAGGCTTTACAATCTGTGCAAAATCTGGCACAAACCTTCGAACAAAATTGATCGTGCCCATGAACGATTGCATAGTATTTTTATTATGGGGCATGGGAATCTGATTTATGGATTGAATTCTTTCTGGATCTATCGATATTCCCTTCTTGGAAATGATGTGTCCCAACAGTTTTCCTTCAAGTACTGCAAAAATACTTTTCTTTGGATTCAAAGATATACCATACTTTTTGCAATGATAAAAAATCTGCTTCAAATGGAAAACATGGTTTTCTTGTTTCTTAGAAAAAAAAATTACATCATCTAAATATATGAAGATGCAGTGACTGACTAAACCTCGGAATGTGATATCCATGGCCCTTTGAAATGTGGCTCCAAAATTCATAAGGCCAAAAGGAATTCTCCTATATGCGAATGTTCCCCACTTTGTGCGAAATGTAGTCTTGAGTCGATCTTGCTCAGCCTCTAATACTTGATTATAGCAAGAAAATCCATATAATAAGGAGAACAATTCTAAGCCTGATACCATCTGTAAAATTTGTTCCATTGGTGGCATAGGGTAGTTGTCTTTATCCGAAGCTTTATTCAAATTTCAAAAATCGACACATAATTGTATTTCCCTTGATTTTTTCCTCACATGGACCAAATTAGCCACCCATTCAGGGTACCGGACTTTGAAAATAATCTTAGCGTCCAACAACTTCTTCAATTCCTTCTGTATCAATGGTTCAAGTGTAGGATGCATCTTCCTAAGTTGTTGTTGAAATGGATTTACTCCTTGTCTGATGGGTATCGCATGTTGTATGATACGTGTATCGTATGTCTTCAAGTATTCGTAAGTCCATGCGAAAACATATTTGTATTGCTGAAAAAGTTTAATGAACTTGCTTCTTTCAACAGGTGAGGAGTTGTTGCTGCTGCAACCTAATCCCCACAATTTTCTTAAATTTGCGGGGCCCCTCCTTCTATTTTTTAGTAGACTTAGAGTTGAACTCATCCTAGAGAAGTTCACCTTCAACATTTAGATTTTTTCCTGAGAACCAAGTGAAGAGTTTTTTGGCTAAATATAACTCGAGTTTTTCCTCCGAAATAGTCGGAGCAACTCAAAGAGTGGCACTGAAACAAACTGAGCAAAAGTTAGTTTCTTTCATAAAGTCCTTGTTTCGGAGCAACTCGACGAGTGCCGCCGAAATGGTCAGAGCAACTCGACGAGTGCCGCTAAAACGATCAGAGTGTTTTCAAGGTCGCGTCCCAACACTTAGTTTTTTCTTGAACTTGCATTTGGTCGGAGGAAACAGGTGAGTCACGCCGACCGTTTCGGCGTGAAAACACTGGTCACGCTGAAACGTATCGGTGTAACACAAGCAATGACGCCGAAAAGAGAGATCGACAAAAAATTAGGAGATAGCGTCGACGCGCTTCCTTGCGATTAAGCGAGTTACGTCGAATCATTCGGCAGCGAAACTTGAAACCTACCGCCGAAAAGATCACGGCGATCGCTGACACAAGACGCAAAAGCGAAAATAAATGTTCGGACAAAATATCGAAGTGACACCGACGCCTTCGGTGAAACTCGCAAAGTGACTATGAAACGGTCACAGTAAAATTGCACGATGCGTCAATCCGTTCCGGTGAAAAGTCTCCAAATGAAGCCGACGTCGACGCAAGATTGAGAATGCCATCGACGCGTTTCGCTGCAATTGAGCAAGTCACGCCAAAACGGTTGGCGGCAAATTTTTTTTAGGAGTGACATGGGGAAAAGGGAATTTCGCGCCAAAACAGGGTCCATTCATTAATGACCCCACCAACTTCCCCATTTTCATTCGTTGTTATTGTTTTCAAAAGTTATATATAGGACAAAAAATCATTTGTTCAACATTTGCAAACGTCGTTCTAGCAAGTTTGTCTCCACTAATCTCCGAACTACAAGAATCCCAATGCCGTTGAACTTGTCTTCTTGACCATTCTGCAAGTGACAAGTAGGAAACCTCATGCCCTCATGTTTTAAATGACATTGTGTTTCATTGGGAATTCTGCCTCTTATAGGAGACTTTTTTTCCTTCTCACCGTTGGTTTCTCAACGCCGTTGTGATTTTTTGCAAACTGGTTGGTTTTGGGTCGTCCAATTGGGATTAGAGTCATGTCTAGTGTCCTAGTTCTATAAGAGGGTTCCCTGGCCTCACCGAGCTAGTGTTATTCTTGTCTGACAGTTTGCCCTGGCTCACATTTACCACCCGGTCGTGCCCTTCGATAACCCTCATTTTTTCTCTTAGTTGACATAACCACGTATGGGGGGGTTATTTTGGCCATGGATAGTAGAGTATTTCTACATTTGTCGGCTTGGCACAGTAGATTCCTCGCTTGACATGAAACCTACTTAGAAAACCTATGTGATATGCAATGTGAACTTTGTGTAACGCGCGAGTCCAAAGGTTTTTCAGGCATATAGATTGCGATGGCCTTGCATATTTCTTAGGCTGCTCATAGATGTTACCCTTGCAGAGGGTCGGCCCTGGATTTCGTCTAGTTACACCCCACCGAGACCATCACGTTTTTCAAACCCACACAACGCCCCACATAGTCACTCTTTGACGAACTGGTGAAAGAAAAGGAGTCATTGACAAAACAGGTGGAGCTGGCGAACAATAAGAAGCAAGACATGACTCCTTTTCATGAGCAAGCATGCAAAATTCAGGAGAAAATATGTCACTCACAAGAATTGCTCACTGAAGAGATATACAAGATGAAAATAATGATAGCAAGGATGAACATGATTGTTGCAGAATCACTAAGGTTCAGACAAAAATTGGTCAACACTGCAAATAAGATCAAGAAGCAGATGGCATGGAGAGAAGGAAAAACGAAGTTCCCTGACCAAGTGCCCCAGAAGGCGACTGCAGACTTTAATTTAGACATGGCACTTCTTGAGTTTTGCATAAAATTTGGTAGGATATTAAATAATGAAATCCGTAATTCGATCGAGAAGTGTGTAGGGTTCTAACAGAAGATTCATCAGATTCATGAAAAGTGTCAGCTTGTTATGCCCCCGAATATGGATGAGCTGCCTACCAAAGATCAATGTTTGATGGAGTTGCAAAATGTGTTGAGGGATGACCTGGAATACATTAGAAAACTGGACGTGTTGACAGAAGAATATCTCCATCAATACATTGGGAAAGCATCCATTAATGCTTATTTTCTGGAGGACAACTACAGGGCAACAACAGAAGGAGTGAAAAGTGTGGAAACAAAACTTTCATATCATGAAATATCTTTGAAAGTTTTAGAACCAACACAATGTAGTATTATTTTTGAAGAAACTGACATGTGGACCAATTATATCTCTAGTCTAGAGAGGCCAGCTGGGAATTGATATTTTTAATGTAATTTATTGTAATATTCTTTATGCAAACACTAGATGACGAATTTTGGAAGTCCAAGGGTTAGGTCAGGTGAAACGAACAACCATATGAGGACAAATATTTTGTAATATAAATATAGGATGAATAATATTATGAGGGGGTACTTTTGCTGGTGAATTAGATGTTGGAGGCATTTTGTAAAAGAACTATTTCTTTTCTAATGAGAAAAGGCGTGTTCGCTAGGGAAAAGCTTGCACTGGTGTTTGCCTGGAATGTGTGATTGCTGGAACAAAACTATTTCTTTTTCTGCTTATATCATGTTGTGAGATCTTTCTAATTCTTTCGAACTATTTCAGTGATGATGAATGTTTCTTTATTTCATGCAAATGTTTATGTGTAACAGAGTAATGAATTGTTTTAATTACAATCAGAGCTATCTTTGATTATTTCTACTATAAATGTGAATGTTTATCTTAATGGATATCTGTTAGATTTATCCGAACATTTCATCTTATTACTCTTATTTCAAATTTGCTCCCTGCGGGGATAGGTTAGATTAATATAGAATAGGATTAGCGGATTGATCGGTATAAGTGATAAGACGTAGGGAAGAACCTTCGCATCACTTGTTGATGCTTCTTCCTGTCAATTCTAGGAACTTGCATCTCATATTTTAAAACTAAAATACATAAATGGTGGGTCGGTCCGCAACCGGTAAAATAAAACACAAAATTAATCACACTTACGGTAGCCGGACCATTAATCAGGCAGATTCCCCATACCAAATGGTGAGTAGTATAATTGGGATTATTTACTAGGGAGAGTCCCTACTGTCGATGCTGAGATTTTCTGGGCATCAACAACAACATTTTCCTAAATTGACATATTTAGGTTCATCCTTTGTACCCAAGTTTACCAATTCGTACTGCATCGAGGAGCTGTTTGTCTTTAAATTTGTTGGTCTTCTGAATTTATTATGTAAGTCGAACAATCCTTCAAGTGTCCTTACTCCTTTCAGCATAAAATTTCCTTTGCTTAAATGTCCTTATTCTGCAAATCCAACAGGTGTTCTTCTTCATCAATTATAGATTATTTGAAAGCATCTTCGTTCGTCAAAAAAATAATGATTTGTTCATCATCATCAAACACCCTCAAATTTGTAATGTTGTCAAGTACCGATGGCCTGAAAATTAATTCAATAGAACACTTGTTATTGGTTGGTACTAGTCGAGAAGTAGAAGTAGCTAGTAAATCAGATGCATCATTCTGTAATCTAGGAATGGAATTTATGTTAAAATCATCAAAATTTAATATCAAATTCCATACCTCAGATTGATACCCTTTCAGATGTGGAGATAAATAATAGATAGTATTTCTCACCTGTCTAACAACTATTTCCGCGTCACCAAAAACTTTTAAATTCTTGACATTTAAATCAATGGCTCTTTTAAGACCCTAAACTAGAGCTTCATATTCAACAGTGTTATTCATTCATTCAAACTCTAGCCTACAAGAGAGAAATTGTTTATTTCCTCAAGATAAACAAGAACACAGCCGGATCCTTATCCCTCTTGTTTTTTGGAACCATCAAAATATAAAATCCAAAATTTCTTTTATGATTTAACTACGCCAGTACTATCTCCTAAGTTAGTAACTAATTCTACTGTGTTACAATAAATGTCACCAGTCCGTGAGAATTGAAGGAGATTGGAGTGTCTATCTGAATCATGACTACCATCTTCCGCTTGATAATTTACTGGCTCAATTTCTAAGAAATAATTCCCCAAAACTGAAGATGAAAAATTCATAGGTTTGTTCTTTTCTTCCAACTGAGTTACATGTTGTTTCATGTGAGGTTCTCTCAACACTTTAATTTGATTTTGTCTATTATTATATGGAAGCCACAAATGAGACCAATCTGTTGCATTAACCATTCAATTTCGTAGACCAGTCCCTACTTAATATCAATCCATAAGCTTCAGGTATGTCTACTACCATAATATCAATAAACTGACACACCCTTGGGTCTACAGCTAATCTCAACAGTACATTTTTCATCTCCCCTATAACCTTAACAACATATCTATCTAGTTGTATAATCTGAGAAGGAGATGATGTGGGTTTTGTTAAATTTTCAGAATTTACTTCAATATGATCTAGGATCTTAACTGAGAGAACAACATGTACAACATATCTACAGCATATCAATCATGGAGACAATAATGCAAGCACACAAGAGACACAAAGATTTACTTGGGGAAAACCATAAAGGTGAAAAACCCCAATAACTTCCTCAGAGATAGATAGAGCAATGATACAACCAACCAAGAGAGATAGCCATAACCTAGCAGCAGATCCTCCTCCTCCATAAGTGCGCCACTCCTCCTTGAGTGCATGTGTGAGAAGTGAGTGATTAAATAGAGTGCCTCCCACACTCTATTTATACTTGACTTGACTTGCCTTTTTACCTAACTCATGTAGGCTCGAACTTTACCACATAACATAATGCTGAGTGGGCCGACCCCCAAATAGGGTGGTCTAATAACCCTTTGACCCACATGGCCGACCCCCAATAGGGTGGTCTAATAACCCTTTGACCCACATGACTTATACAGGGCCGACCCCAAATAAGGTGGTCTAATAACCCATCAAGTATAAGTTACGACACTTACAATATAAATGACGACACTTCCTTATAGAGGAATAATACCATCTCTATAGGAATACAATATACATATATGTGAAATACATTCCGAAGTTACATATACATCAACACTCCCTCTTAACTAGGAAAGTATTTCTCAGCACAGTTCTTCTAGCACAAGTCATCTTCTCTGGATCATCGTCACTAGATAATCGTCATCGAGTCATCATCATCGTCACTGTTGCTGCTATCTCAATCAATCTCTGAATCTACTCGTCATAGGAAGTTCTACAGAGCCAGTCCTTTTTCATACTGGATGTAGGCCCACCACCTGCAGGTCTTCATCATCACTGGCCATACTATGGAATCCTCAGGACTTTTACGTGCGTCACAAAACCTCGAAAGAGCATCCCAGGCTATTACGAGCACACAGCTCTACCTATAGGATCTCCCAGGGAAACGAATTACATGTGACCTCACCACAAAACCTCGCAAGAGCATCCCAGGCTGTTACGAGCACACAGCTCTACCTATAGGATCTCCCAGGGAAACGAATTACATGTGGTCATGGCAAAACCTCGCAAGAGCATCCCAGGACTGATTACGGGCACGCAGCCCAACCTATCGGATCTACCAGGGAAACGAATTACATGCCATAGGACAAAACCTCGCAAGAGCATCTGCCAGATATCCCAGGGCGCTATTATATGCCATAGGCAAAACCTCGAAAGATTATCTGCAGATCTCCCAGGGCAACGAATTACATGCTCATCTGCACAACCTGATCCACGGCCATAGAGTATCAACCTGATACTCACCATACATCATCCTGATGTATCCATGATCATCCTGATCATCATCACTGCAACGTCCTGTTGCATGTCATCTGGAGCAACATCCTGAAGCTCGTCATCTATGATCATCCTGATCATCACTGCAACATCCTGCTGCATGTCATCTGGAGCAACATCCTGAAGCTCGTCATCTATGATCATCCTGATCATCACTGCAACATCCTGCTGCATGATCCACCTGATCATCAATGCATCTACCTGATGCATACCAAGTATTATACATGATCCTCCTGATCATCAATGTATCCACCTGATACAAATACCTGATACATATCATCATACATGATCCTCCTGATCATCAATGCATCTACCTGATGCATACCAAGTATCTACCTGATACATATCATCATACATGATCCTCCTGATCATCAATGCATCTACCTGATGCATACCAAGTATCTACCTGATACATATCATCATACATGATCCTCCTGATCATCAATGTATCCACCTGATACAAATACAAATACATGATACATATCACCATACATGATCCACCTGATCATACAATGTATCCACCTGATACATATACAGATACATGGTCCAAGCATCCAACATGATGCATACATACATACATAAAATGATCCAACTGATCATATCCAGCATCCACATGATGCGTACATACATACATAAAATGATCCAACTGATCATATCCAGCATCCACATGATGCGTACATACATACATAAAATGATCCAACTGATCATATCCAAGCAGAAACCAGAACATCATCCTGATGCTCATCATCCAGCGCTTACATCCACAGCCATGTGAAGGATCCTCCTTCCAACATGCTTGGAATGGCTTCAGAAAATGTGTCCATCACTTCTTCCTCGAAGTGTCCTCGATCTGAAGAACACCAAGCCTCTCTCTGAAGTACTCGAACTTCACTCTGGCTAGTGGCTTCGTCAGCACATCTGCAATCTGCTCGTCCGTCGCAACATACAGGAGCTTCACAGCTCCTCTCTGCACCATATCCCTGATATAGTGATATTTGATCTCTATGTGTTTCGACCTGTCATGAAACACTGGGTTCTCGGACAGCTTCACACAACTCTGGTTATCACAGAAGATACCAGTAGCTTCCAGCGGGAGATCAAATAACTCAGACAGTAGCTTCCGTAGCCATACTGCCTCACAACTAGCTGAACAGGCTGCAACATACTCTTCCTCAGCTGTACTCAGTGCTACACAGGACTGCTTCCTGCTAAACCAAGAGATCACACCTGATCCCATACTGAAGCAACACCCAGATGTGCTCTTCCTATCTGCAGCACTGCTAGCCCAATCTGAATCAACATAACCCTGCAGGTTAAACTTTTGATTCACCTCATACTTGAGCCCATAATCCACTGTACCCTTCAGGTACCTCAGAACATGCTTTACAGCAACCAGGTGAACACTCCTCGGATCCATCAGGAACTGGCTCAATGTGTTCTCAGCAAAGCAAATGTCTGGTCTCATGTTCGTCAGGTACATCAAGGACCCAATCATCTGACGATACATAGTGATATCAACTGGCTCAGATGAAGCATCACATAGAAGCTTCAAATTCGATGCCATAGGTGTGGCCATGGCCTTGCAATCCATCATCCTGAATCTTTTCAGGATATCTACTGTGTACTTCCCTTGACCAAGGAAGATCCCACCTGCATTTTGCCACACCTCCATACCTAGGAAATAGTGCATCATTCCCAAATCTTTTATGTCGAATTCAGTTGCAAGCTTCCTTTTAGTATCTGCAATCAGTCTGTCATCTCCTGTCACAAATAGGTCATCCACATACAGTAGTAGAATCACAGGATTCCCTTCCTCAACCTTGTAGTAAAGGTTGGAATCTGCTTTGCTCTTGGTAAAGCCCAAATTAGATAGGAAATTGTCCATCCTACCATACCAGGTTCTGGGAGCTTGCTTCAAGCCATATAAGGCTTTCTTCAAATTCATCTATTGTATCTTCTATTTCATCACTTTTATATTTCTCAATGCTGCCATCTGCAACATGCTTGATCTCGATATATCCATATGGAAGTCACAACAAGCTTCCCTTCAGCTCTTGGGACTGCATCATGATCGACGGATCATGGCATTCTATTTCTTCATCCCAGATCCTGGGAACTTCAATATCTTCAATAAATATCTTTGTTGCTGGAACAAATGTTGTAGTTCTTCTTTTGTAGGAGATGGCATACGATCTTTCCTACACAACAAGTTAAATTGCATGATTAGAAAACATCTCATAGTTTTCAGAACAAATTCTTACACATAAAGAAATATGTCATACAGTCATGCAATTATCTTAGCCAATGCTTCAATACAACATTTATCCATATCCCATAACTTTCTAGATGCCTTCCAATCTCTACCAGAACATTGTTAAGAGTGTGCACAACTCCCAACATGTCAGCAAAGAGGTTTCATTCTAGATAAGTAGCAATGGAATGTTGTACAGTGCCATAGGCCACTTACCCATGTATATTAGTAGTATACTGTTCATCAATGCAACTATTCTAATATGCATAATACACAACCTAATTCTAGGAACATCAGTATATACATTATTGAACAGTATTATTTAAACAAACAAATATGCAAGAAATGATGATTAAAATACTTATCTTTCTTTGTTCGTTGGGTGGACTCCCTCTGAGTCTTTGCTTCCTTGCAGGAGCTATTGGAGTCCTAATCTGAAGTAGCTTCTTCTACACTTTTCTGTTGTGGAATGTAGAAAGATGGTCAACTCCCTCTGAATATCTGCATCCTTGCAAAAACTACTGAAGTGTGCTCTTTTTCTTTCTTGCAGGAACAACTGGAGTGTGCTCCTTTGCTTTCTTGCAGGAACAACTGGAGTGTGCTCCCTCTTGATCTTTGCTTCCTGAATTACCTGTTCTTGAACTCATATTCATCCGTGGTCCCTATGCATGTTTATTAGTATCATGATTGAGTTATCCTTGTGATCTTATATAAAATCATACATTCATTAGTATACTATTAAAACACAATAATCTCAAGCATGTATAGTCATGATCATTTCAAACAGAAAATAATAAGCATTAGCATTCAAGGTTTATGTAGAATTCTTAAGGTTAGTCAAATCATAAGAAACATAACATGTCTAAACCTGTAATTACTCAAACCTATGACTCTTCGGGTTAGTTGAATCATCAATCAAGATAAGAGATATAATATGCATAAAACCTGTGATTATTCAAAGCTATACTTTCATGATTCTTCTGGTTAGTCATATCATCAATTATGGTAAGAAACATAATATGCATACCACCATGATTATTCAAACCTATGACTCTTCGTGAATAATCATTATCAACAACACAATAGTATAAGATCCTAACACAAGGTAGGATTCTAGCTGGATATAGGAAAAACATACCTGGATTAGCATGCTAGCTATTTATGTCTAACATACTCACATGATGTCTTCTTGTTCTTCTTCAATGACTTGTGCTAGTAACCTGCATGTCTCATAAGTTAACAATTGTAGAAACAAGTTATACATACCTCGAAAGTAGATCTTCTATGAGATCCATGACAATGGATGAATCTTTGTCCTCATGTAATAATGATCATATGTTCTTGAACCAGAACATGATTTGTCTTTCTTGGTGTACCTTTTATGTTAGCAGACAACATAAACCTCATGCAACACCATAATGCATTAGTACAATCATAAGTGTCAACACCCTAATCAATGAATATTTTCTATCATGCATTCATAATTGTGATCCGACAAATCTAAAATCAAGATTGTAATAACTGTAATAACATGAAGACAAACATACCATAAACTTAATCATGAACAAATATCGAAACATACCTTGATGAGTCATACCTATTGAGATCACTTGTAATATTCTTATGTAAGGCCTTAGCCTCATCTCCCTCTGAAACAGGAACTTCTTCACCTATGTAGGTGACCAATCCATCTTCTTCTAGGATTAACCCAATCCACTTGATGTGCAAGAACTGGACCTGGAGCTGGATATGGGTTTGTCAGAGAAACCCCAAAAATTCAAACTTTGAATTTCAAACTTCCGAAAGGATAGAAATATGCGCCTTGATGAGCTGATCAAATTGGTATATTCATAATTTGAAAACTGCAAAGTTTCACTCCTCAATTTTGCCTTTGAAACTTCCGGATTCACTGGACGTGACCCTGAACTGGGGTTTGATGAATCCCACTCTTTTTCCCAATAAAAAGGTTTGATCCAAATCTCTAAGCTTCTATTTTTCTGAGGAGCTTCCAGCCGTGGTCTCAGATTTCAAAAATTCCCATTTTTACAGAAGCCCTAATTTTCCACTTTCCTGATCAAAGTTCCGAACTAGGGTCTGATCAAGCCCGGCCTTCTGCCCAACCAAAAATTCTGATTTTGGTCTCTAAATTTTTATTTTGATGAGTAGCATTTAGCCGTGGTCTCTGATTACAAAAATTCCAACTTTCTCCAAAGGCCTAAATTCCGGAAGCCATGAATGAAGGTACCAAAAAATAATTATGTTTTGACAGAAATATGTACCTGATTGTTTCTGGTGTAACTCCGAAATTTTTGATCCACAATGTCTGAAAACGTTTCTTGCGATAGCCTGACCTGTTATATTTCCATCCTGACAGGTCTGACCTCAATTGGATTCTCTGAGAGAGAGTTATGCCAAATGTCGCAACGTGACCTGTTTTGGGATAAAACAGAAGAGCGAACTTGTACGGCGCACCACGTGTCACTGTTTGTACTTCGGCCTCTGAAAAAGTTTCCTGAGATAGCTCGGCCTGTTATATTTCCATCCTGATAGGTCTGACCTCAATTGAACTCTCTGAGAGATATTTATGCCAAGTGTCGCAACGTGACCTGTTTATGGGATAATACAGGAGAGCGAACTTGTACGGCATGCCACGTGTCACTGGCTCACCTTAGGCCTCTAAAAACGTTTTCTGAGATAGTACAGTCTGTGTACTAACTGTCACTTTTTACGAAATTTCATTTGGAGTTTCCTAGCCCAAGTTATGACCTTTTTCCCAAGGTCACCTGATTTTGACTCAGATCTGGAAGAGGCAGAAACCCTATATTGCATAGATCATAAATCACAAAGTACAACGAATTAAAGGTTTTCCTTTGGACACAAGGTACCTGGAGATTTAATATTCGTCCTGTAACAATTTCAGATCCGAAAACTTCGCCAAAACGGATGTATAGAGAAAGTGCTACGATGACTGGTTTTTGCTATATCAAGCCCTAGCATCGTAAGTGCAACAAGTGTCATACATGCCATATCATGCCTTCTTTCAGGCTAGCTCTGATACCATGTTAAATTTTCAGAATTTACTTCAATATGATCTAGGATCTTAACTGAGAGAACAACATGTACAGCATATCTACAGCATATCAATCATGGAGACAATAATGCAAGCACACAAGAGACACAAAGATTTACTTGGGGAAAACCATAAAGGTGAAAAACCCCAATAACTTCCTCAGAGATAGATAGAGCAATGATACAACCAACCAAGAGAGATAGCCATAACCTAGCAGCAGATCCTCCTCCTCCATAAGTGTGCCACTCCTCCTTGAGTGCATGTGTGAGAAGTGAGTGAGTAAATAGAGTGCCTCCCACACTCTATTTATACTTGACTTGACTTGCCTTTTTACCTAACTCATGTAGGCTCGAACTTTACCACATAACATAATGCTGAGTGGGCCGACCCCCAAATAGGGTGGTCTAATAACCCTTTGACCCACATGGCCGACCCCCAATAGGGTGGTCTAATAACCCTTTGACCCACATGACTTATACAGGGCCGACCCCAAATAAGGTGGTCTAATAACCCATCAAGTATAAGTTACGACACTTACAATATAAATGACGACACTTCCTTATAGAGGAATAATACCATCTCTATAGGAATACAATATACATATATGTGAAATACATTCCGAAGTTACATATACATCAACATGTTTCCCATTAATCCTTCTACAAATAGATAGTGGCATAACATTAGATGAAGCTCCAGAATCTACCAAGCAATTGTGCACAGTATGATTAAAGATTTCAAAGGTGAAAAGGAAAGAAAAAGTTTGATATTTTGACTTACCACCAATACTCGCTTCGTTAATCTCAGTATTTGACTCGGCCATGTCTGTTGTACTGCTTGGTTGTGGATCAAAAGGTTCTAACATTTTTTTCCTCTGCTGTGGGAGATTGCATAATTCGAACAGAGATATGTTTGCTTTTTTTTCTTAATGTCTTCCACAATGTCGTATCCCATGTTATGATCTCCAGTATCCTTTTCACCATTGTCATATTTGTTAGCTATGGATTTCACTGGCTTATTTATCAATGGGTTTGTTTCTTTTGTAATTCTAGAATTAGCTTTTGGTTGTGACTGATTTACATCCTTGTTCCTTTTTTATGTTTTCCCTTGCTATCTTCGCCTTGGTAAATATCATGCTTTGGTCTTCAATCGGTCCTTTGCTCCTAGTAGCATAATTTACGGATGATACTTGAATTTCGTCTACCTTTTATTCTTCATTTAACTCCATAGTTGGTGCCCAATTCCATAATACCATTGTAGTTTCTTCGTTTTGATCTTCTTGTTCTTTAGGTTGATCTTCTTCTTTTCCTTCCTGGTCTATTAATTGGGTATCCAACAATTGGTTCATTACCAGGGTCATTCAGTTAATCCACTGTGGACAACTTTTTTCAGAATGATGTTCTTGATGAAACGTACAAAAATGATCCATACCTACCTCATTCAAATTAAACACAGGAGAGTTATTCAATGGTGGTTTTGATTGTTCATTCTCTTCCCTTTTCTTATAGAAAGGTTTAAAAGGTTTTCTTGAAGAACTAGCACCCTTTTATTTCTCCAGATCTACTATCTTATTGGACAGTTTATGGACCATTTTATCTACATTCTCTAATTCATTTGAACTTAGATCCTCTTAGGGTTTAGTTAGTATCAAAGGATTCTTGTTAGTCGTTGGTTTTACTTCTAGTTCCATTGCATGTTTCATTATCCTGTCCATATCGGCCTCTACTTTCTTGGCTTCTTCATAATTTTATATTAAAGTGGTTTTAACAGCTCTCTTAGCAAACATAGCTATGGGTGGAAGAAGTGTTGTAGTCTAGTATTCTACCAAGGATTCTTCAATGGGTTTAGTTGCAGCACTGAAACTATTTAATAAGATAGTAAATCTCTGGTTGAATTCCTGTATTTTTTCCTTTTTTTCCATCCTCATAGACAATAATTCTTTCATTAGTGTGGCGACAGTCTTTTGGTTGCCAATTTTTTTCAAAAAGACCTTTTCAAAACTATCCCAGTTTGCTATAGAGTTTTCCTGTAAACTAAAATACCACGAAGATGCTCTAGGCTCAAAAGTGTAAGGAAACAGTTTGCAAACTACATCTTCATGTTCCACATTTAAAAGATTCAAAGCCAAATAAAAAATTTCCAGGTGATCTTCAGTGGAAATACCTTTACCAGGATCAAATTTCGGTAATACTCTTTCTGGGTACTTAGGTAAATCGTGTAAAGGTACAGCTAGGTTGAGTGGCCCTCTAGCTCTCCACGCATGGTTGATTAACATTGTAAGCCATGATACGCCTGGGAGAACGAGGCAGAGTATGAGGTGGTGTGTGAGGTACTGCGTGAGCCTATGGGGACTCGGGTCCCAACTGATTAATAGGATCTGGGATTTCCTTTAATGATAAATCAAACAATTCTTCCAAATATTTCACAAGCACAACAGCCATGGTCTTTGCGACCTGTCTCCTGGGAGATTTCCTTCTGGGTAAGGAAGGAACTACGGTCAATCCACCAAGTTTCCTCACATAAGATCTTGTATGTCTCTGAAAGTGGTATATTTCTTTGTATGGGACAACGTATAAACATTCGGTATTCTCAGTTTCAGAATATAGCTTTTCTTGATGTTCTGTTTCAGGAATCACTTCTTCTGATATGGTTGTATTCAATGGAGACCTAAATAAATTTCCTCTCGAAAATGGCCTTCCTCTGCCAGGCATGCATTAGCACCCTCCTTCTAGCACCAAAACTGTTGATGCCTAGAAAATATTAGCATCGACAGTAGGGATTATCCGCAATAAATGATCCTAGTTAGATCACTCACTGTTTGGAATGGGGAATCCGTCTGGTTTACAGTCCGACTACCGTAGGTGTGTTTGTTGTATGTTTTACCGGTTGTGGCCCGTTCCATTATTTATGTAGTTTTAGTTTAAAAGGTATGAAGATGCAAGTGCTTTCTAACTAAATGCATTTAACCTAGAACCAACAGGCAGAAGCCTCAACAAGTGATGCGAAGGTTCTTCCCTTCGTCTTATCACTTCTACCTAATCAATTCGCTAATCCTATTCTATATTAATCTAACCTATCCCTGTAGGGAGCAAATTTGAAGTAAGAGTAATAAGCTGAAATGTTCAGATAAACCTAACAAATATTCATTAAGATAATTATTCACATTTACAACAGAAAGATATCAAAGATAGCTCTGATATAATTAAAACAATTTATTACTTTGTTTACACATACACATTTGCATAGAAAATGAAATCATTCATCACCATTTGAAATAATTCAATAAAGTTAGAACAATCTCACAGTATGAGTTCAGAATGAAAGAAGAAGTAGTTCCACATTTGACATTCCACGCATTCCATGCAAAACATTTATGTGCATGATTTTGCCAGCAAACAATCCTTCTCATTAGCAGAAAAATAGTTCTCTTACAAAATGTCCAGCTTTTGTTATGCTATCAAAAGTCCTCTAAACAATATACATATCCTATATTTATATTACAAAGGTTTTGTCTTCACCGGGTTGTTCATTTCAACTACCTCTAACCTTTGAGAAACCCCAAATTTTCCCTCTAGTGTTTGCACAAGAAATGCAATTAATTACAATTTAAAATTAATTTCCTGATGCGCCCACCATACTAGAAAGATAATTAGCCCATACATTAGCCTCTTCAAAAGTAATATTACATTGTGTAGGTTCTAAAAATTTCAAAGATATTCGTGATAAGATAACTCCTTTTCTACATTTGTCACTCCTTGTGCGGTGACCTTGTAGTTGTAGTCTAAAAAATAAGCATTTATGGATGCTTGCCCAATATAATGATGGAGGTATTCTTCATTCAAAACGTCCATCTTTCTGATATACTCCACTTCTTCCTTCAACCCGTTCTGTAGCCCCATTAAGTACTGATCTTTTGCAGGCAGTTCGTCCATATCTGGAGCCATGGGAAAATGACATTTTTCATGAATTTGATAAATTCCCTTGTAAAATCCCACACACTTCTTGATGGATTTAGGTATTTCAACATATAAACTCCTGGAATATTTTTTGCAAAACTCGAGGGCCATATCTAAATTTAGATCTGCGGTTGTCTTGTTTGGCAGGTGATCAGGGAAGTCTGCATTTTCTTTTATCCACGCCATCTATTTTTTTAATCTTAATCGCAGTGTTAACCAACCTCTATCTTATTACCAATGATTCTGCGGCAATTTCTTTCATCATTGCTATCATTTGCTTCATTTTGTAGATTTCTTCGGCTATCAATTCTTGTGAATGGCATATTTTTTCCTGAATTTTACATGCTTGTTCATGGAAAGGAGTCATATCTAGTTTTTTATTGTTTGCTACCTCGACCTATTCTGACATAGACTCCTTTTCCTTAACTACTTCATCTACCTGAATTTTCAGGTCTTCCACCTGCTGATTTGTTGTTGACTCTTTTGTCTCCAATTCATTTATGCGGGCGTCAAAATTGCTTCTTTTTCCCTCTATGATCATCAACTGTACATTCAAAGCATCTTTCTCAGTGTCCATTTCCTGATAATCAAACATTAATCTGTCCTTTTCAGCCACAACAGCATCATGTTTCCTTTCAATTCTATCCCCTCTCCTTGCGCTTTTACCAAGTTATCGTTTAACTTCAACATTTTCTCCTCGTTGTGCTCAATGGCATTCAACAACTTATCAACATTATCTACACTTGCTTGTGCAACCGTTATGCTCACAAATGTTGTGAACTTGGGGTATTTGTGAGTGCCTTCCATCATGGTGCTCTCTTGGATGGTGACCACATCAAGCTGTGCAACCATATTCAATATTTTCTCTGACCTTCTTGTGATTGTTTTCCTCCTCGAATAAAAAATTATTGTGTCCAATTTGGCCACGGTGTGTTGTTTGGATTGGGTAAAATGTGTGAGTCCAAGCTCTACAAATGGGAGGTGTCCCCCAGTAAGCATGAATCTTGACACTTATGGTGGGTCTGTATCCATGTCTTGCGGTCTTGTGTCTTCATCTTGGGTTTCTTTCGTTTCCACGGCTTTCTTGGACTTGTCCTCTTCTTCTTTCTTCTTTTATTGTTCATCTGCTTCCCTTTCTTCTCTTTCTCTTTTTGCTTCTTCTGCTTGTATTTTATCTTCCTATTCTCTCCTTCATTTATTTGCTTCTTCCTTTTGTTCCCTTTCTACTTCTGTCACCTGTAGCTTTTCGGCTTCTTCTCTTTGCTTCTATAATTCTGCCCCTTTTGTAGTACTGGCAGTATGACTGGGGCTGGCACCACTTTTCTGAACAAAACGTTTGTTTAGATTAGTCATGTTACTTTCCCTTCGGTACACCTCCTCATCCTTCAGGAAGTGATTCGTGTATTCAAAACTAATTCTACATGACACACAGTGATTGGCGACCTTTTGTCGGTTGTCATTTCTTATGAAATTCTTTTCTCGAAAATGGAACACTTCTAATTCTTTTACAAAACATTATGCACCCTTTACCTTGGGGAATTTGTAGGCTCCAATAGTAAATGGTAATGGTGGGTAAGAGGCATTCTTATGCTCATTCAAGAAACTGTCGACCCCATTAATAAGAACCTGTCTCATAGCCTCCTTGTGTACTACAAAGTCAGTCACATAATGAGGCATTAGGGATAGGGCTTTGGACCCCCCAAACATTCTAATGTAGGTTCCTTCAGGAGAGAAGTAATAATCTCCATACTCATTAATGATCGCCATAGCGTTTTCGGATAGGAAGTTTGGTTATTTGTTAAAAATTAACCAATACAAGGGAATGATCAATTCTTCACAGATGAGCTTATAATAACTCGCATATTTGTGGGACCAGGTGATCTGATAGGCCACATACAGTGGAGAATCATCCTGGTTCCAGATACATCCCAATTTTGGGAATGGGTTCTTGATCGTTATACAATCCATGAGATACGAGGACATGAATAATTCCGCTTTCTTCTGGGTCATTCCTCCCTAAGTAGCAACTATGGTCGACACTAAGCTGTCTGAAATTATATATGGCCAATGATCCGAAAACAAGATCTTTGCTACTCTATGACGTTAACATGAATTGCATAAAGAGCATGAATGAAGCTCACAAATCCATAAGAAGAGAACCAAACATCATAGAAAATACACACATAAAGACAACAAGTTGATAACGGAGTTCGTCCAGGATGGACTACGTCTCCGGGCCTGCTTCTCAATAGGAGGGCCGATCTATAATCTCAGCATAAAGGAAAAATACATGGCAATAATACAATGATACCTTGGCGACAATGGCCAGGAAGAGAACCGCTGCCCAAAACACAACAAGACTGCTTCCAGCAACTCCGAA
The DNA here is from genome assembly GCA_027924585.1 of Larix kaempferi. Classification (NCBI taxonomy): domain Eukaryota; kingdom Viridiplantae; phylum Streptophyta; class Pinopsida; order Pinales; family Pinaceae; genus Larix; species Larix kaempferi. Next base: position 5,264,013 of record BSBM01000862.1, on the reverse strand, counting down.
GCCTGAAGACGGTGTAAAACGAGTATAAACACTCGTACCTTCCTCCTGCAGAGCTACACAATCTCCCTTCTCTCCTTTAGCTACAAAGTCTCTACTCCAAAGCATGAGTGGGAAATGGAAAATGAATGGGTTTATATAGGTTGGCTTTCCCTTCTTCACATGACTCTCATGGATTCCTTTGGTTGCAACTAATTTGCCTATCTTGGCCTTGGTTACAACTTCCCTAAGTTGGTTTCCATGTGGTTGGGCTTTTAAGAACATAAACCAAAAATATGGTTCATGCCCACATGTCCATGGGTTTTCACATTTAGTTACTTCCCCATAATGACATTTACAAAATCCAACAATAATCCATTACATACCAAAATCCTTCTTTTAAATAGCATGTTGGTTTTTTTTCAACCATAAACCAACTTGTTACAACTTCTTTACAAATATGGCATGTTTGTTTTTGGTTACAACCATGCATTAACTTCATAACAACTCAAGGAATAAAATAAATGAGTAATATGTGAGTAATTTTTCCACTCACTTCAAATATTAATAATTTTACAATTTCTCATGAGTAAATGCATGAATTTCCTAAAACTCATTTCAAGCACAAATGCATGCATGCTAGTCATCATGCCACTTCATCATGCCATGTCACCATGCCACATCATCATGCCATGTCATCATGCCACATCAGCATGCCATGTCATCATGCCATGTCAGAATGCCACATCATCATGACACATTATCATGCCATGTCATCATGCCACATCAGCATGCCATGTCATCATACCGCATCATCATGCCATTTAGCATGCCATGTCATCATGCCACATGTCACCTTGTGATTGGTCTGTACTGTATGGATGCCATGTGTCATCCTCTGAGTGGTGCCACATCATCATGTTTGTATAGTACGGATGCCACGTGTCACCTTGTCAGTGGTGCCACGTGGCACCTCTTTTTGCCAAATTTGCCTGTTGACCTTATGGAACAGAACGCGATAACTTTCTCATACGGAGTCCGTTTGAGGTGAAACGAACGCCGTTGGAATCGTCTCGACGAGCCCTTCGATATAGTGCTAGTTTTGCTGAGATTGGAGGACTTCAAAATTTTGCCTTCTTAGATCCTCCTGGATCATTCCTCCCCACTGAGAAGCTTTTGGCCTCCAAAAGCCTTTACTAATCAACAGATAGGTGAGGGAATCGCTCCCTCACTTTCTCCTTCTCAATCCACTTGGCTTTGCTTGGATGAGTGTCTCTGATGCCCACTCGAAGATAATCAACATCACCTATGCAAGAAGTCCTTGTCCTTCTGTCCAAGATGACATCTTCCTTTAGCTCATCCATGTACTCAGGAGCAAATTCATCAACTGATGGCAATGAGACATTCTCCCTTTCATCCATGATCATGGGAGGCTCATTGAGTTTCAAGTTCTCCACATTCACCACTGAGTAGATCTGCATGTATGGTGGTAGCTCTAAGCGAAAAGCATTCGTCCCAATCTTCTCCAAGATGGTGAAGGGACCATATCTAATAGGCTTGAGCTTCTTGCCTTCTCCTTTCATCCTCTCCTTGCTGATGTGAAGCCACACTTGATCTCCCACCTGAAATTGATGATCAACTCTATGCTTGTCATGGCGAGCCTTGTACTGGGATTGACTCTTCTCCAACTGCTCTTGCACTGCTTGATGTACCTGTTGAACTTTCTGAATGAACCTACGGGCTTTGTCTTCATCCTTGGAAGCGCTTGAATCAACCTCTCTCCCATAAGTCAAGTCCAATGGAGTCTTTGGCAAGTACCCAAAGCATGTCTCAAATGGCGAGCTCTGAGTGGAAGAATGCATAGCCCTATTGTAGGCATGCTGCACATACTGGATCTGTTCATCCCATAACTTAGGATGCTTGTTGCAATAGCCCTGAAGCAAATGGACAACTGTCCTGTTGACTACCTCTGTCTGTCCGTCAGTCTGTGGATGGAAAGCGGTGCTCCTCTTCAGCTTGGTGTCCATCATACACCATAACTTTGTCCAAAATTATCCAAGGAATCGGGAGTCCCGATCCGAGATAATGGACGTAGGAAGTCCAAAGTGAACCCATACATGCTGAAAGAAAAGAGAAGCAGCCTGCTCTGCAGTGACCTGCTTTTTACATGGCATAAGAATACACATCTTGCTAAACCTATCCACGACCACATACAAGTAGCCATGACCCCCTCCTAGACATAGGCAAACCCCCCACAAAATCCATGGAAATGCTTTCCCAAGGATGGGAAGGAATAGGAAGTGGTGAGTACAGCCCCAATTTTCTATTAGTGGGCTTACAAGTAGAGCACATCACACACCCCTTTACATATTTTGTTACAATGTCTTTCATGCGAGGCCAATACACAAGTCTTTGCAAATGAGACAAAGTCTTACCTACCCCAAAATGCCCTGATACAAGAGAAGTATGAGCTTCTCGTATTACATGGACTCTTTCACTAATAGGAACACATAACTTGCCCAAATGATAGAGCAACTTTCCCTGCAAATAGTAGTCTTCCACCTGTGGGCCATTGGTTAGCTTCTCATAAATCTCCTTGAAATCATCATCAGTAGCATACTGCTCAATATAACTTTCATGGGACAAAGAAGCATTTTTCAAGACAATAGATGCAACAATAGAAGGTCTAGAAAGCATATCTGCCACTTTATTACTAGTACCCTTCTTGTACTTGATAACTGCGGACAACCTGTACATGCCCACATTAGGAAGAGGGGCATCCTGCTGGAGATGAATATCATGTTGAATCTCCCTTTTGGGAGGCAAACCTGTAGGTTCCTGAAATATTTCATCATAGTTAGCCACAATATCAATCATAGCCTTCTTATGAGAAGGATCACAACCTTTGAAAGCATCGGATGCTTCGGCATCTTTTGCTCTCACAACCATGAGCATGTATCTCTTATTAGTGTTGATGAGTCTCTTCATCTGTCCTGCACTAACAAGAGTGGTGTTAGCCTTCATACTGTGAGCTCTCACAATGTACTCCACCCCATTTTTGGTGAGATGGTACTTGTTCTCATGACGAAAGAATACTGCTTGTCGATCATACAAGTATGGGCTTCCCAATACGATACCGCAGATGTCAAGAGGAACAACATCTAAGTCCACCTCATCGATCAACTTTGAAGCAATTGCAAACCTTACCCTGCATTGTTTAGTCACCTGTAGCTTAGCATTATCACATACCCATCCAAGAGGATAAGGCTTGGGGTGAGGTTTAGTTTGTATGCCCAACTTCTTAACAACTGATTCTGAGATCAAATTTACTTGAGAACCGGGATCAAATAATGTTTCAATCTTTGTATGCTTAGACACAACTCTGATGTGAAACAACTCACTTCTTCTTTTATCATTTTCTTTAGAAACATGAGTAGAACTTGAACCAGTATGAGGAGTTTTGTTACCTTGCATTCCCACGGCTGTAATCCTGGTTTCATCACCTGAGTCGGAACCCAAATCTTGTTGCACTGTTGCAACGGTCTTTTTCTTCTTTTTGCCTCCAAAATGCTTTGGCCTTTGTTCAGGATGCAACTTCCAACAACTTTCTTCATCATGCCCATCAGTATCGCAATGGTTGCAATGGGGCTTTCCTCCTTCCTTCTTGGCAGTAGCTGTCTTCTTGCTCTTGTCTTTTTCCTTGAACTTGTGGTTGTTGTTGTGCTTGAAAGGCTTCTTCTGATGGTCTTCTTGCAAATGATTCCCCCTGCTCTCAAGATGAGTAGCCTGAACACTTGCTTCATCCACACTAGTAGGATTCAACAACAGCAAAGTATGGCGTAGATAATGATGAAGAGCACCAATGTACTTCAAAAGAGTGTCAGGAGAATCTAAAGAAATATTCAACTCTAGAGCTTTCTTTCTAAATTCTTCAGTAAAGCTCTGAACACTCTGACCCTTTCCTTGTCTAAAACTTTGCCAATCCATCATTGCCTTCTGAACATAACCCAACGGATAAAATTGCTTACGTAAAGCAGAAATAAAAGCAGACCACGATGAGAGAAGATTACCCATTTGTTTGCTACCTTGCTGAAGCTTGCTTTCCCACCATACAAGTGCGGTGCCTGTCAGCCGAAGTGAAGCCAACTGAATCTTCACATCTTCTTCTTCGATCTGCTGGACTCGGCAATAGACCTCAATTTTCCTTATCCAATTGTTTAACTTCTCTGCATTCGCTTCCCCATTGAACATGGGCAAATCAAACTTCACATCGAGCTTCAATAAGGGCTTCTTTTGAGGCTCTTTGTGAGGAACCTTGGAATGCTGAGAATGAGATGAGGAAGAAGCACTTGAACTTGTGCTTGAAGCCGAAGGTCAAGAGGGAGGCTCAGGGGGCTCTTTGCCACCTTCCCCTTGGTTAACTGAAGCGTTGCCTTTGTCCTTCACTTCTTTGTCTTCCTTCTTTACTTCACTGCCTTTTCTTTCTTTTGCCATGCGTTCTTCATAGTCTGCAAACAACTTGTCTACCTTGTCGGCCATCATATAGAAGACCTTGTGAAAGTTTGCCTCCATCTCGATGCGGGCATCATTAGCATCCATCTTCCTCCTTCGGTGTGCACGTCCAATCTCGGAATTGTAAGGCTCTAATGTACCCTCACCAGCTTGTAGTTTAGCCCTAGTGAGCATCCACACTCACAATCCAACGTCAAATAGACCTGCTCCAATACCACATGATCCGAAAACAAGATCTTTGCTACTCTATGACGTTAACATGAATTGCATAAAGAGCATGAATGAAGCTCACAAATCCATAAGAAGAGAACCAAACATCATAGACAATACACACATAAAGACAACAAGTTGATAACGGAGTTCGTCCAGGATGGACTACGTCTCCGGGCCTGCTTCTCAATAGGAGGGCCGATCTATAATCTCAGCATAAAGGCAAAATACATGGCAATAATACAATGATACCTTGGCGACAATGGCCAGGAAGAGAACCGCTGCCCAAAACACAACAAGACTGCTTCCAGCAACTCCGAAGCCTGAAGACGGTGTAAAACGAGTATAAACACTCGTACCTTCCTCCTGCAGAGCTACACAATCTCCCTTCTCTCCTTTAGCTACAAAGTCTCTACTCCAAAGCATGAGTGGGAAATGGCAAATGAATGGGTTTATATAGGTTGGCTTTCCCTTCTTCACATGACTCTCATGGATTCCTTTGGTTGCAACTAATTTGCCTATCTTGGCCTTGGTTACAACTTCCCTAAGTTGGTTTCCATGTGGTTGGGCTTTTAAGAACATAAACCAAAAATATGGTTCATGCCCACATGTCCATGGGTTTTCACATTTAGTTACTTCCCCATAATGACATTTACAAAATCCAACAATAATCCATTACATACCAAAATCCTTCTTTTAAATAGCATGTTGGTTTTTTTTCAACCATAAACCAACTTGTTACAACTTCTTTACAAATATGGCATGTTTGTTTTTGGTTACAACCATGCATTAACTTCATAACAACTCAAGGAATAAAATAAATGAGTAATATGTGAGTAATTTTTCCACTCACTTCAAATATTAATCATTTTACAATTTCTCATGAGTAAATGCATGAATTTCCTAAAACTCATTTCAAGCACAAATGCATGCATGCTAGTCATCATGCCACTTCATCATGCCATGTCACCATGCCACATCATCATGCCATGTCATCATGCCACATCAGCATGCCATGTCATCATGCCATGTCAGAATGCCACATCATCATGACACATTATCATGCCATGTCATCATGCCACATCAGCATGCCATGTCATCATACCGCATCATCATGCTATTTAGCATGCCATGTCATCATGCCACATGTCACCTTATGATTGGTCTGTACTGTATGGATGCCATGTGTCATCCTCTGAGTGGTGCCACATCATCATGTTTGTACAGTACGGATGCCACGTGTCACCTTGTCAATGGTGCCACGTGGCACCTCTTTTTGCCAAATTTGCCTGTTGACCTTATGGAACAGAACGCGATAACTTTCTCATACGGAGTCCGTTTGAGGTGAAACGAACGCCGTTGGAATCGTCTCGACGAGCCCTTCGATATAGTGCTAGTTTTGCTGAGATTGGAGGACTTCAAAATTTTGCCTTCTTAGATCCTCCTGGATCAGCCAATTAAAAATAGTTCCATGGAAGGCTATATGATATATCAGGGGCACCCAGTTAAGCTTGTAAATGTTTCCATTCGCCCTACCGAATATTTTGCTCAACATCAAAGCTATGATTTTGAACGGGGTCCTTAATCTTCAAGTGTCATATTCCCCACTTGCTTTCAGTCTTAGTTGCTTCCATGGGATTATCATTTTATTGGCATATTCAAAATGGTCTATATTCACACCCCTGATCTAGTCCTCTGTCATCATGACTCTGGGTGGTGGCAATTTATATGCCGTGGCTATGTGACCAGGATGAAAAGATGCAAACCCTTCCCCCTTTTTTGTTTGATATAATCCTTGTGTCGATATCTGCGTAAGGAAGGATCCATCCGATGACTTCAGAGCATGGAAACAACTCTGGGCGTGTGACTGCTTTGTGGAGGGCCGATTTATTGATGTTTTGGTACACCATCAGCTCTTTGATGGATGCATCAAGTATATTCTTATCCCTGATAAGATGGTACAGTTCACCCCATTTGAAATCTAGGTTGATTCCTATTACTGGTTTGGTGTCTTTGAACATAGTTTATACTGGAACGTGAACAAACCACTTTTATGTCGGAATATGATTCAACTATCCTGAGATTTTGCTTGCCATTCCTTCTTTGCATTTTGGAATCCTAATAAGACATTGAATCAAAGTCTAAGCAAGTTTTAATGACAAATAAATAGTAGTAAGAAACATATAAAAACATTCCTTATCAATATTGTCCATAGAAAAACCAGGTTAAGAAATTATTACTTCCATGATGTTGGATGCTTCTTGGCTATGTCTCAAGAAAATATACTGGAATGTGTTAGCTCAAATGTACTAGGTTTTCGTGTAGAATCCTTTAGATCCGCTGGTGTACTACCAGAGAAGACCACCAATTTTTTTTTTTGAAATTATTTTAGAAACAATGTTGTCTTATTCCCTAATCACACCATGTTTCCCCTTTTATCATTCCAGCCAATTTTATTTAGAGCGGATAAACAATGATTAAGAAGATCAGATACTTTCACTTGTTTAAATAGATCAGAATGTTCATATTAGTGTGGATGTCGATACTACCAGGAAGAAAATTACATATAAGAGTTGGTGCCATGAATTAGTATGCTATCCATTGGTTAAGCAAAGAGTAGGTCGGGGAGCGGGTTTTAGTCCGATGGAAGGCCTTGGTTGACTATCGGCGAATGGAAGGTAGATTACAACATTCAAGTTATTCGTCTATATAGTTGGAAAGAAGGTTGAAGCAGTCAAGAAGGTCCCACAGGTTTGTCCAAAAGAAACATGAAATGTGCACCAAACTCGAGATTCTACGATTTACATCGTCACTCGGACTTATAGAAAACCTGAGCTTTAGATCCTTGGGATCATCTGATTCCACCAAGAGGGTCGTGGTCTTGTCAAAAGTGCTAAGAAAATTTGATAACCTAAGACGAGTTGTGCGACGAATTTTAGACCTCAGGAAAAACTACGACAAGCGAGCCATAACAAAAATAACTCAGTGGTCAAATCTACTAAAAAGAAAACCCCCAAAATAATCCAAGAACAAGCTTTTAAAGGATCGGTCAAAATCCAGGCGGTTGTTTCGTCAAAAACCCCAATAGTGTAGTATCCATTGAAATAACCAATGGTTGGGGCACAGGCCACTAGGATTTGTGAGCACGGTTTCACTTGAGGAGCGAACAAGACATCCATGGTAGGTTGTGGAGGATAGGATATTACGCCAACATTCATGAAGCTCAATTGAAGAACAATTTTAACCTATTCCCACCTATACATATTATAGTGAAACGCTAATGGGACTTAGGCAAAAATAAAAAACAAACAATGTACAGTCAGCACAAACATGCATGGTTATGACCTCTATTCTACCAATGGTGAAAAAACGTTTTCGACCAGCAAACCAATGGATGAAGGCCTACCTGGCAGTCGAAGAGTAGTCCAATGGATGCTGATCGACGGTGTTGGGTATTCCTTGGTGTCCAAGAGCAACTTGGGGTAAAACGGCATTCGAAAATGTTATAAAAAAAATATGTCCCTTATATAACCTTGTTTACCCTAGTAATAAATGCGATGCACGCGTGTCACAGGGGCCCACCATTTCCATTTTATGTTGTTTCGACGTATTTTCACATTGACCTTCGACCCTTTTCGCAACCATTCTCATTATGTGCCGATGCATTTCGGTGTGTCTTCGTTTCTTCACGCCAAAAGGTGTCGACGCCATTTCTTAATCCTCGTTGATTAACCTTTCTTCATCACGCCGCTGTGTATCGACACTTACTCTCATTTCTCTGTCGGAGGGCTTCTTGCTTTGTCGGCGATGCACTTCATCGTGACTCTCTTTCGAGCAGTGAAATCTTTAGGAGCTCTTCTCCATTGTAAACCGATCTTTCTGTTTGCCAAAGTGTTTTAACGATGAAATGTATTGGCATCCCTTTTGTTTTAACGTCGAAACGTGTTGGCATGACGCTTAGTGTTGCTCCGAAAAACGAATCTTCAAAAGAAATCCAAGTGTTTTGGCACAATTTTACAAACATTCCAATTGTTTTGGAGAATAATGATGCGTTGCTCCGAAACATAAAACTTTCCAAAGAAACCAAATTTGCTCTGACCGTTTCGGCAGGACTCGGTGAGTTGCTCCAATAGTGAATATTCAAAAGACAACTTTCGGCGAGATTTTACCAACTTTCCGATCGTTTTGGCGCAAAATGTCGAGTTGCTCCGAAATGGAAATTTTACCAAGGAAACCATTTTGTCTCTGACCGTTTCAGCGAGACTTAGTGAGTTGTTCTGACCGTTTCGGCGCAAAAGTTCAAGTTGTACTTAGTCCAAAGACTTGCCTCTTTCACTTGTTTTCAAGAAAATTTCTAAGTGACAAAAGGTGAACCTTACGAGGATGAGCAAAAACTCTAAGTAAATTAAAAATAGAAGGAGGGGCCCTAAAAAATTTTTGGGGATAAGGTTGCAGCAACAACAAATCTACTCGCTTTCTCATGTGAGTAGAGCATTGTCTCACAGCTAGCTGACGACCAACAATGAGCGCATAAATACTATCATTGACTTTTCACCAATATTGTCAGGATCGTAACTCACTTCCTTTTTACACTACCGTGATAACACTAGGTCACCATCACTAGATCCCAAGGCTTCATTCGCCTTAGTTGGTCCTTGGTTGGTTTAAACAATATAAAAGCATATTGGACCTTCTTAATTATTACTTTGGACTGCCTCATCCACCTCTTGGGGCCTTACACTCTACCTTGGGAACGTCTATCACCTATCCCTTAGGACTTATTTTGGTAATCAAACTTTGGTGGGAATAGAACTTTTTAGACCTCATTCAATGTCTCAAGGAATGGTAACGGAACATAAATCAGTACCATATTTGAGTTAGTACCTGAAATGGTTCATTTGCACCTTTTTTATTTCATTCCCTTTTATTCAATAATTAATAATTATTGACTTGGTATTAAAAATATGGCTTACTTTCATTTATGGGTTGCAAGTGGATAGTCTTGTAATAGTGGCTCACTTTTGCTTGAGCACCCAAGATCATATGAACTAATTAACTTATCTTCAGCCTTATAGGTATCAAGATGGCATCGAGCCATCATCAACCAAGTTCCCAAGTTTCACTAGCCATTCACCTCTCCCCCTAGTGGATTTTTCTTCCCTTTTCATTTTCGTTGTCATGCACATTCGACCCCTAGGTATATCTTAGTATTTCATCATTTTCCATTTACATAATACATGTGACATCAAAATGCTTTAACTACAGATTCATGTCTCGTAGATTCCACAGTAGTCATACCATGACTCATCATCAAGACAGTTTGTCAAGTTCGAAGAGTTGGTGATCTACAAACATTAATATTCAATTAAATTGGGTTGCAAAGATCAATGTATTCTCGGTTGGAGAATTAGGTTTAGGGTTTATAAATCTATTAATTAATGTATCGTGTAATAATCTTAGGGATGAAATATTAAAATCCACGGTCTTAAATGATATAATCTAGGTTAAAAATCTTACCTACAATAGAAGCTTTAATAATATATTAATATTAGAATAATAATAAAAGTAAATTTGCATTAATATTAATATAGTATTAGTATATACTAATAATATATTAATATTAATATTAATATAGTACTAGTATATACTAATAATATATTAATCTTAATCTTGATATTATGAAATACTCTTATATAATAATCAAAGTTAGAATAATAGTTACTAGGTTAAAATATTTATATTAAGTTGATATTTAAATTGGTATATTTTTAATATTAATATTTAAGCATCTAGTAATACTATATTAATATTAATAAAACTACTATTAATATTAAAACTAAAATTAAGATAATATTAAAGTAGCTACTAATGTTATATCAATATTAATATTAACAAGCAAAATAGCTGCAAAGCAGTTAGCCCCTATTTTAGAATGCATGGATAAGAGGTTTTGTGGAAAAAACAAGTAACATACAACTTAATACTTATTTGTGACACCTAACTTCTAGCCTATCATTGTTAACCGACCACAAGTTAAGTAGTTGTGCTAATAGTTATCCATGTTGTAAAAAATTAAAAACACTATCATAAGTTTATTAATATGCCTATACTAATTTTAATTATAAGATGTTCATAATTTTCAATAATTATAATATAGTACCAAAATTAGAAATTTGCAATATAAGTATAATATTTTAGCCCATTGAAAAATTTAATACCATCAAACAAATAAAAAATAAAGACAATACCATTTATATTTCAAAACATTCATTTAATAAATTTGAAAAATGGTGGTTTCGATTTGGATTTTGTGTTAATCCAATTTTCTTTTGTTTTTAAATCTTTTCGTATTAACTGGCCCATCCGGTTGCCAGCCCCGTTTCTGTGCCCGCTACCGCTCCATGCGGTTTAAAGAAAAGAATTATGACAGTTTCGGTACTTAGCTGACGGATAATTAATTCTTGTTGTTCTTCGGTATTTCTGTTTGATTTTTTTACTATCATTAGTTTTATCCAAAACGGAGGGTGGGATTGAAAAAATTAACTGTATGTAACTAAAATATTTGGTGTTTGGTTTTTTTACTCTTATCAATTAACGTGATTTGGATATCAGTACAGTTTAATTAATGAAATAGTGGTACAAAATATCAAGTGGCATTTTAACAATTTTTTTAAATATATATATATATATATATATATATATATAGATATAGATATATTTTTTTTTTTGACAATGTCACATCCCACCAGGGATATATTGTCAATTCATCAGTTTTAGCCAATGATAAAATAAGAATTTTAATTTCAAATATTAAAAAAAAAAAAAATTAATTTCAAAATATTAAATTTAATATAAAATTATTTCAAAACATTTGAAAACAGTATAGTTTTTTTTGCAAAAAGTAAAAATAATTGAAAGTAAAAAATCCTAATCGATTGCTATAATCCCTGCCTTGGGCGGGACTAATAATAGTAAAGTGCTTAATTAAGCTCAAAGGTTTTTGAAATTTTTTGTTTATCTTTTAGTTTTTTGGTTGAAGAGCAAGGGGAGCCAACTAGTACTCACCTCAAGGCCTCCATACCTATTTAAATTGTCAATATGTTTTATTATCTCTAAGGCTTCCCTAAACCTTCTTTTGAAACAATGATCCTCTTTTGCTACGATTTTGGTGTCTTTTAAGTGCAATTGGTGTTTGGTTTTAAAAGAATGTTCTACTAATGTCGGGGTTCAGATTCATTCATTCTTGATGCTTTAACTAGCACATGGTTCGACTAAGAAATCAAAGTTTTACACGATTCGTTGGCAGGGCCTTGGCCTTGAGATCCATACTAGGAACTAGTACATAAATGCTTTTACCTTTCATATTCAATTACAATGACAGGGGTGAGGAATGAGGGGTGTTACAAATGGTCAAATGCCTTCTTTCACTATGGGGCTTGTGAGAGTGTGTTTTTATTTTAGCAATGTTGGTTTTCTTCTTGGCACTAGTTAAAACAAAGAGATACTTTTATTTTCTAGATTAGGATTGATCACCTACTTATAATATCTTAATTTTCTCTTATCCTCTAATTCTTTGTCGCGTCACAATTTCTCCTTGAATTTATATGTAATAATTTCTTTAATATTATCATTATTTTGTAGAGTAGCCTCATTCTCAATTCCCCAATGATTTAGTCAAGACTTGACATATTTATGCCAACCTCACTTGATTCATAGGTGGCCTTGACTAGAGTTTGAAGCAATCTTATGAAGTCTTTTGTCTGCCATGTTGTTTATATTGTTCCTAAATATTAGGTACCTAGTCATAGCCATGCTCTTAATGGGGGAGAGAGTCACTTCTATTAGGAGGATAGCATAGGGCGTATTGCCTTCAAATTGGAGATCTTATAAGTTAACGAGTGCAACAGGATCTCCACATGCAAGCTTTTAATCTTTATTCCAGCATTACACATGCAAGTTTTTAATCTTTATTCCAGCATTGTTCCAGCATTACAGACTTTACAGACTCAAGTGGATCGACCTCGGTTTGCGAAGTTCGTCACCACATTCACTCGACTAAGTGCCTGAACACAATGTCTTGGGCCCGTTTAGCTTTCACAATTTCCCGAAGGCATAAAGTTACTTGCAGGCTCCTGGGGATCCCAAGATATGTCCACTGACACACCTCACACAGACTCTATGAATTTACAGAGGTGGGCATAGGTCTTCTGATGCGATGTTATACCATTACAGCAACTCGCAGAGCATAGAACCACAACTCTCAGACTTCTAAGACTATGAGCTTCCAACTACTGGATCAACTCGACACCTAACTTATTTGCAGAGCTCTTAACCAACTCAATGCAAGACTCTAAAACTCTGAATGACAAATGAGCTCCGGGACCTTGCATTTATAGGATGCTAGGAGGTTACCCGGTTACCAACAACTTACACCAAGCGGTGAAAAGTAAATATTCCGAGGACATGGTGGGACAGCACCACGTTTATCTCATCCCTTTGAGGCTCGGCCATATGGGGACTCGGAACCGACAAAGACTGACCCACAAAGGACAAGTCACACCGAAAGTAGATTCTAACTACTGGCCGAAAGACATGGCCGACAATACAAAGTGGAGCTATTCTACCGGCCCACTACGGATTCCATTGAAACAGAATATTTGTACAAAGGATTATTACATGATTACGGACCAATGGCTTCATTCCCACGAAAGAATCTGGCACTAGTCATCTCCGGATCTGCAAACGCAGAAAAGCTCTTCATTTCTAGGTGGTCCCACTGGTTGTCCGCCGCACGCACAATCCAAGACACCTTCATCAAAAAGATTCTCCTCTATTTCTCTTTGTGCCAAGTCATCTTCCCAATTGTAAGGTTGGGAATCATCATAAGGTTGGTAAGCATCTTCTGGGTAGTCTAATTCGGGATACAGGAGATCACCGAAACATCTTTCCACATCAAACCCATGCAAAGCATCATTTGCCTCATACATGAACTCAGCAGCAAACATTGACTCCACCCGATAATTAAGTGGCAAGGTTCTTCTGTGGACTTGAGTATCCAACCTGTTTCCATAAGCATCTCTTTTGATGAACTTCTGAGTTATATTTACAGTGTGCTCTAATGGAGAATATCTCCCACCATGGTGTCTCAATAAAAATTTAAACCACATGTTGTGCTGATCTGCCACCTGCATATCAGCTTCTAAATGAAGGATAAAATTAGCTCTCCTGTTGAGCCAATCAACTCTAGGACAAAATTTATCTAAGAACACCTCAGTCCATCTCGACCATTTCTTACTGCGCATATTACCAGGGTCTGCGCATATCACCACTGCAGTCTGTTCTCTGCATAATTGGAGGATGAGGTTATAGGAGGTCCAAGTGAGGTTTCCCTCACCTATATCCACATACCAGAGGGGACCTTCTTTATCATCATCATTACAGTCGATCCACAATTCTCTGCACTTTCTGAGTTGCTCTTGAGCTTTGCTGAAACCATTGAAAGTTTTATTTTCCCATCGCTCTAAGATCTGGAGTTTGCAGGGACTCGACTGGATTTCTTTAATCAAGGTAAGATTGAGATACTTCTCAGCCTGATGCCTGTCAGCGTAATCTAGCAATTCTCTGCGCTCTGCTACAGACAAATCTTTATCCCAAGGTTTAAGAAACAAAGCATTCCTAGGCAATGCTTCTTCATCTGGCATAGGGCTTTTGCCCTTTTCATCTTTGGTGCCTGAACTGGATCCTGCTGAGAACATATTTAAACTGGGAACTTTATTTTCTTCAGACTGCACATTTTCCCGAGTAAGCATGTCAGCTAGACAATTTAAATATCCAGGCTTGTAAACAATGTCATAATCAAAATTTGATAGCCAAATGAACCATTTCAAAATTCGACTACTATTCTCTGCCATAAGATTTTCATTCTTAAAAATACCAGGCATAATTTTTAAATCTGTTCTGATAACAAATCTGACTGGTTTAAGGTAGAGAATAAAATGGTGAACAATCTTTTTTACAGCCAATATTTCCTTATGGCTGCTGGGATAATTCAACTCTGCGCCTTTGAAGGAGCCAGATGCATATCCACAGATATTTTCCTTTCCCTCAATTTCTTCTAATAACACACCACCCCAGGTAGTGTTTAATGCATCTGTCTCTATAATCAACTTACCAACACCTTGAGGGAGATGCAAGGCTGGTAAAGACTTAACTCTGGTCTTTATCTGCTGAACAGCTTTCGTCATTTCATCAGACCAGGGTGTAGGCTTTTTCTTCAGTCTCTGTTGCAGACAATGGATGTCAGAGGCTTGACCTCTATAAAATGGGCGAATATAATTCAAACATCCCAAAAATTGTTGTAACTGGGTTTTCTCAAGAATCTTGTCCGGAAAATGATCAAATCTTTTTAACACATGATCCTGCAAAACAACTTGACCAGCTTTGATATGGAAACCTAAGAAATCCATTTCTGTCTTTCCTATTTCCATTTTTGAGGCAGATAGAACCAAACCATGTTTAAACACCATATCATAAAACTTTTGGAGGTGTTTCAGATGGTCTTGCAAATTCTTGGAACATATTAAAATATCATCAATGAAAACTATCAACCATGGAATATCTCTAAAGATATCCTCCATTCTTTTCTGGAATTTTGAAGGTGCATTGTTAATTCCAAATGGTAGGACTTTCCATTGATATTGCCCATGGGGCACAACAAAAGCAGTTTTAAATCTGTCCTTGGCCTCAATACCAATTTGATAAAATCCGGACTTCAAATCAAATTTACTAAACACAGTACAACCAGTTATCTTTTGTAGTAAACTTGATTTATCAGGCAAGGGATACCTGATCTTTTGTAGAACAGCATTTAGTGGTTTGAAGTTTACCACTGATCTTGGCTTACCTCTTTTCTGCTCTGAATGTTTATTTACAACAAAGGCACGACAAGCCCAAGGGCTCTTGGATGGCTCAATGAGACCTTTGTTCAATAATTCCTTGATTTCATTCGAACATAATTCTTTCTCTGAAGGACTCATTAACCTTGCAGAGGCTTTCATTGGCTTTATCTTTTGTAGCGGATCAAAAGGCAGTGCTACAAAATACTTCTCACGGGTCCAGAAAGCATTAGGGCTCTCTGAGCAGCAGTCTTTTATGATCTTCTCTTTTATTGCAGCCAATGTTTTCTCACCATGGAATTCTGCATATGAAATTAATCGTTCCATCTTATTCAAAGACACTTTGGACTGTACAGGATTAACTGAGGAAACTGGAAAAGGCTTACAACGCTGTACAAACTTATGACTTAAAGGAAGAGAGACTGACTGATTATTTACTATACAAATAAACATCATTTTCTGAGTATCTATGGAAAAAGGGTTGACCTTCATTAGAAACTCAGAACCAAGCACACAATCTTCATGGACTGCATCTAACCTGAAAAGAGAAACTGAACTCTTCACACCAGATAATGCAACAGGGAAATTCTTAATTTTACTAGTCAAATGTACAGGGGTACCTTGAATGGCATAACCAAACTCTCTTGTTGTTTCCCAATAATAGGATGGAATTGCATTACCTCTAGCTAGGTTAAACTGACATCCTGAATCAATCAAACACTGAATAGGGTATGGTCTGAATTCTTCAGGACAAAAATCTAAGGTTATAAACAACTTCGGACCTGATAGGGCTCCCAGCAAACTTATACTCTGAGATTTTGGAGAGGGAGATCTCTCAGGGGAAGACTCAGGGGATTCCTCTTTAGACTCAGGCTGACCACATACTCTTTCTATCTCTTTTGATAGTTCTTCTTCTGATGACTGATCTTTTTCTTGTATCAGAACTGTAAGGGCATGCTTTATTGCTTCTGCCTCTTTCAGCAGTTCCTTTATCTTAGCCTGTTTTTCTTTTAACTGCATCTTAAGGAATTTCTCTATATCCTGCCTATAAGATTGTCTGTCTGCATGACTTCCAGGATATTCTTGATACAGTTCTACTGGATTATATTCCACAGTAGCTTTTGTCTTACCGTTCGCTTGAGTTAGCAACTGAAGTTTCTGCTGGAGTGCTTTTTTCTCCTCACGAAGTTCGGTCCTTTCAAAATGTCTATATACAGGAATAGAAGCAAGTTGCAGATCTATAGAAGCAATCTACTTTTCAATCTAATAAGGGGATAAAGTGGAACTGGAAAACATATATAATGAAAAATCATAATCTGGCTTCTCACACCCCCCTAAATGTGGCTCAACATCTGATTCGGACTCAAAAGAGGAGGACTGAGATGGACCACATTTAGCTAAGACAGGATTATTAGACTCACTTTCTGTACATGAGGACTCTGACTCACTATTGGGTAAATAAATAACTTCATCAGAAGGAGTAGGATAATTTGAGGAAACTTTATACAGATCCCACCAGGCTGGGTCAAGGTTTGTACACAGAGCTGCTAACCTGGGACGGGATTTCCTTTCTGGGCATTGCTAGCCCAATGTCCTGTTTTACCACATATGAAGCAAACATCACCTTTACCTTTTTCATGCCTTCTTTTAACAAATCTTTTGGATTTATACTTGGATTTTTTATAAGGCTTCTTGGATCTATACTCCTTATAGCGATGTTTGGACTTATGTCGGTAAGGTCTGTCTGGATGATATCTGGATTCAGAGGTATAGAATTTTTTATTCTTCTTTTTCTTTTCACAGTGGCAACCACCTTTGCCAAAGTGTCCTCTATTATGGGCACCACACCCCCAATCCAGCATACCTGCTACATCCTTACAAAAGGATGCAGAAAACATCTTTTGATGTCTCTTAAAGTCTTTGCTCACTCTTCTATCTAAACAATGTTCTTGCCATGTTTCTAAGATATGGCCATGGAGCTGAGCCAAAGAGAGACTTCTTAATTCTATATTCTTATCCTTTAAAGCTTGTTCTACTGCATCTGGCACATGACCAGGGTAGCTACGAAGATAGTGTTTGAGATATGCGGGGTTTCCAGACTTACCAGATGAAATCAACAACTTCTGCATATAGCAGAAATATTCTTCGGATTTACTAAGATCACATAACCTCGCAGACATGAATAATGAGTCTAAATTATCATAGTCTTCTGCTTCCTCAGGACCATAAAACTCTCTGCCTAAAGCAGACAAAATCTGTTCATCTGCATCATCTACAGCTAATAGTTCATTTCGGGTTTCCTGTGGCAACCATCGCCACCATTCATAAGCAAGTCCTGATAAACCAGCAATTAACTGGGTTCCTAACATTTGCCCAGTTAGGTTGTGATATTGCTGCTTTTTGTATAGTGTCCAGTGGGAAAGCAATTGAATTGCATGCTTCACTTCTTCTCTTTACTGACACTGTATATTCAGGATAGGTTGTTCAGGCATCTGTGAGATAAGATTGTTTATTGAATTAATCCCAAAATTAAACGTTTTGGGAGGAGGAGCAGATGGAGAATGTGCATCAGGCATATGGGTATCAAAACCTTCCTGGTGTGGGGCTTCTAATCTTCTTCTGTTTGATGACTCAACTGCCATCATATTTAAGTCAACAACATATTTTGGATCAATCACTGGTTTGAAATCTTTGAACGCAGTGATCCATTCTTCAATATCCTGCTTGATTGCATCACTTTCACTGAAATCCCATTCCGGTTTCTCTTCATCAGGAATGATATTAAATTGACCTAATGAAGCAGACTTACCATGACCCTTTCTATCTTGTTTCAACGCATGGTCAGGAACAATATAGTGTTTTTGTCTTAGTTCCTGTGTTTTTTAGCTCAAATCACTCAAAACAGCTAGTCTTCCTTCTAACTTTTGGGAATCTATTTCAATAGCTCTCTTTATTTGGGTCGTATCATGCAGAAGGTGGTCAAGCAGTTCTAGCTTTGTAATGATTTTATCAAGTTGCTCTTTCTGCTCAGAACAACTATGTTTTAACAGAAGGATATCATTTGCTATATCACATATTCCTTGCAATGTGCAATTCCTGCAAGTTTCCCCAATTAGCCATTTTTATCTCATATGAGACAGTTTGATCAGCAGCTAAAGATTTACTGTTTAAGAATTCTCTTCGGGTCAAACCATCTTGAGAATACTGCCTAAAAGTTGCATCTGGTAGATTCCTACCAGGAATAAATGATTTCTGGCCAGTAGTATTTGTGACTTCCATGCCTAACTTTTCTCTAGGTAAGGAAAACATTCCTAGACTAGGAAATTCATGACGTTTCTATTTTTGAATCAATTTTTGTTTTATTTTCTGACATGCCTGACAGGCGGCATGTTGGCCTCTATGTTCATATTCGGACAAACCTGAAAAAGAAGTATTTATAGAATCAGATGTTTGTACAGGGGCTTTAGCTTTAGATTCAGCTATTGACTATTTACTGAGTTGATTTGACATTGCTTGAAATTTGGCATTATTGTAGGAGGATACAGAGGCTGATTTGATCAAGGGAGGACCAAATCTACAGATAGGCTCTTCTTGGGGAGAACGGAAAGATCTTGAGGCTTCGTCAAAGATTAAAGGTTGTGGGTTATAAGAAGCAACTACTCTCTCACGATTTCTGAGTTCTGAGTATTTCAGTTCCCAAGATGTAGGATATGTGATACCTATCCAGTTAAAAGTGATAGGCGTTGCATTTTTGGATTTAGCATTGGGTTGTTCCACCACGCTGTAGTCTGCAGAACTCTGGTGAATATGGGAACGCAACTGGGGAAGGGTATCATTTCCGAAACGGACATAGACACCTCCTTTCAATTGAATAATTCAAGACCCTGTCTCCATGTCAAATCCTTTAGGAAGAATGTAATCTTTAAGAAGGTTATAGATGTGGGGATCATCTAAGCTTACTGAAAATTTGGGGAAAACAGTACCAAAGGCTGGTCCATCATGCAAAGGAGCGGTGAATCCGCCAATAACAGCATCTGAGAATTTTCTATGTCTAGTATCAACAACACAACAAAGGGAAGAAACTGCAAGACGTGGACGTACCAAGGGGCCAAGTCCTAATTTGATGGCTCCAAAATGAGCATATTTGAACTTTTTAGAGAGTGCCCAATCAATCTGACTTTTATCTAACAGATTAATGTGAATCGGTTCTTGTTTGTCTGTAAAGTCTGTAATGCTGGAATAATGCTGGAATAAAGATTAAAAGCTTGCATGTGTAATGCTGGAATAATGCTGGAATAAATATTAAAAGCTTGCATGTGGAGATCTTGTTGCACTTGGTATCAGAGCCAGCACCAATTTTCAGATATTTGCCACTTGTTTTCTAGTAATACTTAAACTTTGTCTTAATGTATGAATGCTAAATCTGCTGCAATTTCATCTCTGTGTCATATTTTGGTTGTCTATTGCCACTCTACAATAGTATCCTGTAGGCGGTGGAAATGACCGCTGAGCGGATTGTTGGGATCTAAAGGTGTAAGAGTCGTCCGACGTCGTAGCAGTAAGGCCCACAGGGATTAGGGGAGTAAGTCTACAGGTTTCCGGAGACTAGATTGAGTCAGCACTCACCTTTTAATTTAAAAATGGACCCAACAATGGATGTTCTTGAGCTGACACATTTAGAGTGTGAGTCAGCCAATGACACTGAAGTATCTTTAGCAGAACGAAGAAATTCTTCTTTTAATCCTTCATCTTCTGATGAAGCATCTTCTTCATACATTACTATTAATGACTAGAACCCTTCTGAAAACTGGTAATTACCCCAGATCTTGCCTCGTGATGTATACAGACTACATTGGTGGAATTTACAGTCAGCCACACAAATACGAGTGCTTTTGGATATTCTCCACTTCTCCACGATTCTTTAGAGATGTTGCAACCCCTTCAAAAACATATAGGATAACAACAATGAAAAGAGTCTCAAAGAGGAATTTCCTCTCATCCCAAATCCAAAGGTCCATTAATTTACAATTTTTCCAAGTCCATAATAAGCTTTCTACCCTCCATTTATCATTTTGTCAATGATATAGTTCCAACTAAGCTTGCGATGAAGATCATTTCTAAGATATTTGTATGAATTCACTTTCTCCAAGCTACTTTTGCCATAAATGAAATTAGCGTAAGTGATATTTTTGGATTTTGTTATCTAAAATTTTATTTTATTAGTGTTAACAGTGATTCGATACTAGAGCGGAAATTCTTGAGAATTTTTATTTTCTTTTCAAGATCTTAAGGACTCTTTGTGATAAGAACAATATCATCAATATAAAGAAGAATGATGATTAATATACCAATTAGAGTTATGTTCACAAATATTGCTTCTTCCAAACAAACCTCTAACTTCTCAATAGGGGTTAGGGGACAACCTTACTTGATGGTTCACCGCGGAATGATAGCTCATAAACTTAGTGTGATCTTTAGCTCTTTTGATATGACTTTCTAACCATACATTGATTTTCTTCTTTCAAATAATTTTATATAATTTACTAAAAATAAAACTAATTATAATAGTTGCATATTAATTAATTATATATAATGATTATATTTATACAATATATTTATTTTAAACCCCAAAATATATATAAATAATTATATAATATATTTATTTTAAACTCAAGAGATATATAAATAATATATGAAAGTTATTTTTTGAATCCATGATATGTATGAATAATAACATGAGACTTAAAAGTGTACGTGAGCGGGTTTGGAAAATGAATCTTCCCTAGTGACAAATGAGGGAAGTATAGTATCATTTAACCAATTTTTTTTTAATTATATATATATATATATATATAAAGCCTTGTTCTTCCACCCACCTTAGGAATTAAAGGTTGTCAATAGGCATTTTCCACAATGGATCCTAACATTTATGAAACCCCAACAACCAAGTACCGTTGGACCAGACTCACACGTCTTCATTTTATATGATAACAAACAATTAATTCTTTTTAAGCATTCTTGAAATTACAAAATTGAAAAATCCTACGATTCTATGATAAGTTCTAGAAATACAACAAAAATAAAGCTCTGCTTATCAAATAAGTCTAACTTAAAAAAAAAAAATCATATCTTATAAAAAGAAAAGATTACATATCTTCTTTATCACCCAAAGCATTTTAAATTAACAAAAAAATCTAATGTTACAAAAGTTAAATTTGATTGTTTTATGAAGTGTAAAGTTAAATTTGATTGCTTTTATGACGTGTGAGGAATTTTTCTTTTTCTTTTGCAAAAACATTATTTTATTAACAAAGACTCCACGTACGAAAAGTTAGATGTGATTTTTTTACGGTGTTTGAGGAATATAATTTTGCTTTACCGAAAATAAGTTTAGAACTATACTATTGAGGGAGCAGGTTGGATGAGGGTTTGAGAGCACTGGTTTAGGGTTTTACGGCGATGGCGGCAGGTTTCACGGCGATGGCGGAGAGATACACGACGACGAAGCTGATGGAATCACTAACCTGGGGTTCATGAGGATGCGAGGTTAAAACCTCTACGTCACGGGATACCTGTGAGGCACGGGGTTCAAACAGACCGTGTGGTAGACTACACAGCGTTTTCAAGGGCAGAGGCTTTTCGTCGACCATCTCTGACGGGGCCGTTGATTTTGGGAACATTATTTTAAGAACCTGCTGGAATCCGCGAGTCACACTCCGACTGAATATCTGTGGGGTTTCATAGACTCGGTGGGGTGGAGCCGGTGGGGCTTTTCCGGCCCGGCATGCGAGAGGCCTTTCTGTGGTCCTGTCTGTTATCATTGCAATCCATTGTCAGTTGTTTTCGGGGAATCTCACCGGTTAAGACCCGTTTCTTGGACCGGAAATTGGGGGTTTCGAACTGTATTGCTGCCCTTTTGGGAAACTCCCGGATGGCAACCTTTCCTGTACCGGAAAACGATATGCTGATAACGGAAGCCCAGCTTGAGGAAGCAGGGCTGTTGCAGCCGGATGCCTATTTCAAAAATCAACTGCAGGAGCTGCGGTCGAATAAGTCCATAGGCCGACAGGTGGCGTCTCTAGGGACGGTAAATAAAAGACACCTGGATGCTGGAATGACACTTGGGGATGCCTCGGGGTCAGACCCATCTGTTGGCAACACTAGAGCTCGTCCGAGTCGGGGTGGTGGTGGACAGTTTGGGACGTCTTCCCGCGCAAATGGAAGGCACAGGGGCAAATACTTCTGCAGGCCTGGGGAAGCATGGATGACGGTTGGCCGCGATATTGCCATCGAGGAGATAGTGGATTTCAACATGACAGTGCTAGTTGGTAAATTTTCATACCATGCCATGAACCGGCGGAATGTCATAAAATGGATAGAGGGGATTTGGAGACCCATTCTAAACTACGTACCACAGGTTTTTGCAATGCCATGTGGGTGGTATGGTTTTAAATTTCGTGAGGAGGCTCACTGCACACGAATCTTGGATGGCTTATGGCTCTATGGCTCGGGAAGCTTGATGCTTCAAAAATGGCAGACGGACTTTAGCCCAAAAACGGCCACAGTTCGGCTGCGACATCTTTGGGTCCTTCTGCCGGGCCTTCCTCTTGTCTTTTGGAACCGGGGGGCCTTCGAGGCCATTGGCAACCGGCTTGGGAGGTTCTTGCATGTGGAGGAGGCACACCTTAATGGTTTTGATAGAAGGATGGGGCGACTGTTGGTGGAAGTTGATATTTCCATTGGGCTTATTGATGTATTACATATCAATTGGAGAGGGCGCCAGCTGACACAGATTGTTGACTACTGGGGAATACCATTTCGTTGCTCAAATTGTAAATCCGTGGGACACCTTTGGCGCCAATGCACAGCTCCGGCATCCTCTGGCCGCAACAAGGATGGGGGACCAATGTGGTCATCTGACGATAGCAGCGACATCGAATTAGATGGTGTGGGTGCCCTCGACGGCTTCTCCAACCGGGTGCTCAACCCGATTGCTCCAGACACGTCAGTTATCCGTAAGTTGGAATTACAGGACCCTATGTTTTATCAGTCATTAAATGATTTGGATATATCTTTTATAAATTCTTTAGATTTGAACAATGGGAACAATGGCAATTATATGAGTCGTATCCATTACATAGAATCCAACTCATCTGGGTCAGGTCAGACATCAAATGAGACCTCAGAAAATGACGACCCGGAGTCTGAGACAGAACTTTTGATCAAGTTAAACAACCAGATTCCGGTGAACAACTTACCAAACATTCTGACTCCCGTCTCCACCATCCCTTCGGTCTCCCTGGGCATAAATGACCTTATAGTCCCTATACGGGATATGGAGAAACCCTGTGAAGATTCGGGCAACTGTGATGCCGTAATCCCTGAGGCCAATGTTTTGGGTCTTTCGGTGCCCGTTGGTATGCTATCGGAATCGTTGCCGATAACGAAATGTGACAATGAGGATAACAATCGGTCTGTCGAGATGGGTGGGAAACAGCCACTCATTCCATCATACTCAGACATGGTTAAAAAAACAGCCATACCTACATATTTCAAGAATCGTGTGGTGAATAATAACGAGCTTTCTGTTGGTGCGGTGAGAGAATCTATTGATTTGGCTCCCCCCGATTCAGAAGGGGTAGAGGCAAATAATGAATCTTCGGAAAATGGTTTGCGGGAGTCCATAGATTTGGAGCCTCCTGTTGCTATGGGAGGGGTATATAAATTGGAATCTACAACCCTGCCCGAAACTTCTGGAGACGTAATCACAAATAAAGGGGCACATAGGGGTGGACTCGCTCAGGAATTTTCACCTTTGAAAACAAGAAGTGCCAGAAAAAACAAAAAGGTCATGCTGGAGGGGATGGAGAATGACCTGAACACGTTGCACACCCCCAAAACTTCTGACTCCCGGGCTCTTAGAGGAATGAAAGCCCTTGCGAGGGTTAGAAAATGATCTTCCTCTCTTTAAATATTAGAGGGGTGGGGGGTCTACCCAAACAATTGGCCCTCAAACGTGTACTTGAATTTGTCAAACCTGATGTGATTCTGCTACAGGAAACGATGGTTAGTGGAGAAAAAGCCCGTTTCTTCTTGAATAAAGTTAAGCCGGGATGGATGTGCTGCGCAGTGGACGCAGCTGGACTCTCTGGTGGTCTTCTTGCGGCTTGGAATCCACTTATTCTGAAGTTAATTCCTTCACAAGTCTCTCTAGGCATTCTGCTTTCTGGGAACATTAGGGGGCTCGAGAAAAACATAAACATTATTAACTGCTATGGCCCGTATGGCGACAGGGAGACCTTCTGGAACCTGGCAAGAACGGATAACTTATTAAACCTTGAAAATTTGATAATTGCTGGTGATTTAAACTTTACCTGGGCCGACGGGGAGATATGGGGGGGTCTGGCAAGGAGGGACCCTCTGGGACCTTTTTTCATAAACCTTTTCAAGGATTTTTCTTTGACTGATGTGGCTCCTAGGCCGCTGGCACCTACATGGACTAATGGTAGAACTGGGGATCAGCTGATCCAGAAGCGTATAGACCGATTTCTAATATCGGATTCGTTACTATCAAGCCTTCAGAATTATAGATCCTGGATGCATCAAATAAAAATCAGTGATCATCTCCCTATTGTTCTACAATTTGATGATGACCCCTGGCACAAAGCCTTCCCTTTCAAATTTAATTCTACGTGGCTTTCTGAGGAGAAGTACTGTTCGGATGTGAGAAATATGTGGATGAAAACAGATGTATCAGGGGAAAGATCGGCCATGGATAAGATGGCGGTGAAACTAAAGGTTTTAAAAGACTTCACAATAAAATGGGAAAAGAACAAAAAAGCTATGATGGGTAAGGAACTATCACAGATTGAACAAGAAGTGGAATACCTGATGAACCGTGGAGTGGATATTGAACTAAATAAAAGTGAGCTCACTAAACTCTCTACTTTGGAAAATCAGAAAATGAAAATTCTTCTGATGCAAGAAGAAGCTTGGCGATTAAAAAGCAGAGCAACCTGGCTAAAGGCGGGGGACCTGAACACCAAATTCTTTCATCAGTTCGCTGACTCCCGTCGAATGCAAAACTCAATCTGGGATCTGAATGACCATTTGGGTCGGAGGATCTGGGGGGAGGAGAACCTGATGAATGAAGCTACTTTTCATTTCCGGGAGTACTACCGTGATCCAAAAAATACTAATCTGGCTGAACAATTCAAACTAATCCAGGAATATCCTCGTATGTTCAGTGAGGAAGAGGGTGACAATATTTTCCTGGAAGTCACCCTGGACGAAGTGGAGAAAACTTTGAGGAGGATTGCTAAAGACAAATCTCCGGGTCCAGATGGATGGACGGTGGAGATATTCATTCATAATTTTGATATCATGGGCGAGGATCTTCGAATGGTAGTGGAAGAATCCAGGAAGCTTGGCATGGTCTCGGGTGCAATAAACTCCACATATTTGGCTCTAATTCCTAAGACTTCCCATCCGAACAGTTATGATGACTTCCGACCAATTGCGCTATGCAATCTGGTTTATAAGGTCATTGCTAAAATTATTGCTGATCGAATCAAACCGGTGCTATCTCGGCACATTACTAAGGAACAGTATGGCTTCCTTTCCGGGAGACAGATCCATGATGCCGTGGGGGTGACACAGGAAATTTTCCACACTATCAAACAGCGACGGATGGATGCTCTTGTTTTACAACTGGACCTGGTGAAAGCATATGATAAGGTGGACTGGAATTTCCTGAGGCTTATCCTGATCCAGATCGGCCTTCCATGGAAAGTTATGAAATGGATTATGGCATGTATTAACTCTGTCATCTATGCAATCCTTATCAATGGCATTCCTACTGAATTTTTCAAGGCATCTCGGGGACTCCGACAAGGCTGTCCACTTTCTCCTCTTCTGTTCCTTCTGGTCATTGAGGGGCTAAGTCTGTCCATCAACAAAGCTCGCCTGGAAGATAGGATTGTTGGCATTAAAGTAACCAGGGATATATCTGTCACTCACTCTTTGTTTGTGGACGACGTCTTGCTTTTTGGCATGGGAATTCTGGCCGAATGGGTGACATATAAACAGATTCTTGATTTGTTCTGCAGGGTAACTGGCATGGTCATCAGCTATATTAAATCTTTCTTCCTGAAACTCTCCCTGGCTGAGGACGTTCAGCAGTCGATAGGCAATATTCTGCCACTTAACTTCAAAGATATCGAGGCTGGTACTAAATATTTGGGTTTTTTCATCAAACCTACAAATTATTTGATCAATGACTGGTCCTGGCTCATTAAAAGATTTGAATTGAGGCTTGATCACTGGAGCTATCGGCATCTTTCTTTGGGAGGCAGGCTTACATTAGTTAAAGCTGTTCTGCAGAATTTAGGCGTTTATTGGTTCTCTCTTTGCAAAATCCCTCGAACCATTTTGAATCTAATCAGAAGAAAGATTTTTAGTTTCCTTTGGTCGGGTGGAGGAAACCTGGAAAAAATGCATCTAATGAAATGGAAGGCATTGGCTCGTCCCTGGCATCTGGGTGGCTGGAATATAAAGGATATTGAAATGTTTGTTATGGCCCTCCATGCTAAAAGCCTCTGGCGTGTTCTCTTTGATCAATCGACCTGGGGAAGGGTTATTCGTGCTAAGTATCTGCGTAATATTCCGGTCTCAAGGTGGTTTCGGCTTAATCGCCCTGCAACAGTGGGCGTCTCAAACATATGGAACGGGCTGCTGGGTGCTTACAGAGTGATTATGCACTGGATTGCGTGGTTGCCTGGCAATGGGCGTGATATAAAACTGGGTCTTGATCCTTTCATTGGGGGGCCATTGAGGCACTCTCTCTCGATGGAACTGCGAACATTCCTTTTTACTAAAGGTTTTTACACCTTAGCTCATGCTGCTGGTTGGAGTGTTGACGGCCGCCCTCGATGGATATCGGCTACCCAGCTGGGCCTTGTGGGTTCTTTGAGGCTCGAATGGGAGGATTACATTAAGTCTTTGTATCAATCCAATCTGCGGCTCTCTGATGGCGCGGACAGGCTTGTTTGGTCATGGGACGTGGCTGGTGGCAGGGTCTCTTCGGCAATGGCTTATGATGCTTTATTTGCTGAAACACAGATCTTGGTATGCTGGTGGGATAAAACAATTTGGAAATTGGTTTTGCCTCTCAAGATTAAATGCTTCATTTGGCTTGCGCTCCATAACCGGATACTTACTTGGGATAACCTTTGCCGGCGAGGTTTTTGTGGCCCGGGATGGTGTACCTTATGCTGCTCTGAGGGGGAGACGGTTGATCATCTTTTCTCCTCTTGTCTTTTTATAAAAGAGCTCTGGTCTTTTATTGCAAACATTTCTGGCATTTCATTTATTTGGAACTATTGCTCCCTCAGTGACTGCCTTGCCGTTTGGGCCCAGCAAGATTGCGGTTTTAGGGAGCTTCCTTATTTTATGATATGGGAGGTATGGAAGGCTCGGAACCTTCATATTTTTGAGGATCTTGCCCCTTTCTTAGCAGGGATTGGTTTTAAAACGATTGCAGCATATCATGCTTTTCTCTCTATCCATGGCCGGGCCCGGGTTCGTGATAATCTGGACAGACATCGTCGTTCTGCCCCTCCGGTTCTGACTTACCCGTGTGGTTTCTTTGATGGTGCTGCTGTTAGTGGTGGTGGGAGGGGTGGTGCTGGGGCTGTTATACACCTTACGAATTCTTTCTCCATTCACCTTTGGCTTAACCTGGGCTGTGGATCCAATACCAGAAGCGAGCTATGTGCTCTTTGGCTACTTCTCTTCTGGGCCCACCGGCGGAATATTTCCCAACTTATGGTTTTTGGCGACTCACTCTCCATCATCTCCTGGGTGAATGGCAAAGCCTCCTTAAATCATTTGTTACTCAATCACTGGATGGATGCGGTTCAGCTTTTATTGAAGGATTTTCTTCACATTCACTTCGACCATGTATACCGGGAGGCTAACGTGGTGGCGGACATGCTCTCTAAAAAGGCACTTTCCTCGGCTCTTGGGGTCATTATGTGGCAGGATTGGCGGGATGACTCTTTATATGATCAGGGCTCTCATCTCCTTCATTGGTCTTGATTTTCTTAGTTCTCTACTTTACGATGTTATTTATTACTGATGCTTTGTATTACTTTTTGTGATGTTATACTTATGTTCCTTGTTAGTTTCTATGTGCAGATATCACATAGGAGCTGCCTCCAACTCCTTGTTGGACCTTTTGTATACTCCTATGTGCGGCTATATAGTTTGGCCTTTATGTTCTTTTAGTTTCCTTTGCATTATGTACATCTTTCTTATTGATGACCGCTTTGGATGTTGGTTACTTTTGAGAACTATGTTTTTTGGCTGGGACTCATGGCTGGCACTTGGGGACCGATGGACCTGTTTCTCCTACGGGAGGGGTTCACGTTTTTATGTATGAACATATGGTACTTTTTTATGGTTGTCTATGTGGCTGTTGGCACTGTGGCCGGTTGGTTTTTTAGACACATGTACTGCTCGGCAGTGATGAGATGTATGGTATTTTCTGACAGTTGGTAACATTTACTATTTCGTATATTAATAGTAAGTTATATTTTTCTGTGAAAAAAAAGTTTAGAACTATTGGAACCTCCTAACTTTCTAAACTTACACGTAAGACAATAGAACAAGAAAGTTGTGAGTTACAAAGATTGAAATCTTTAACCCAAATTAAAGCGAATATTTATATTAGAATTGGGATTTATAATTTTTTTTAGAGTTTCATCTTAATTATTTATTGTTATAAAATTATTTTATTTTTTATTTTTTATTTTTTTTAAAACAATTTAATAAATAAGTAAAAATATAAATTTGTCTATTGAGGATAAAATAATTGAGATGAGAAATTGTAAATGAAAGATTATAAGTTCAAATCCCACCAGATACTAACTTAAAAAAAGTAAAAATACAAATTTTATTAATTTTCGAATGAAAATTCAAAAATAGATTTTTTTTTAAACTCTAAAATTCAAGATATGTACAAATAATATTTTTTTATTACATAATTTATATATTCTTAATTTTAAATATTAAAAATATTATTTTTTATTTTTCCTAAAACGCTATTACTAGAATTTAAGTTTATATCTTTATAAATATCTTTTTATAAAATTATTTTTAAACCGAATATTAATATAATGGTGGTGGTTTTTAAGTAGAGTGAAACCAAAATTTACTTAAATTTAATCTAATGTTCCTTTTGAATTGAGAGTTGTCGCGATAAGGTTATACGAAAAGGTCATTGCCAAGTTTAAGAATAACGAGGGTTGGTCAACGGATATAAACTGTAATATTGGAGTAAAACAAGGTTCCCCCCTCTCCCCCGCCCTTTTTTGCATTTACATTGATAAACTAGAAAGGTGTTTAGAAGAAGCAAGTTGTGCCGACACGATCTTAGCTAGGATAGTTATCATCCTCCTTCTTTATGCTGATGATATTGTTCTTATGGCAAGGCTTCCATTTGATCTCAATAAACAAGATAAGATTCTCAAAGATTTATGCTCTAACATGGGTATGACTGTTAACACCAACAAGACAAAAGTTATGATTAAGTTATGCTTATAAAACCTAAGAAAAACACCTACGCAAATTGTATTTATGATAATAGTAAATTGTAGGAAGAGACTTCTTACAAGTATCTTGGAATTGATATTCATCACAAGCTCAATTGGAACCACAGCATTGAGAAAGGGATTAATGGAGGATGGAAAGCTTATTTTGGTCTTGAAAATAATTGTAAATCAGCCAACCTGGTCATGTAGGATAAAAAGAAGTTCCTCTTTGAAACTCTTGTCATCCTTGTTATCTTATATGGTTGTAAAGTATGGGGGTGCAACATTTCTAAATAATCTTGGAGAAAGATTGAGCAAATCCAAAAGCGGTTTATAACTTATAACCTCAAGATTAAAAGCAACACACCTTATCCTATTCTCCTCTTAGAAGTGGGTATTTCCCCAATTGAGAACATGGCTATGACTAGGTACCCGATGTACAAGCACAAGATAAATAACATGGGAAATGAGAGACTTCCAATTTTTTTTTTTAAATTCAAGTCAAAACCAATTACGCCTCAAGCAGAGTTGGTGTAAAGATATGATGGCTTGGTTAGACCATTGGGGCATTGATGAAAATGACACTTTGTAGAATATCGATAATGTCAAAAATATTATTTCTTCTAAGTTTAAAGAGAAATTGTGGTGTGAGGAAAATTTAGCGATTAAGAGAAAATTAAGATACTATAAGGAGGTCATTAACCTTAATTTGGAAGATCAGAATTATCTCTCAATAGTAACTAGTTCAAAGAAGAAAATGAATATAGCCAAGATTAGAACGAACTCTCATGAGCTCCATAGCGAAATAGGGTGTTGGTCTATTCTTAAAACTCCATGGGCGAAAAGGATTTGCCATCTTTGTGAGTGTATGAGCGTTGGGGATGAAAATCACTTTCTCTTAGAGTGTCATGCTTACACCCACATTAGATATGACTTTCATAGTATTTGCTACAATACAAACCTTTCTAACCTCCTGACTTGCCAAAACTATAGTGAGCTTGGAAAGCTTCTTTCTAAGCTTTTTGAGCATATGAACAAAAGTTTAAAGAAAACCAAGTAATAAGTCTAATAGACCAAAATTGGTCTCAGTAGACGTTAATCATCATCATCATCATCATATTTTCTTTTAAACATTTACAAATTCACAAAATTAAAATATATTTATAACCAAACTTTTAACTACTTAGAATGTTCTACATCTTCCTAATCTAAGTAAATACTTTTTTCAATATTCTTTCTAATATTTATATGTTATGGTTTTCAGTTTATTTATTTGTTTCTACGGTGAGGAAATGAGATTTACATTGGAAAAGTTAATCAAATTATGAGCTTTTATTATTGCAATATAAAACTTCACATAATTATTGAGGAGAGTAACTATATTAAATTGATGGGAGCTTGCCTTTCGTTTACAGTTAATTTAGAGTACGTTTGCAAAGCTTGATTGCAGTTTGCCATTTATTTATTTACAGTGTTTTAAAAGAAAAAAAGTACTTTTTTTTCACAAGAAAAAACTATACTTTATTGATAAGTATAAATTGTAAATTGACCGGTAGAAACCCAAATAACAACCAAACCGAGAAGACCAAATAGAATCAAGACCATATCAAGTCTCCCAAGAAAGTGTCATAGCCACAGCAGAAAGTAAAATGGGATATACCAATCCCCCAAAGAGTCCAACTTAACAAAAGAACCAAAAAATATAGTGCCGAGTAAATACAGGAAAGGTGAGAGAACTAAACTACAGTCCGAATATAGCCGCCAAAAATCGAAGGAAAATCTATACAACAAAAATGCTCCAGAAACAAGAAGTAGGAGGCATGGAACCCTCCAAGATCTCATAGTAAATCCTCCCAGCCGATGCCACCAGAACACGACGAGATAGTGAATCAACCATAGTATTGTGTTCCTAGTAAATATGGATGATAGACGACTGTGGGCATTTGCTGAGAATAATCATTGTTTGGTCCAGCTAATGCCAGATAGAGCCAAAGCATTTATGGCCGCAGCAGATTTTTCCCAATTCACTATGATCAATGAATCCCCTGCAACCTGCTCCAAAGTAATATTGGCCTTAGAGGAGAAATATAGAACAAGCCATAAATCCAATAGTTCCCCTTTAGTATTTGTGCCATCGCCGCCATGCAGCCAGAGTTTAATCTGGTCCCCATTATAAGTTCTATGAATGCCCTAACACCACAATGGCCAGAAGAAAACGAGGCGGCACCATCAAAATGAGCACGATTTCCCAAACGAAGTAGACGAGAAGAACCATGATTACAAACAGCAATCGGAGGAGACACACACATGGAGCAACCAAAATCACTTGAGAGGGACAAAACATCACAAGCAACTCTACTGGCCACTGGAATTCTATCTTCAAAAATAACAAGGTTCCTAGATTTCCAAATCCACCATGATAATATAGAAGCCATCAACCCTAATTGCTTGTTTTGCGAGAATATACATTTGAACCAAGACTGAATGGACCGGTCTCGATAAAATTTGATTGCAACAAAAGGATATCCAAGTAATTTACAGACAGTCTTAGTAAATGGACACATCACAAATAGATGGAAAAAAGATTCTATAGCTTGAAGGCATAGATAACAAATACTAGGACCGCTGAAACCCCGCTTTTGCAGATTGCACCATATCAAAACCTTGTCCTCCAGCATAAGCCAAATAAATATTCGAACTTTTGGTGGAATACTCCACTTCCACATAGGAACATGCCACCACTTAGCAGTCAAAGACGAATGAGAACATAAATCCAGATAAGCCATCTAGGCATTGACCGAACCATCCATCGTATTCCATGACCAAAGTAGTCGGTCGACCTCTGGCCCAATCTGGATATTTGCATGGTATAAGTCCTGTATATAAGCATCCCATTCAGTCTCCATGGATCCCAACAGACGCAGTTGCGCAACACTTAACCAGGAGTTAAATGGAGACGTCGTTCTGTTGGTAGCCAAAATATGATACAGACAGAAATAACCCCTGCAATTTAGATGAAATAATAAATATGGTGACAAAATAAAGGATTTTGGTTTTCCCACGATGGGGTCTATCCCAGTCAAGATATTACGACCATCATGGGGGAACCATGCCAACCATTTGGCAACCACATGGAATGCAGAGAGAACGCCAGCCAATATATTTGACACACCCTTGAGATATTTTCGCCCGGTTCGAATCCATGAAACCGTGGATAACTTACTGAAATATTTATCCTTTAAGATGTCACCCCAATGGAAATGAGTAGATAGGGCACACCACATGCTTTTATCCCTTAACGCAATGGAGAATTTAAAGATATCCTTTATGGCCCATCCTCCCTGAGCATAAGGTGCAACCAGCTTTTTCCATTCCACTAAGTGTATCCTATGGCGACCATTTCCAGACCAAAGAAATTGGTGGATCAATTGGCGGATACTGGATAATATTGATTTCGGAATTTTACAGAGTGAAAACCAATAAAATCTGAGATTTTGGAGGGTAGATTTTGCAAGGACCAAATGACCACCACTGGAGAGCCATCTCCACTGCCAGTGAAGTATACGGTTTTCAAATTTCTTCACAAGCCAGCACCAATCCTCCACTCTATAACCATTTGGTTTAATCACATAACCCAGATAGTAGGTTCCATCATTTAATTCTTCAACAGGGAACGGGATGATGGAAATGATTCCAATTAACTCTAGATCCTCCAAATTGTGTTTCAATAATTTGGATTTCTTTTCATTTATCACCATACCAGAGGATTTACAAAATAGAAGTAATATCCGCCAAATATGACCCCATTCCAGAATATCAACAAGACCAAAATCATTACATCATTGACAAAAAAGGAATGTGTTATAGAGATGTGAGGAGATACCTGGATTCCAGAGATCAATAAATCACCTTTAGATTTATGGATCAACCTGCTGAGCCCCTTAATCACAATCAGAAATAATAGAGGAGAGAGGGGACATCCCTGGCATAGTCCCCTCGAATAAGGAATAAAATATGTAGGGCATCCATTGATCAAAATAGAGTAGTTCACAGATGTGATACATGCAAATATCCATCTTATATCCCCCCAAGGAATACCAATCTATACCAATGCCAAATGAAGGAAGGACCAGTTCACATTACCATAAGCACGAGTAAGATCCAGCTGCAGAATAAGACCCTGAACTTTTTTTTATTTGATGCTATGCATTGCCTCCTGGGATACCCCGACAACGTCTAGGATATGACAGTTATCCAAAAACCCATACTGCTCCAATGATAGACCCCAAGAAAGAACTAGTTTTACTCTGCAAGAAATGATCTTGGAGATGATCTTATAAACCAGGTTACACAGAGATATGGGTCGGTAATCCAGAAAATTAGAAGGTTTTGAAACCTTAGGAATGAGAGTAAAAAATGTTGCATTGAGTGCCCCATCCACATTCCCCTTTTGACGAGATTCTTCCACCATTTCAAGAATATCAGTCCCCATAATATCGAAGAATTCTAGAAAAAGTTCTGTGGTCCAGCCATTTGGACCCGGACTTTTATCTTTTGCAAAACCCTTCAGAACAGTATGGATCTCCATTAATGTAACAGGGCGCAAGATATCAATGCCTTCTTTTTTAGTAAACATACGAGGATATTCTTTTATAATCCCAATTTGATCAACAATTGTATTGTTACCAGGGTCATTGTAATAATCTTTAAAATGTGTAATTGCTTCCTCTTGTTGTTACACCTAAATCTTACCATCATGAGACTCAGTGTAAACATCCCTAAATATTCTTTGACTAAGTCATTAACCTGGAAGAGATGCAAATCCATTTATACTAGGTTTTGAGAGGTCGTCGCAGGTTGTCCTCATGCAACCTGCGACGTCGCAGGTTGTCCTCTTACAGACTGCGACGTTGCAGGTTGTCCTCTTACAGACTGCGATGATGTCAGTTAATGGACTAAAATAGCTTCTTCGAGCCCATTCTCGAATCTAGTTGATGTGTATCCCTATCCCTAGCCTTTGGGTAAGCTGGCATTTGGTTCCTAACCTCTTGGAAGGATCCCCTATCTCTCTCCTACCATATCTCAACCTACCCTATCCACTTAGTCCTATATAAGTGAAGCTCATTCCCATCCTAAGGGGAGGAAGTCTATAGTATCCAATTGCTAGTGAAATTAACTTAGGAGAGATCTGTACTCATCCTTGAGATATCCATCATCCCTTTGGATGCTTTGGCATTGGCTTGATTGGAGAAGGATTGCTACGTTAAGTCATTGGTTGTAATCTCTTCATCCTATGTATTTCCCCTTTAATACAGTAATATAAGTGCTTTCCACCAATTTCATTGTGTTAATGATATATTGTGTAGTTTTCCTACTTAACTGCTTACTTAGATCTATTATTCTATAGATGCTATTTTACTGTTTCTGTTGTTGTATTGTATTGACAGGTTTCTCAGCTCAGATCTAAAGACTATCAAGCTTTGGAGCAACATTCAAAGAGAAAGGATCAGCGATTCAAAGGGTAAGAGCATGCAGTTCCTTGATCTCTAATTAGATATAGGAGAGTTATTTATGTTCCGTATTTATTTGTTCTAGACTCACGTTGAGCTAGGGAGATCAGGCCTTGAGTCCGCTCTTGGTAGATTGTCCGTCAAACAAATATGGCGACCATACTAGGGAATACTTTGTTTAGTTTTCAATTTGAATTTCATTTTCAGTTGATTTCTTTTGCAAGCCATTTTATTTTTCCTCCTAAGTCTTTTTCACCATCAAATCTTCACTTTGAAGAGTCTATAGTCCTCCTTATATGAGTCTGTACTCACTATTTTCAAACCATTTCATTGCTCATTGTTTGGAGATTTGTTCATTCTTGAACTTGGATCTCGCCTGTCGCACCTGGTCAGTGCAACCAGAGCGTTGATATGACCTTTGTTTCTCTGTTTGTTGGCCTGTCGTCGCAACCCATCCATTGGTATACTGCGACATCATCGCATTTCCCGTGCTAGTAAACTACGATGGTCGCTCTATGTATACACATAGACTGCGCTGATCTGTCAAAATTGACATGTGGGAATCCCCCTCCATCTTTTTGATTTGATTTTTGGTTTGGTGTGCAGACCCCCTCTGTGCTGCAAGATCCAGTCAGATACTTCCTGTCGATCAGTGTGTTTAAAGTGTTTGGTTGTGTGAGTTGTATTGGGTCTCATTTTTTGACAAACTCAAGCTTGGTAGTGGTGGACACCTTGGCTTCCCCAGCTTCATCCACTTAGCCCTATCATATTCCCTCTCCTCACCTGATCTGATCCTTTCATTCGATCTTATCCCAAACTCCCTTTTTACACTTGTCACTTTAGTTTTGTTTGCATTTAGTTGTTTGATTGGGTGTTTTGAGTGCTTTGAAGTGTTTTCGGTCCATTCGAGTGCTTGTCTTTTGCTTGAGATTTCCTGAGTTTTAGAGTGCTACAGATCAATGTTCTTTTCAGTTATCCATGCTTAAAAATATCAATATTATCAAGTTGTTATCTTGGCATATCATCGAAAATTGAAAGTGCGTCATTTTTTTTTACTGTTTTCAAGTACATTTGGAAATCGTTGTAGGAATTACTTCATGCATTGGAATTGTCCTTCAATAATATTTTTGGAAATTTTGAAGAAAAATCAGTCATTTGTGCTTTTTCGAGAACTATGAATCATTCATTTTCTTGGAGAATTCAAATGAGATCAAGTTTTTTACAAAAGTGACTCCATGCTTGAGAAAATTGTATGCATTTTTGGTTTTGGTGTTTTTAAGCTATCATAGTGAAATTGAAAAAGTTAGACTACTCTAGATAGGAAATTTCTCTCTTTTCATCTCTTAAGTTTTGATTCGAAAAGACAAAAGAAAATATTTGGATTTGGTTGTTATGCTTGTTGATTTTTTGAGTTTTGCTTGAAAAACAGAAAACGAAAAGAGTACTTTTTACCAAATTTGGTAGATTTTGGGATTGTGTTGCATTGTGTTGCTTTGGTAAAATCATTGGAAAGAAGTTTCTCCTTCCCATACATAAAGTTCATCAAAAGAAAAAATTACTTTTCGCATGTAGTTAGGGCCTGCATTATGTTTGCAATTATGTACTCACCTCATGCATTCACCTAACCGTCCAGATAAAATTAACAGTAGAACTAGGGAAAAAATTTTAGTAACTTGTGTGTAAGTTAGAGATGTGTTCCGGCGTTGTAAAACGTCGCAGCTGTCGTTACTTGTCAGCACTGTATTCCAGGGGTATTCTAGTCTTCCACGTACTTATCGATATGTCGAATCTCTTTCACGTACCAACCAGGTATATCGAAGCTCTTTCACATACCCACCAAGTACTTCGTGTACTTGGCGTATATCGAAAGGTGTTTCACATACTTGGCGTATATAGAAAGGTGTTTCACGTACTCGGTTGTATATAGGAAGGTCTTATGTCGTACGGTTGTGCATTAGACAACACCACTACGGATTTGAGCTCCCACATACCTTGAGTATATCGGGAGACACCATTAGGATTCCTGAGACCAACTGAGTTAACCTTTTGGCCGTCTTGGCATAGAAATACACCAAGAACAGCACTCGGGGAGCTTACTACGCATGTACCATCCAGGTAATCAGGTATTCAGGAAAGGGTATGGTCCCAATCCTCCTTGTCGCGTTTTACTGTTGGACCCTACGGTATATAGCGATTTGCGAACCTTGACAATCCTGTGAGTTTCCAGACTATTGAATCCACTCTTATCACATAAGTTTACTTGTAGCCTTAGTTTGCATAGGGTTGTCTGGATTTCTTTTCTTTTGTTTAGCTTGCCCTAGGAGAAACTGTTGTTTCAGTCACTCTGGATGACTTTCCTTGGAGAAGGTCTCGTAGGATTCAGAACTTACCACCCGAATATCCCCTTAACCAGGAGGTAATTTCGCCGGTAAGGATGGACCCACAAGCCACGGTCGTCTCAACTAAAGTGGAAAACCCCACTTTGAATATTGGAGCACATATGTTCCCTCCAAATTCACTTGCCTCCCATCCCCCATAGGGTGAAGAGGCAAAAACTTCTACTTCACAAGACCTACCTCTCATTTTACCGGGAGAACCTAGAATTGTGGAATGGTTAAATTCACCTCAGGACGACCCTTCAGCAGCTGTTGGTCCCACAATAGCTTATTGGACATCATCTCTAGGCCACCCAATGGCTCATTTTACCGTTGCATTCCCACCCAGTTGGGCTACTCCCGATGACTGCATGGCACCTTATCGTGAACAATTGACTCGATTACATGCCATGGTCGCAGAGTTTTCAAAACGAAGCTTTGCACGAAGGGTCAAAGACTCGACGTTACCTCCTTATCAACCACTCCCGAGTCGTTATTTATCTTATGATTCATCGAAATCATCCACACAACACATGACCACTTCTGAGGCCATTCAACCATCAACTCCTGCACATCCATCTCCTAGACAGGAGACCAGTCCTATACCTCAGGTGACCTAACCTGTTGAAGGGAAACAATCCAACACACTTGTTACTACCACGGTTACATCACCTACTCCTCCCCCACCCCAAACTTCACGAGGAGGATACTCCTTACCCCCTACCTTCTTTGCAGGTAATGATAATCCTACGACAGATAATCAACAACCAGTGTTGGGCCAACCTTTACTTAGTGGTCAGCAAGTTGTTGCTGGGGGGAAACCCCTGTCTCTTAACCATAATACCGCAGCGGGAGTTCCCATCGGTCCTTCCGCTGGAAATTCCTTACCTCTCGGACCTTCCACTACGGGATTATCCCATGTTGGGGGACCGTCCAACGTAATTCAACCGCCATCTAGTCAAGCATATCCAGGTTATCTTAACCCTGTGTAGGGACAACTTAATCCCGGAAATGCACTCTACGGGGTACCCTACCCCATAAATCCATACACTCTATGGGGACAACAAAATGTTTTACAACATGGACCCCCACTTGCAGTCCCTCAAGTCCCCCCACTCCTGTTTGGTCCACCCCCACCTCCCATTGGAGGCAGCGAGCCCCCACACAACTCTAGAGGAGGCGGACCTCTACCTTCTGGTAGAGGACCATCTCATTTCGTCCATCGTGGCCCACCCCCTCCTGGCAGTGGAGGTGGCAGACCTCCCCCTTCCGGCGAAGGTGGCGGACCATCCCATCTGGGTGGTGGCGGTGAAGGACCATCCCATCTCGGTGGTGGCAGTGGTGGACCATCCCATCTTGGCGGTGGTGGTGGAGAACCACCCTAATATGGTGGTGGTGGTGGAGGACCACCCTACTATGGTGGAGGTGGAGGAGGGGTCCCTCACCCTTCTAGCGGCGGTGGTGGACCACCACCCCCTCCCGATGGAGGTAGAGGTGGTGGAGGCCCACCCTATTCCAGCGGTGGTGGTGGACCACCACCCCCTCTTGGCGGAGGCAGTGGAGGCCCACCCTATTCCGGAAATGGTGACGGAACACCACCTCCTCCCGGTGGAGGCGATGGCGGCCCACCCTATCCTGGCGGAGACAGGCTCCCACCTTATGGTAACGGGCCACCTTATTATGGTAATGGACCACCTTTTTATGGTGGTGGACCTCTTACAGTCTAGGAAGCACACCCCCTTATGGTCAGTTTCCTCTGGGAACACCTTATAATCAGTCGATTCAAGGTCCTACCGGTCCATACATGCCTTATCAGTACTATCAGTACCCCCAGCTAAACCAACAACTGCCCTTTTTGGCTACTTTGGACTTACCCGACTTGCCCCGTCTGACGAATGATCCCATTTTCCATGGGCACAACTGGCCACCCATTCCGGTTAAGTTACCATAAGATATCCCCAAATTTGATGGCAAGCCTGGCGAGGATCCTAAAAACCATGTGATGACCTACCATTTATGGTGTTCATCCAACTCCTTGATGGACAACTCGATTCGTCTTAGGTTATTTCAATGGACTCTCACTGGCCCAGCTGCCAAGTGGCACATTAAACTACCACCCAATTCTTTTCCCGATTTCTGATCTCTTGCTATGTCGTTTTTGACCCACTTCCAGTTACCCATTCACTACAAGACTGGTACAGACTTATTGATGTCCCTTCTCCAGAACACTGCCACTCATATTTTCGATCATATTCATGAATGGCGACGAAGACGACATCTTATTAAGGCTCATATTCCGGACCAACTCTTAGATGATTGGTTTACAAAGTCACTTTTGCTCGTCGTAGCTCGAGACATAGCCATGGGGGATCTGTCACTGAGGAACAGGCTATTGCCCATGCCCATTACCTAGACTTGGTCTATGCTCAATCCGACACATTGTATGAAATTGTTCCTGACACGCCCCGCCCTACGTACGATCCCGCGAAACCACCCAAGGGACCACAAACTGATGGCATCATTGGTTCCCTTGCTTCCCAGCCTTCTATTCAAGTTGGTGGCTCATCGAGCCCACAAGGTTCTTCCCCATCACCACGACAGGCTGGAAACAGCGCTACCAAGTCCACCACTCCTGCTTCCACTGAAGAGTTGAACTTTGTGCAATCAGCTTATAAGAAGAAGAACAAAGGGAAACCTAAGAAATCTTATAACCAACAGGAGTCCAATCCCACTCAGGAAGACACCAAACGAAAGAGAAATTTAAAGTATCCTTGTTTGTTGTGCGATGGAGACCATTTATCAAAAGAATGTCCCCACTGAGACGAAGTCCAGAAGTTTCTCAAGGGAAACTCTACTACCACGGTTCTCAATGATCCCTTCCCCACTCA
Organism: Larix kaempferi; assembly: GCA_027924585.1. Taxonomy (NCBI): domain Eukaryota; kingdom Viridiplantae; phylum Streptophyta; class Pinopsida; order Pinales; family Pinaceae; genus Larix; species Larix kaempferi. The sequence goes on along the minus strand of BSBM01000862.1, from coordinate 5,223,056 downwards.
AAAGCAATAGCTTATTGCACACACCTCTCCTTCCCAAGGAGAAGCATCCTCCACCGCGCATGTTCTCAGGACGCATAGCGAGACCATCAGCTTGAACACCCATTCCCGTTCGTATTTCTCCGTCTTGCCAAAAGAACCTATTGGAAGTAATACTAAAAAAGCTTCCACTTCGATTCCCAACGGCACCATACCGTCCGCTTCTCTCACCATAGAGAAGCCCTCTTTTGAGTCAGTGTTGCATCCGCCCAAGAGCACGATTAGAAAATCTTTTTTCAATCCCAATGCTCGGGCTGCTTAGAACTACAACATTGTAGAGGACTTGGCACAAGCTCCTTGTGCTATGTCGACGCTCAAGGTCTTGAAAAAATGTCCTAACCAGCGCAAGACTCTCCTCGCTGCCATCGACGTGGTTGATCCGGATTTGTTGAATACCATTATGTTCCAGTTGGAACACTTTAAACTAAGGCTTTCCCATCAGCTGGCATTTCAATTTGCCACAAACATTGTTGGGAAGACAATCCATTGTACCATCTTGGACGAAGGTGCCTCTACTTCAGTAATGTCGATCTCATGCTGGAGAGCCATTGGCTCTCCTGAGTTGAACCGTTCTCCTACCACTTTGAAAGCATTCGACGGACGTGGCTTTCAACCTCATGGGTTATTACAAGATTTAGCAGTCAAGTTGGGGGGCAAGACCGCAACCATTAACGTGGAAGTGGTCGCTGCCCCGTTAGATTACAACATTCTTCTTGGTCATAATTGGTTTTATGTCATGACTGCGGTCGCATCATCTGTCTTCCACATAGTACAATTCCCCCATCAAGGCTGAATTGCTACTGTCGACCAACTAGATTTATGCACACCTGACACCGCTACTCACCCGAGCGATAATGTTTCATTACTTGGACAATCTTCACATCGGTATGTGAGCGTGGGGGTTGGCCTCATCAAGGACTCATCCCTTATGGGCGTTTTTCCAACCTCGGATTCCCCAAATCATGTTTCCACAGTGAACATGATCTCCTCGTGGATTTCATCTGTTCCCAACTCTATTGATTCATGGCTTGTACCTGACGAAGCCACCACACACCTGATTGGAGACACTATGCCTCTTTCACCCACAGATTTTACGTACGAGGATATCCAGTCAGCTCCAGAGGACCACTTAGCTGTGGCCTCCACCCCCTGTTCTCTACAGTGAACATCATCTGATCCTCTATTGCGGACTTTTCACTCCGATGAGTCCATTATGGAAATCATGAGTGCGGATGATCCTCCATGGGAAGACCTCCACCATCGTTCGTCTTTTCTTCCTTCAATGGATACTGTGGAGAATAGCATTTCCACCATTTTTACACCGAATGTATACCTTGGCTCTCAGTCCTCGATACTTACATGTCAAACAGACTCTGAAGGCAACTTGGCCAACATTGAGCCTACCATGTCGGTTGACATATCGATTACACCTGGTGTAGTGGAACACATTCGTTTAGGCCAGAAGTGTTCCCCTGAATAAATCACGATGTTTATGGCCTTGTTCAAGAAATTTCAAGACGTGTTTGCTTGGATGTACGAGGAAATTCCAGGGATAGACCCCGCTATTGTTTCACACATGATTCAAACATATCCCGACACCAAACCAGTTTGACAAAAGTTGTGACCAATGCACCCCCGAAAGACTGCGGTAATCAAGGCAAAGATTGAAAAGCTCTTGAAAGCTGGTTTTATTTACCCTGTCCCGTTGACAGAATGGGTCTCGAACGTCGTCCCTATAGATAAAAAAATAGGGTACCATTCGTGTCTACATCGATTATCAATATCTCAACAAGGCTTGTCCTAAGGACAATTACCCAACTCCCTTTACCGACCAGATCATCGACAACTGTGCGGGAAGCATCATCTTTTCATTCATGGATGGCTTTTCCAGCTACAACCAAATTGAGATCCACCCGACTAATCAGCACAAGATAGATTTCATCTGTCCTTAGGGTACGTTTGCTTATCGCAAGCTCCCTTTTGGTCTTAAAAATGTTGGTGCCACATTCTAGCGAGCCATGTCACATGCCTTTCACGACATGAATGACTTTGTGGAACCTTACTTGGATAATCTACCTACCCATTCACGGCAGCATGAGTACCACACTGATCATCTGACGTCAGTTTTCCTCATATGTAGGCAGTATAACATCCGCCTGAACCCTCATAAGTGCATCCTCTGCGTCGAGTTTGGACGACTCCTTGGTTTCATAGTCTCGAAAGATGAGATCCGCATTGATCCCCTGAAGGTGGAAACCATCATTGCTCTTCCACCTTCCACCGACATAACGGAACTTCAAAGTTTGCAAGGGAAGGAAACTTATTTAAGGCGTTTTGTCCGTAATTTCGCGCAAAAGACGCAAAGCTACATGAGATTGATGAAGAAAGATGTCCCGTTCATATGGGATGACCAAGCTCAACAATATTTTGAAAGCTTAAAACATGCCATCACGCATGCCCATGTGCTCCAGCTGCCCAATTACTATAAGGATTATATCCTTTAACTCGCTGCTTTTGCCACCACGATCGCCATGTTCTTGGTTCCAGAAGACAACAACGCCCAGGAGCATGTGATATACTATGCAAGTAAGGGTCTCATTGACGCCGAAACTTGTTATTCACATGTTGAGAAACTCGCTCTCGCGGCAGTCATTGTCATCCAAAAGTTTTGACATTACATCTTGCTCTGCACCACCACCATCATCGCCGATTCAAACCCCATGTACCACGTTTTGACACGCCAGGTGCTCGGGGGCAAATATTCACGCTGGCTCGTGATACTGCAAGAATTTGATCTCCTTTTTGAAAAGGCTAAGTCTAAAAGGTAATTGGTGTTTGTTGATCTGATCTGTGATCTTCCCCACGCTGATGTCAATCTTGAGCCCAATGATTCTCTTCCGGACAAATTATTGTTCCTCATCAGCACGTCTGATCTGTGGTATGGAGATATTACTTTATATCTCCAGACCCAATGTTTCAGCCCTCAACTCTTGCGGGACGACCGTCGTCAAATCCACCACCATGCAAAGTATTATCTAATCATCATTGATACTTTGTATCGTTGTGGTATCAATTCTATTCTTCGACGTTGTCTCACTCATGAAGAGGATGAACACATTCTAAATGACTGTCACACTGGGGCATGTGGTGGTCATCTCTCTGGGATGGCTACAGCCCAGAAGATACTTTGCTCAGGATATTTTTGTCCATCTATCTTCAAATATTGTATCGAGGCCGTTAAGAAATGTCCTCCATGCCATCACTTCCAAACTAAGAAGCGCACCCACCCCGCCCCGTTACACCCGGTTATTGCCGTTGGCCCCTTCGCTAAATGGGGTTTCGACTTCATGCATTGTAAGCCTACCTCGGTCGGGGGGCATGGTTACATCATTGTAGCTGTGGATTACTTTACAAATTGGGTCGAGGCTATGCCTACATACACGGACGACGGAAAAACCGCTGCACTCTTCATGTTTAATCATGTTATAGCACGGTTTGGCATTCCTCAAGCTATAGCTACCGACCATGGTTCTCACTTTATGAACCACACGGTCAACGAGTTGAGCACTAGATTTGGTTTTCACCATGAAAACTCAACACTGTACTACCTGTAGTCCAACGGACAAGTAGAGGCCATTAACAAGGTCTCGAAAACCATGATCCAACGCATGGTGGGTACGCACAAGTCCAACTGGCATAATATGTTCTTCTCTGCACTATGGCCTTATCGAACTCCCGTTAAAACCGCCACTGGATTTACTCCCTTCCAACTAGTGTATGGATTGGAAGTCGTCCTTCCGATTGAGTGTGAGATTCTGTCCCTCAAACTCGTAGTTGAACTTCTCCCCAACACTAATGCCGAGGAAGAATGCTTCCTCTACCTAGCTAAACTCGACGAGACTCGCCACGATGCCGCTCTTTCCAACGAGGCTCATAAGAAACGCATCAAAGCACAGTACGAAAAGTTGGTAGAACCTCACGTCTACAGCGAAGGAGATTTAGTCCTCACATATGACCAAAGACATGATAAGCTGGGGGTAGGAATGTTTGAGTCCATGTGGCATGGACCCTACATAGTGAAACGCGTCTTAGAGAAGGGAGCTTACGAGCTTGAAGACTACGATGGGATATCTTTAGGTGAACCCCGAAATGGGCTTTACCTAAAGAGGTACTATGCCTGAGCCTTTCATGCATAAGTACTTTGTATATACTGTACATGGCATGTGTGTGTTTTGTGCGGTGTGACGCTTTGATCTTTTGCACGCTTAGATTATGTTTCATTTCTTACACCATGTTCTGTCTGCGTGTGCAGATGGCAACTTGCTACGGATTCACGGACGGCACCAGCCAGCATACCCATAACCTTTCTTCAGTAGCCTGGGTGCTCTATTCTCCCATTGGCGAGCTTATCATCTAAGGAGGAATGTGTCTAGGTTTCACAACCAACAATGCTGCGGAATATCAAGCAGTCGTTGGAACCCTAATCGACGCTATTTCTTTGGGTATGGACCATGTTGTCATCCATTTGGATTCTCAACTAGTGGTCTCTCATCTTAACCGGGTCTACACTATCCACTATCCTACCCTACTCCGTCTCTACAGACGAGTTCATCTTCTGGAAAGGTCCTTCGAGTCCATTCAGTACCTGCACATTCCACGAGACGTGAACACAGTTGCTGATTCCATGGCCAACTTCATCTTAGATTGGTACATTGCACACACATAAGCATATTTATGAACTATAAAAGTAGACATAACATGTAAATAACTCATTGTATAAGCAAACACATAAGCAAGATCACATCATTCATCCATTTAAACACATAATGTATAAAGCCACCAAAATGTCTGTATATATCTATAATCAAGATAATGTAATGCTGATACAAAATCCTGACGCACGACGGCTTTCAGTAAGTCTATACAAAATCTGAATCCTGATAGCTTTCAGTAGTACAAAATATGAGGCTCAAATGGCTCTCAGTACATACATAATAACATCACTGGGCCTGACGTCTAGCCCATGCACCTCTAGGTCTAGCATCCCTTGCCTGCTGGACATGGAAGCAGTCAACTGCACGTGCCACCTTGCAGAGGAGCATACCAAAACGCATAGTCAAACTGACTGTATACCTCTGCATCGGCCTTGGAAACTCATGTAATTCCGCATCTGGGACATCCAATGTCAACCTCGTAAGGTTCTCGTAGACATCATCCATCTCCACCATGGCATCATGCATGGCTGGCGCTACTGGTGGTGCCTCTCCTCTCCTCGCGAGAAGCGAGACTCCCACTGGCCGTGAAGGGCCCACATCTGCACACACATGTTATTAACTCATCAACACTATTTCAAAAAAATTATAAATACACAAAATTAAAAAGTACAAGGGTCATTGTTCTTACCGATGTCTCCCCACTCTGCCTCCTCAGGTAGCACTAGGTCTGGGTCTTCCTTGAAGTTTGTACCGCTATACGGATAATCCTCTACCATGAGTAGCTGGCCTTCCAGCCAGGTGAAGAATCCAGGACTGTACCTGATGATAGGACCCTTGCCGCCATGGCGGTTCATCACCTTTGTCCATCTGAGCATGTGTGGATCCTTGGGATCCCTGTCATCCATAGTCACCTGCGGGCGTAGAAGGGGAACCCGCTCCAACAAGAATGAGATCACTATCGATTCATACCCGAAATGCTTGAGCTCTCTGCACCGACACTTGGTTAGCTGAGCTCATAGGTTGGTGAGGAGTCCCTCACACTAGTTGAATACCTTCGCAGACATGCAGTCCTCCGCTTATAGCATCTGGGAGCTGGTAGCTAGATGAGCCACTTGGCTCTCTGCTATCCTCACTATGGTGAAAACAATAGCTCGCAGTGGACGATCTCGCACCTCTTTGATGGGAATCTTCCCAATAGAGGCACGGGTATGTGGAGTGCAGTGCTGAAGGATCAAGTCATCCACCGTTCGATCACTTCCCCGTGATCTGGTAAGAGCCACATTGTCCCCTCTCTAGGACAATCCAGTCAAGAAGTAGATGTCCTCGATATCTATGGTCAATATGTGCTCGTCGATCACGAAATACTGCTGTGCGGCGTCCCAACAATGGACCATATGTTCCAGCAGTAGGACTTGGGCCCTCATGCTTTGGACATTGAATAACTTCAGTATCCCACAGTTCCGCAATGCCTCTACACATAACGGGTCATTTGCTACTTGCACATCATCTACCTCGTGTTCTTGCTCGTGCCACTCTAGAAACATGTTGGCGGCCACAAACCTGTCAATGGGGGCATTTAAACATCATTAAACCTCACCCCAACCATCCAAACTTTTTCTTTTGGCTTAGGTTTTGAGTTGCACTTGGACGTTTCCGCTGTCGCACCCCATCCTTGCAGATAGGGCGACATCGTCGCAGGACACCCTTGCGGGCTCTACAACGACTCGAGTTCGTCGTAGTTCCCATAAGGGAGACCTGAGACGACCCAAGGGTTCACAAACTCCCCAAAAATCTAAAGAATGAACTAAAATTGAAATTCTAAACCACTGGAAATATGATGTATGAGATTTAGGGTTATCTGCTCCAAACGGCTCGTGAAATGGTTGCTCGTAGCTTCGGCAATCGGTAAGTGAAATTCTGCTCCAAATGGTACTTTCTTCTCCCCAATTTGGCAAATGAACAATGGTAAATATATTTGGTCATTTCTTCTATTTATAAACAAAAAGGGAATATTCTTTTTCAAATATTAGATGCTCTTTGGGTTATTTGGTATAGTTTGGATCATTTTACTGCATTTGAATACCCGGTTGACTGTTTGACCTAGTTTTCAAGCATGCAGGAGAAATTAAGTGTTCTGTTTGCATCGTTTTCACATTGTTGCGATCATCTCAGGTATGAACAACTCCTCAAATATTTTGTCATTATTTTTCATCCATTAGATTTTGATTATTTAATGATGATGAGCTTAGTCTTTGTTCTTTCTCGTGCTTTTAAAACCATGAGAATAAGTTACCGAGTTATGATTTATCACTTTTCCAGGCTCGTTAAACTCCTATAGAAAAGGAACCCCCTTGGAGTCTATCTTTAAGCTCTTTTCATGCTCTTGAAATACGAAAATATTTCCAAGCGAACTTGTCATGTTCATGCTTGTTAAAGTATTTGAATGGTCGTCTCCTTGGTGATAGTTTACCCCTTTTTTGGACCAGGGGGCACTATTTACGAAAAAGATATACTCCAGCCAATCATGATTAGAAGAGTCATCTCCCGCGTTGTTTTACCCTTTTTCGGGCGATGAGGATAAATTTACGAAAAAAGATCATTGGAGTCTTCTTTAGTTCTTTTCAGACTCTCTAAACATGAAATGACGATTGAGTTTACCTTCTATGGATTCGTTAAACTCTAACATTGAAGGGCCCGTCATGGGACAAAGCCCTCCTCTCCCAGGTTCGAAAAATATTTGGGATTGGACTCATCTGTGAGATAAGCTATACCGAGCATCTAGTTACCCTCATCAAGCTCGTAAAAAACACATGAGGCACTCATCATTCATGATGGGGAAAAAGGAAAGCTCTTATGTGACACACCTTTACCTGTGGCAGTACCTAGTCGTTCTTGAACATGGCACTCATTTGCATTTGCATACTGCACTTGGATCATCCGTTTGTCCTCGAGTTTCGCCTACTTCCTGAGTCTAGTCACTCCTTTGAGTCATTCAAAGAACGCTTCCATTGTTAGTTGCATTAGGAGTCAGTATCATACTCATCACATCAATACTACCAAGTCATGCCATGCCCATGAGCCATTACCATTCATTATTCTGCAGTTAGAACACCTTCTACCATGTCGGTCTACTCTGAGTCACTCTTGCATGTTATTGTACCATCCGATCTACTCCAAACATCTGTTGTCATGTTTCGTGTTGATGATGGGGGATTCATCATGGCCCTCCTTCGACGGATTCATCCTTGTCGACTTCAATCATCATCTGAGGATTGAATCTAGAAACCAATCAAGTACCTTGGCCCTGCATGCCTCAATGGCAGGGTACCTTGCTTTTGACATGAGTTTACATCATTGACTCTTGATTGAAAGATTCCATCTTGCGTTCGAATTCAACTCATTTATTAACGCTTGATGATATGTACTTTGATACCTTGGGAATCATTGACATTAACGGTGATTTCCCTCACACTTGTTAACGGTATACATCAATGGCCGGTAATCAAGTGGTTTCTACTATGTTTGACGCCAAGACATTTGTAATCACATGGATAGATTCGTATCATTGCGGGTTTAGCTTGAAGACCCTGGGGAGTCATGTTTTACCCAGGTTGCAATGGAGATTGTTTTGAGTCATATCACACGGATCCACATTTGTATTGGTCGTGGTTGTGTTATCATCTCATCATGGATCTACGCTTGTGTCTAGTAGCCATAATTGTGTTCACTCGGTCATTACTACCATGGAACTGCAACGTATTGGTCGGAAGCGATGTTGTATGTCATATGAGACTATGTACTCAGAGTCAGTTGTACTCCAGCAACGTCCTTCGTCCGATGAGCCATTTCCATTCCTTCTATCAAAGCATTTCACCAGTTTAGTTTCAAATAGCTTCATGCTTTGGGGGGCATTCTGTTACACCTAAATCTTACCATCATGAGACTCAATGTAAACATCCCTAAAGATTCTTTGACTAATTCATTAACCTGGAAGAGATGCAAATCCATTTATACTAGGTTTTGAGAGGTCGTTGCAGGTTGTCCTCATGCAACATGCGACGTCGCAGGTTGTCCTCTTACAGACTATGATGATGTCAGTTAATGGACTAAAATAGCTTCTTCGAGCCCATTCTCGAAGCTAGCTGATGTGTATCCCTATCCCTAGCCTTTGGGGAAGATGGAATTCGGTTCCTAACCTCTTGGAAGGATCCCCTATCTCTCTCCTACCATATCTCAACCTACCGTATCCACTTAGTCTTATATAAGTGAAACTCATTCCCATCCTAAGGGGAGGAAGTCTATAGTATCTAATTGCTGGTGAAATTAACTTAGGAGAGATCTCTACTCATCCTTGAGAGATCCATCATCCCTTTGGAGGCTTTGGCATTGGCTTGATCGGAGAAGGATTGCTACGTTAAGTCATTGGTTGTAATCTCTTCATCCTATGTATGTCCCCTTTAATACTGTAATATAAGTGCTTTCCACCAATTTCATTGTGTTAATGATATATTCTGTAGTTTTCCTGCTTAACTGCTTACTCAGATCTATTATTGTGTAGATGTTATTTTACTACTTCTGTTGTTGTATTGTATTGATAGGTTTCTCAGCTCAGATCTGAAGACTATCAAGCTTTGGAGCAACATTTAAGGAGAAAGGATCAGCGATTCAAAGGGTAAGAGCATCTAGTTCCTTGATCTCTAATTAGATATAGGAGAGTTATTTATGTTCTGTCTTTATTTGTTCTAGACTCACATTGAGCTAGGGAGATCAGGCCTCGAGTCCACTCTTGGTAGATTGTCCGTCAAACACTTGTAAATCCTCGAGTGCCGAGATGGGAACCCTAGACCGACCCCTCAAATTCCAGATTGTGTTGCTTATACACCTACTGTTTGCAAAGCGTTGGAAGAATTTTGTATTTTTGTCACCCAAATTTACCCATACAACCCAACTCTTCAAACACCAAGATGCTTCTGCATGATTTTGAAGCACCAATCGCCGCCCATCCAGCTCCATCAAATGTTTTCTAGCCCCATCTGGAAGAGGGCCCCCCCGGAAAGTATCATTGAGATTGTTGATTTGGGATTCAATATTGTCAACCATCGCTTGATCAATCAGCTTTCGTGATCTCTCCCACTCCTTTACCACCACCTTTAAATGACTTAATTTCTGAATTAAATGTTGAGCAACCGAGGAGTGCCCCACAATGCAGATCTTATTCCATTCATTGCGCACAAGACATCTGAAATCCTCAATCTGTAAAAAAGTGTGGTTGAATTTAAATGGATAAGGAGTCTTTATAACCCTAAGATCCACCTCCAGTAGTATTGGAAGATGATCAGAGAGTGTTGACAGCATAGTCCATGATCTGTAATTATGCCATTTTTGGGTCAGTTTATCCGCCAACAGATATCTATCCAGTCTTTTAGAATTATTTCCATCAGCATGGCAGCCATTGCACTAGGTAGGCCCTAAAGTGACCGGCTGAATGTCAATCAACCCAAGATCATCAAAGTAGTCTTGAAAATATGAACTTAGAGGATCCTCTTTTGAACACCTGCCCCAAGTTTCAGCCGAGGATAGAATGATGTTTAAATCGCCACCCAGTAATAGGTTATCACAATCCATAAGACCTTCAGATTTTGCAGTATCCCATAATTGTCTCTGCTTAGTATAAGGGCCATAGATATTTGCAAAATTAACCACATCAGAGGATCCTCTAATGTTTCCCTCTGGGAGAATCCCCAGATGTGTAGTAAATGTAGAGAGTTGAAAAAATTGTACTTGTAGAATTGTGAAAGTAATTTCAATATTGGCACCTTTCATGATTTTGGTTGGATGGTTAGTTTCTGGATTTCTAAGGGTAAAAGTAGTTAGATGTATGGGGGAGTGTATCTGTGTAATTTGAGGGATCACGAAATTGATGGTCTACTCTAAGATATCTTCAAGATGCTTAGGAAGATGTAAATTTTGACTATTTTATATACCATATAATGGTATAGAGTTTTTTAAATGTGAAAAAAAGAATTGTGAAAGTTTAAAGCTTCTTTTTTTGGCATCCACTTTTACCATTTTATGATTTTATTTTATTCATTAATGCTGGTGCGCTTTTATAAACGCTGAATTAATGGATCCATGCTAACCTTCTAAAGTTAGTATTTTTATTTCGTTTGTGAGTAATAAAGATGAGTATTCGTTTTTAATATAACTGAGAGTTTCATACAAAATGTTGAGTATTTTTCATTTCGTTTTTAATAAAGCTGAGAGGTGCATATAGAAACTTAATTTTGTTCACGTTACTTTAGTTTTGATACATGAAACTTTTTAAGTATTTTCATGGATAAACTTTAAGTATTTTTATTTTGTTTTAATAAGTCCATATACATAAACTTAAAATTTTAAATATTTTGATTCTTTAAAATAAAGTTAAGAAGATAAATTTAAAAATTTAAATATTTTGATTCTTTAAAATAAAGTTAAGAAGATAAATTTAATTGTTTTAAAATTAAATTAAAATTTCATTTTTATTTTTTATTTTAAAAGTTTTAGTTTTTAAAAAGAATTAAAACTTTAATAACTAATGCTATATTACCATTTATATCAACCACTTTTAAATATGTGGTCATAATTGAAATAAGCAACCCAACCTATATAAGCCATATTATTAATAATAATATTGAAAGAAAACATATAAAAAATTATGAAATAATTATTATTATGTTCTAATAATAGTAGTCATTAATATTAATCTTAAAATTGTTGTATTATTAATCATATTAAATATTTAAGGTAATTATTGTTATTTGTAATAAATATAATAATTTTGAAAAAAATATAAATAATAATAAATTAATAATTTTAATGTTTAATTAATATGTTACAATTATTATTCACATACAAATTTGTTTACTTTTTTATCTATTGTTGGTTACTTCATATTGTTTACATTTATGTCTCATTGAGATGCTAAAGATATATTTTTCATTTCAAAATTCTAGGTTAGGTTGACTATGGTTGACTAAAGTTAACCATGGTTGACTTTAGATATGCATGGTTAAAAATGGTTGACCATGGTTGATTATAGTTGACCTTGGTTGACCATAGTTGACTTTAGTTAACCATGTTTGATTATAGTCAACCATAGTTGACCATGCTTCACTATGGTTGACCATGTTTGACTATGATTGACTTTGGATATGCATGGTTGACCATGCTCAACTATGATTAACTTTGGATGTTCATGGTTAATGATGGTTGTCCATGGAAAAACATCATTAAGCATGGTCGACCTTAATTGGTTAACCATGGTTAACTATGGTTGATTGTGATTTACTGTGGTTAACCATGGTTGATTATGGTTGACTATGGTTAACCATGGTTGATTATGGTTGATTATGGTTGGTTGACCATGGTAGACTATGGTTGACCATGCTTGATTGTGGTTGAACATGGTTAACTTTGGTTGACTATGGTTGACTATGCTTGACCATGGTTGTTTTGGATGTTCATGGTTGATGATGGTTGGCCATGGTTGGTTAATTATGGTTGATCCGTTGACCATGCATGAATATGGTTGACCATGGTTGACATTGGTTGGCCATGGTTGACTTTGGTTTGACCATGGTTGACTTTAGTTGACTCTATTTAACTATGGTTGACCATGGTTGACTATGGCTGGACATCGTCGACTTTGGATGTCCATGGTTGACCTTGCTTGACAATGGTTGACTTTAGTTGACCAAGGTTGATCTTGGATGAGTATGCTTAACTTTTGTTGACCATGCTTAATGGTGGTGCAGTTTAGTTGACCATGGTTCATTATGGTTGACAATGGTTGACTTTAAATGTTCATGGTTAAAAATGGTTGATTATGGTTTTCCATGGTTGACTACTATTGACCATGGTTGAATATAATTGACCATGGTAGAATTTTGTTGACCATGTTTGACCATATGCAACCATGGTTGACTTTGGATGTACATGGTTGATGATGGTTGACCATGGTTGACTTTGGATTTTCATGGTTGACTTTGGATGTACATGGTTGATGATGGTTGACCATGGTTGACTTTGGATTTTCATGGTTGACAATGGTTGTTCATGGTTAAGCATGTTGACCCTAATTGGTTGATAATGGTTAACTATGGTTTATTGTGGTTGACTATAATTGATTATGGTTGACTATGGTTTATTATGGTTGATTATAATTGAATATGGTTAACCATGGTTAATTATGGTTGGACATGGTTGATTATGGTTGACTATGGTTGACTAAGGTTCATTATGGTTAACCATAGTTTATTATGGTTGGTTGATCAAGATTGGTTGACCATTATAGACTATGGTTGAGCATGTTTGACTGTGGTTGACCATGGTTGACTTTAGTTAACCATGGTTAACTATGGTTGACCATGGTTGACTTTGGATGTTCACGATTGATGATGGTTTACTATGGTTGACTATGGTTTACCATGCTTGACTGCAATTGACAATGGTTGACTTTGGTTGACTTTGGTTGACCATGGTTGACTTTGGTTGACCATGATTAACTATGGTTGACCATGCTTGACTATGGTGGACTTTCATTGACCATGGTTGACTATTATCGACCATGATTGACTTTGGATGTTCATGGTTAACAATGGTTGACTATGGTTAGCTATGGTTGACTACAGTTCACCATGGTTGACTATAGTTGATAATTGTTGACCATGGTTGACTTTGGTTAACCATGTTTGACTATAGTCAACCATGGTGGACCATGGTTGACTTTGGTTCATTATGGTTGACCATGGTTGACTATGATTGACTTTGGTTCATTATGGTTGACCATGGTTGACTATGGTTGACTTTGATTCATTATGGTTGACCATGGTTGACTTTGGATGTTCATGGTTGATGATGGTTTACCATGGTTGACTATGGTTTCCCATTGGTTTACTTTGGATGTACATGGTTGAATATGTTGTTCATGGTCAACCATGGTTAAGTAAGGTTGACCATAATTGGTTGACCATGGTTAACTATGGTTGATTGTGTTTGACTACGATCGATTATGGTTAGCCATGGTTGACTATAGTCAATTATGGTTGAGCATGGTTGATTATGGTTAAACATGGTTAACTATGGTTATCCATGGTTAACCATGCTTAATTATGGTTGATTATGGTTGACAATTATTGATTATGGTTGATTATAATTAAATAAGGTTGATTATGGTTTACCATGGTTGATTATGGTTGGTTGACCATGGTAGACTATGGTTGACCATGCCTGACCATGGTTAACCATGGTTGACTATGCTTGACCATGGCTGACTTTAGTTGACCATATTTGATTATGGTTGACGATATTTGACTTTCGTTGACCATGGTTGCGTTTGGATGTTTAGGGTTGACCATGGCTGACTTTATTTGACCATGGTTGACTATAGTTGACTTTGGTTGACCATGGTTGACTTTGGTTAACCATGGTTGGCTATGGTTTACCATGGTTGACTTTGGATGTTCATGGTTAATAATGGTTGACCATGGTTGACTATAGTTGGCCATGGTTGAACATACTTGACTTTGGTTGAACATATTTGACTATATCCAACCATGGTTGACAATGCTCGACCATGGTTGAATTTGGTTGACCATGGTTGACTTTGGATGTGCATGGTTGATGATGGTTTGGCATGGTTAACTGTGGGTGACCATGGTTGACTATGATTAACTTTGGATGTTCATGGTTAAGTATGGCTAACCCTAATTGGTTGGCTGTGGTTAACTATGGTTGATTGTGGTTGATTATAATTGATTATGGTTTACCATGGTTGATTATGGTTGACTCTGGTTGATTATGGTTGAGCATAGTTCATTATGGTTGTCTATGGGCATGGTGCATTATGGTTGAGCATGATATTGCTTATTGGTTGACCATAGTTGACTTGTTGGCTATTGATTAACTATGGGTGACATAAATGTTGACTTAAATATCATATGGATCACTATACTTCTACTATTGAGTTGAATTGAATAATGTATCACATAAGTGACAATTAGAGATTGATAACAATGACTATGTTTGACATTGATAAACTATCTTGACATAAAGAATTATCATTCATTTTTTTATTTAAATTATAATAGGTTGTCTACCATTAAAAATAATTAACTTTTATTAAATTTAATATATCATACATGATATGAAAGTTATACAAAATTATTTAAAATTAAAATACTATGTTATGATATATGAAGCTAAAAATTACAATTAGTTATGCCAATTATGCAACCAAAATGTTTATAGTTATATCATATTATAAAAAAAATATTATACACTTTTCAATGAACTTTATATCAATAAACAACATGATTATAAATATAAACCATAAAGAACGAAATATAATTTTATTAATAATAATTAACACAAAATTACACATCACATGAAATAAAAAAGAACCTAAGAACTTTATATCAATAGTGAGCCTGATTATAAATATAAACCATAAAGATGAAAATATAATCATTATTAATTATCCTAAAATCACACATCACATTAAATTTAAAAAAAAAAACCAAAGTGTTATAACAACACTAACATGGTGTTGGCACCATTTTGACCTCTTTTTGTCATCTAAATATCCTCCATTTTTCTCCATAAAACCCTCATACTGATCTATAAAGCTTTTAGTTCATCACAGACTTTGTTTAAAAAGGTATTAATGTCATTGCTTGTTAACAAATTGAATTTTGAGATTTTTAGAGCATTTAAACTAAGGTTTTATTCAGAATTACAGGATGTGCTAACTTCCCGTAATGTCTCCAAAGTTGAGCACTTGCAGGCCAGCTAGGCATTAACTGAAAGATGGAGGAAAGATCCTCAGTGTCCAAGGATGGACGAATTTCCAACGAATAGATGATGTGGCTTTCACAGGTGGCAAGTCAAAGTCGGTCAAAGATGACCACCTGTGCTACCACTCAGCACAAAAGCAGGGCAGTTTGGTTTATGTTGAGTTTCACGATTCTGAATGAGGATCTCGATGGCTATGTTCATTAATTAGTTTACAGGATTATAGCATTTCCAGTTTTCTTTCGAATTTGTATAAGTACTTCACAAAACATTGGATCAATAATCACGATTTTGGGAAGAACGCATATTGCTTCTGAACTGCGTGGTTTTTTTTATTGTGTAATTGATTAATGGTGAATACAATTAGAGTTTCAGTTCTGTAAATCTTCAACTGTGTGTGGAACGAGGCATTGGAGGGCCCCCATTGTTGCGTTCGCACACCCTTACATTGCCAGTGAATGTGATTTAGATGTTTGCAGCGATTTGATTTGATGCATGCGATTTAGATTGTGCCATTGGTATGTGTTAATCCCTGTAGTATCTAGTTTATTAGTGCAGAATGAATTCAGTTAGTTTTTAATTGATTTTATCACAGCTCTGTTCTCTCATTTAATGGTTCAAGCTACGATTTCATCGTGCTACACATCACTTCATTTTTCATGAGCTCTGTCTTCTATTTTGTTAAATATTAAAAGAACGGTTCAGGCTGTGATTTTACTATGTTATGCATTGCTGCTCATTTGAAGATAAAGTGTTTAGAACAATTATCAATTACGAACACTGTCCTGTAAGGGAATTTAATTGTTAATTGTTCATTCAGCACTGGAATGTCAGGCAGAACTTTGTAGTCTGTATCTTAGGGTTAGAGTTATTGTTCAATTGCTTTCACTATCTCAGTTCTTTCACCAATAGATTGCTTCCCTAAATAGATTGTTGTGCACTTGAAAAGAGACAAATGAAGTTATCCCTGTAAAATGATTTTTGTATCTTTAAGTTACAGTATTTTTCATCTGACAGTAAGTTCAATTCGCAGATAATTAAATTGTCCAAACAAGTCTAGCTCTAAGTCCTAAAACTTGGATATGCCTATAAGTTTACTGACCTGGATTGATATAAATTTAAGGTTCGATCTGCATTTGTGGATTGAAGCCCAACATTTTGGCGCCGTTGCCAGGGAGGCCTTGTAGAAGCAGGCTTAGGAACTTTAGTTTTCTGATAAAAACAAAAATTGCAAACAAAAACACAGAATAGATTTTACTTTTATGTCAAGACTAAGAGACGAGAAAGGAAGATTTCTTAAAAACCCCCCAAAAACAGAAGTAACAGGAGCTTCTCTTCCAAAAGGATTCATCTCAACAATTGGTAGTTTCAAAATGTCTGAGGAAGAAACATCAAAATGACCAACTGCAAAACAGAGAAGGGAGTATGAGAGGATGTTGGAAATAGAAAACAAACACAGACAGGAGAGAAGGGAAGAAGAGAGAAGACATGAGAGGGATGACAGAACAACAGAAGATCAGGAAGCCACCTTTAAATTTCCTATCTTAGACACTAGTGTTATCCTAGGAGAAGAGGTGAAAATGAAGAATATTCCACCATCTGTCTTACCAAACTTCTATGGCATGACGTCTGAAGATTTTGACTCTTTCCTATTCGAATTTGACATCTTGTGTCGAACTTATGGGTATACTGATGACACCCATAAGCTCCGTCTTTTCCCTGCTACTCTTAAAGCAGCTGCCTTGAAATGGTTCATGGGTTTAGGAGAACATTCTATCACTAGCTGGGATGAAATGAGGAAAATCTTTCTTCGAAAATATCAGGCATATTGCAGATCAAAGGGTCTGAAAGATGACATTTTTGGCATGACTCAACAGGAAGATGAGAGTTTGGAGGAGAATTTGGAAAGATTCTCATACAATTTACAGAAATCTAAATACAATTCTTTAACACCTGAAATGATTAGAACAATATTTTTGAAAGGAATAAGAGAAGAGTGTTTGGATATTTTAAATGTTATGGGCATAGGTGACATCTCTTACCTTCCCTTTGATGAGATACAAGATTTATGTCAGAAATATTCAAGAGGAAAAGCTCGAACTGGAAAAAGAGATAGCAATACCAAAGCAACTAAATCTGCAAACAATGGTATTTCTAGAGCTGAGCTTGGAAATCTGCTTGAAGATTTCAAGATTGATTTATTAAGTACCTTGGGCACACAAGTCGAAGCAACAAAAACCAAGAAGAGGCAAGAACAACAGGACCAACAAGATCAGGCTTTGTCTATTTTTTGTCCTAAATGTAGAAAGAAACACCCACTTAGAGAATGTCCTTTAAATACTGTTGAAATTTGTGGCTTATGCACTTTTAATCACAAAACTGATGATTTCCCTAGATTGAAGGAATTGCAGGCAGCTCGAATGGAGGAAAATCACAGCATGGAGTCTCTCTACTTCATGGGACAACAGAGACCTTGGCAGCCACGATTCTCAGGTATGTCTCAAGATCCTATGCAACAATTTAATACAAATTATCAAACTCCCATTCAGAACTCATGGAATGCACCCATGCCTTGGAAAACTTGGTCTCCTCCATTAGCTCAATCTGCTCCAAATTGGAGAGGGTATGCCCATGGTAACCAGACATATTAGCAGGCTTATTTGCATCCCTATCAACAACCTTCTGCCTATCCTCAATATCAGCAGAATCAAGTCCAAGCCCCATCTTTTCAAAATCCATCTTTTCAACAACCCAACAACATGGCTCCTCAATTGGGTACACCACCTCAACAACTTCAGTTGCCATCCAATCAGCCTCCACCTCGGCCTACACAACTTCCAGCTCAGCCAATTCCAAATCCAAATAATAAAACCGACAGACCTATGTATAATGTTGATGATGGAACGACGCTTCCTTACTCCATTCTCCCACTGCAAAATATCAATTTGAGATCTGGGAAAACCTTACAAAAACAATCTCTTGTTATCTTAGAAGAACCACCAGAAACTGACAAAACTCCAAAAAAATTAAATACAGAAAAATCTCAGTCAGAAAATCACAGTCAACGAGGGAAAACAATAGTATCTTATACACCTCCTTTTCCTGAAAGATTAGTCAAAGAAAAACCTTCGATTTCCTTACTTGATTTCGATGTTCTGAACGAGTTAACAAATGTATATGTCAAAATTCCTCTACTGCAGGATATAAAAGATATTCCAATTTACACTAAGGCAGTTAAAGAACTATGTCTTAATAAAAGAAGGAAGGATCCATCGAAAATTCATGTGGTAGGCAATCTAGCGGGATTAATGTCCAACACTGTTTTCATTGAAAAGTATGTAGATCCTGGAATTCCAATGGTTACAATTACTATTAATAACTTTTCAATCCCAAAAACATTGATCGATTTAGGTGCTGCCATTAATGTCATGACACTAGAGACAATGAATTACCTTCACTTAACAAATCTCAGACCCACCACAACAGTCTTGGAATTAGCTGATAGGTCTAAAATTACACCTGAAGGGGTCTTGGAAGATATTATTGTTTCTTTAGACTCCTGGGAGTATCCTGTTGATTTTATAGTACTACAGCCAAAATCTAACTTAGGAGGTCACCCATTGATCCTTGGCAGACCCTAGCTGGCAAAAACGGATGCTTTCATAGGATGTAGGTCAGGAAGTATGCTCATTTCACATGGGACAGAGAGAAAACAGATTGCACTTTACCCTTCTGCCCAAAGACCTTCTACATTAGATCAGCTGTCATGGATTAATGAAACCAAAGAACAAGAAGAAGACGTGATTCAGCCTGTTTTGAGTATAAATCATTTCTTTTATTTTCAGGAAGACAACCACGAAGATCTACTGGATTATTTCATTGCTGAACCTGATATTTCTGCAGAATTACGAGATATGGAATATGCTGTAGCAGAACAAGTTTTGGGTCATAATTTTCAAGAAAATTGCAATGTACATTCCCTAGCATTAGCACTACATGATGTTTTCAATGTTCATTCAATCATAGATATTCACAGTAAGACAGTTGAAATAAGTCCAGGCAAAACTCTGAAAATAAGTGCACATCTTACCACATCACAAGAAGAACAGTTGATTACTTTGCTGAATAAATATTCCCATGCATTTGCCTGGGAGTACATTGATATGCCTGGTATTCATCCTGAGACATGCACTCACCACATTTACCTAGATGAAAAAATACGACCTCTGAGACAACCGCAACGCAGAATGAACCCTATGCTAAAGGAAATAGTCAAAGACGAGTTGCAAAAGTTGTTAAAAGTGGGATTTATTTACCCCATCTCCGACAGCCAATGGGTCTCACCTTTGGTTGTTGTTCCTAAAAAAAATGGTAAATGGCGCATATGTATCGATTACAGGAAGTTGAATAAGGCAACTTTAAAAGACTATTTTCCATTGCCTTTCATTGATCAAGTGCTGGATGCTTTAGCTGGAAAGGAATATTTTTCATTTTTAGATGGCTTCAGTGGTTATAATCAGATTAGTATTGCAAACGAAGACCAAGACAAAACCACCTTTACATGTCCCTGGGGCACTTATGCCTACAAAGTTTTACCTTTTGGCTTATGTAATGCCCCAGCTACCTTTCAGAGGGTTGTCTTGGCCATCTTTGCAGATCTAATTCATGAGTGTGTTGAGGTTTACATGGATGATTTTTCTGTATATGGATGTACCTTTGAAGATTCCTTAGCAAATTTGGAGAAAATTCTAAAAAGGTGTGTTGACTCAAACCTTTCCCTTAGTAACGAAAAATGTTTTATGATGATGACTGAAGGGATCGTTTTAGGGCATCACATTTCTTCCTCTGGAATAAAAGTAGATCCTGCTAAAATTCAAGTCATTACAAATTTATCTGAGCCAACAACTCAAACAGATGTCAGAAGCTTTTTAGGATACGCAGGCTATTATCGTAGATTTATTGCAAATTTTAGTAAGATAGCTCTGCCATTGTTTAAATTGCTTTCAAAGGATGTGAGTTTTAATTGGGATACTGACTGTCAATCTGCATTTCAAGCACTTAAAGAGAAACTCTCAGCTGCTCCCATTTTAAGGGGCCCAAATTGGACATTGCCTTTCCATATTTCAATTGATGCCTCTGCTACTGCAATAGGAGCCTCATTGGGCCAGAAAGAACATACTTTGACTTATGCTATCTATTTCATTAGTAAAAATCTGACACCTGCAGAGCTGAATTATACAGTCACTGAAAAAGAGATGTTGGCAGTGGTTCATGCTGTAAACAAATTCCGTCATTATATCACTGGCTATGAAATTTTTGTTCATACAGATCATTCAGCCTTAAGCTATTTAATGAATAAATCTATCACTAATGGTCGGATTACTAGATGGTTGTTACTAATGCAGGAGTTCAATATCACTGTTTTAGATCGGCCTAGACGAGAAAATCAAGTGGCGGATTTCCTGTCTCGCTTACACAATACTGGTGAGGTTGTTCCGGTTTTAGATAGTTTTCCTGGTGAACACCTATTTGCAATTTCTGTTATCACTCCTTGGTATGCTGACATTTCCAATTACTTATCATCAGGCCAACTACCCCCATCTATGACATCTAAAGAAAAAAAGAAGATTATTAAACAAAGTGCTAGGCATATATGGGTTAATGGTGATCTCTTTTACACAGGATATGATTTAATTATAAGAAGATGTGTACGACAGGATGAAGTCTTAGATATTTTAAAGGCCTGTCATGATGAACCATGTGGTGGCCATTTTGCAGACAAACGGACAGCATACAAGATCCTCAATTTGGGGTATTATTGGCCTTCCATTTTCAAAGATGCTAAGAGGTATGTTAGAAGTTGTGATACTTGTCAATGCATGGGACGGCCAGTCCGGTCTGATGAAATGCCACTCCAACCCCAAATCCTCATTGAACCATTTGAAAAGTGGGCCCTTGACTTCATTGGTCCCATTCATCCACCATCACATGGACAGAAATACATTTTGGTCTGCACAGACTATGTTACTAAGTGGGTAGAGGCCAAACCATTGCCAAGAGCCACCGAACAGACTGTGGTAAACTTTCTTTTTGAGGAGATCTTTGTCAAATTTGGGGTGCCTAGAGAGATTGTAACTGATCAGGGTGCCCAGTTTACCTCTAAATTAGTGCAGGAGATAGCAGAAAAGTATAAGATTAAGCATCGAAAGTCTACCCCTTACCATCCTCAAGCAAATGGCCAAGTGGAATCCAAAAACAAGACTTTAGAAGGAATCATTACCAAAATTGTCCAGATGCATCGGAAGGATTGGTCAGCTAAGCTTACTGAAGCTTTATGGGCATACCGGATCACTTGGAAAAATAGTACTGGGTTTTCTCCTTATCAACTGGTTTATGGTAAGCAAGTCCTCCTTCCTATAGAGTTTCAAGTTCATACTTTCAAGTTAGCAGTAGATTTGGGCATGGATCTTTCAGAAGCTCAGCAAGAAAGAATACTTCAGTTGAATCAGCTAGATGAGATGAGACAGGCTGCCATAGAACACAATATTCTGATACAACAACAGAGAGCTCAATGGCATGACAAATTTATCAAAAAGAAGCAATTTCACATCGGTGACTGGGCACTATTGTTTGACTCAAAGTTTAAAGACTTCAAAGCCAAATTTACTACTCACTGGCTTGGTCCATATGAGATTGTTGATGTCTATGACAATGGTTCAGTAAAACTTCAAACCATAGATGATGAAGCACATAAATTTCTGGTCAATGGCCACCGACTCAAGCTGTACAACAAACCTATCAACATGGCATATTTTATACAACAGATTTCACATCAAAAGGAAATGCAAGTGCTGGATAGACACATCAGTGTTTTTCCTTCACCTGCTCCTTAGCTGATATGATACAACAAGCAAATAAACCAAAAAGATAAAAGGAAAATAAAAATCGAAAAAAAAAATATAAAAAAAAAGGAAGTTTAGTTGTGAAAACCAGTTCACTGGCACAATATAAACTTGAATTTTCTCTGGAAAACCAGGTTTACTTGGCCATTGAAAATTCACAAAAAAATCTTTTTCTAATTTCCTGTTTTGTTTTCCCAATAATGAAGATCTTGTTTGACTTGAGGACAAGTCAAAAGGTAGGCCTGTGAGGGGGATAAGCATTTTCATGAACCCTCCAAGTCTTTTCCATATGCAGAGGATTGTGTTTTTTCATATGCAGAAGGGACCCGATTTCCAGCAATACAAGTGATTTTTAACAATGCAGAGGGACCTGACTTCCAGTAAGGCA
The DNA here is from genome assembly GCA_027924585.1 of Larix kaempferi. NCBI lineage: Eukaryota > Viridiplantae > Streptophyta > Pinopsida > Pinales > Pinaceae > Larix > Larix kaempferi. The sequence continues at coordinate 5,200,182 of BSBM01000862.1, read as the reverse complement.
GAAGAAATCTACATAAGGACCTGACTTTCAGTGAAACTGAAGAATTCGAGATGGCAGACAAAAGACATCAGAAGATGGCAGACAAAAGACATCAGAAGATGGCAGACAAAAGACATCAGAAGGACAGGAATAAATCAGGATACAAACCAACTTCATCAGACATCAAGCTCATCATACAGGGACATCAAGCAAAGTCTGTAAGAATTTATAGTTTTTATGTTTTAAAAAGTTTCAGAATTCTTTGTTTTTAAGCAATGACATACTACCAACTATTGAAAAGATTGACTGCCTATTTCTTTCATTATTCTGATAGTCTCTGCCAGTACCTTACTTACCTTCCATTAGCCTCTGCCAACACTTCATTTTTCCACCCTAGGGGTCAAAATGGTTGTCAGGATCAAACCCAAGGGAAATTTTTAAATACTGCATTCTACAGGACATATATTGCACTCTACAAGATAAATACTGCATTCTACAGACATAGTGTTCTTCTTGGTTTAAAGACAAACATGGTCTCCTTCTCAGCAAAAAGAAAAATATTGACATAAAGGAATTTCAAAAGTTTCTTTTATATATGTATTTAGTGCATCATGCAGTTTATGCATTAAACGTTGGGCATATAAAAGGATTAAAGTGTTTTATAAACCAAAACCTTACCTTTCATTTTTTTAATTGAATGAAGTGGCATGTTATGAAATGATGAAAGGAAAACGTGGAATGATGCCCCACGACAGCATGTAAATTCCTGCATGATGTATTGATAAAATCAGGAACCAAGACTGTGTTATTCTCCCTGAGGCTGAGTCCAGTTGTTGTCTCTGCAAAATCGACTGCTGTGTGAAGATAATTGACAGTGAGAAGGGGCCGTGGGTTACAGGAAGTGTGAATACATGATTTGCTGAAGAAATCGCGCAGGAAGAAAGACAATCAGTGAGAAGGAAGCTGTGAATACACCAATCTCTGTGGAAATCGTGCAGAAGGAAGTAAAAACAGTTGCACTAGAGAAGAGGTAAAAATTTAAACCCTTTTCTTTGTTGAATACTCTGCTCAAACCAACAGAAATTTCACAATTTCAGAGTATTGTTGTGGGGATAGGAAGACAAAGGCAGAGTTAAAAGTTGAAAGGTTCCTGTTTTCTATTTTTCAAAATGTCATCTAGACTGGAACCATAGGAATTTGAGCCCGCGGACATTCATGAAAAATGCCTGGAAATTTTCAAAAAAAATCAATGGGTGTCTTTCTTTGAAAAATTTGATGGGCACAACGATAATGTTAGCCTAGTCTTTGCTGGCTCGTTCGATGGAGAGAGGGCTATAGTAGGGAATTTAAATTTTAGACTGTCTGAAGACATTTTGGCACAAATTATTGGCCTGCCACAGCAAGGAGAAAGGTTTTTCAAAACCAAGCAATTCAAAGAGAAATCATGGATACCCTTTTTGTGCAGATCAAGAGCAGGGTCAGTAAACTGGAAGAAAGGTATACCAAGGAGCTGGCTGGTTCATCCCTGGGATGAAATAGTGTACATCATACAAAGATTCATCACCTGTGAAGGGAGATTCAATATTGTTTACCTTTACCACATCAAGCTATTGCAGCATTTGAAAGGTGAATGTGAGATCAATATGCCCTATTTCCTGTTGCAGAGTCTAACTAAGATGGCTAAGGCTGTCCAAAGGCGTGAAAAAGACAAATTGACAAGTCTTTTTCACTGTGGACTCATCAAAATCATCATCCAGCATGAGTTACGAAAGCAGAATTTGACATGGACAGAATTTTTAATCCACAATCAATTTGAAGAACAGGAAGAATTGCATGAAGAGGTTTCAAAAGAAGAGGAATTGCTGATGATAACATACCCTGAGGCAACAAGCTCAAAACTGCCAAAGGAGAAAAAGAAGAAAAAGGAGGTATTGCTGATTACTAATGATGAAGACAACTCTGAGGAAACAAGTTCAAAACAGCCTCAGAGAAGGATACGAACTAGGAGTGTAATGAAAGAAGATAAACAGTTTCAAAAACAAGAGCAAGTCTTCACCACTTACCAGAAGAAGCCAAGGAAGCATAAGCAAGTTCGAAGCCAGTCAGCATTAGAGGATGAGGAGCACATACAAACCCTGGAAAGTCAAATTGGAAACCTAGCAGGTGAGAAAGGGCAGGATATCCAAGGAACTGATGAAATAATAAAACAGACAAAGAAAATCAATCTCTTCTTGGATCAGCGAGAGAAAGAAAAAGAAAAGCCATTAGAAGATGAAGAACACACACAAACTTTGGAAGGTCAAGAAGAAAACCTAGTAGGTGAAATAGGACAGGGAACCCAAGAAGCTGATGAGATGATAAAACAAACAAAGAAAATCAATCTCTTCTTAGATCAACAGGAGAAGGAAAAGGAAAAGCAGTCAAGACATGGAGTACTAAAAGACTCAACTTCTCTTTCCTCAGAGCAACAAACTGTGCAAGAAGAAAAGAAAGAGGGTTCAGTACAGGAAAGTGAAGAATTAGGGATGGACACCAATTCTGTCCAGCTTTCAATGAAGAAGAAGAAAACTTCCAAGAACAATAAAGAGATTAAGAGGTTGAAACTTGAAATAAAGGAATTGGAGCTCAAGAATGAGAAATTGAGAAAAGACAATCAGAAGCTGAGAATTCAGAGGACACACATTTCTAAGAATGCATCCAGATGGTATAAGCAGAAGAAGACCTACAAAGCTAAGTATGAGAGACTGAAGGTCCTTTATGCATCTCCAACTTCAACATATGCATCGTCTCAGTAGGAGATTAGAAGCAAGAAGGCCAGTAGCAAAATTTTGGTTTTTAAAAACAAGGTCAAATATTTTTGGCATGGGGACATGCAACAGCTTCCTCTTGGGGGGAGATGTTGGGCACCATTTTGACCTCTTTTTGTCATCTAAATATCCTCCATTTTCCTCCATAAAACCCTCATACTGATCTATAAAGCTTTTAGTTCACCACAGACTTTGTTTAAAAAGGTATTAATGTCATTGCTTGTTAACAAATTGAATTTTGAGATTTTTAGAGCATTTAAACTAAGGTTTTATTCAGAATTACAGGATGTGCTAACTTCCCGTAATGTCTCCAAAGTTGAGCACTTGCAGGCCAGCTAGGCATTAACTGAAAGATGGAGGAAAGATCCTCAGTGTCCAAGGATGGACGAATTTCCAACGAATAGATGATGTGGCTCTCACAGGTGGCAAGTCAAAGTCGGTCAAAGATGACCACCTGTGCTACCACTCAGCACAAAAGCAGGGCAGTTTGGATTTTGTTGAGTTTCATGATTCTGAATGAGGATCTCGATGGCTATGTTCATTAATTAGTTTACAGGATTATAGCATTTCTAGTTTTCTTTCAAATTTGTATAAGTACTTCACAAAACATTGGATCAATAATCACGATTTTGGGAAGAACGCATATTGCTTCTGAACTGCGTGGTTTTTTTTACCGTGTAATTGATTAATGGTGAATACAATTAGAGTTTCAGTTCTATAAATCTTCAATTGTGTGTGGAACGAGGCATTGGAGGGCCCCCATTGTTGAGTTCGCACACCCTTACATTGCCAGTGAATGCGATTTAGATGTTTGCAGCGATTTGATTTGATGCATGCGATTTAGATTGTGCCATTGGTATGTGTTAATCCCTGTAGTATCTAGTTTATTAGTGCAGAATGAATTCAGTTAGTTTTTAATTGATTTTATCACAGCTCTGTTCTCTCATTTAATGGTTCAAGCTACGATTTCATTGTGCTACACATCACTTCATTTTTCATGAGCTCTGTCTTCTATTTTGTTAAATATTAAAAGAACGGTTCAGACTGTGATTTTACTATGTTATACATTGCTGCTCATTTGAAGATAAAGTGTTTAGAACAATTATCAATTACGAACACTGTCCTGTAAGGGAATTTAATTGTTAATTGTTCATTCAGCACTGGAATGTCAGGCAGAACTTTGTAGTCTGTATCTTAGGGTTAGAGTTATTGTTCAATTGCTTTCACTATCTCAGTTCTTTCACCAATAGATTGCTTCCCTAAATAGATTGTTGTTCACTTGAAAAGAGACAAATGAAGTTATCCCTGTAAAAAGGATTTTTGTATCTTTAAGTTACAGTATTTTTCATCTGACAGTAGGTTCAATTCGCAGATAATTAAATTGTCCAAACAAGTCTAGCTCTAAGTCCTAAAACTTGGATATGCCTCTAAGTTTACTGACCTGGATTGATATAAATTTAAGGTTCGATCTGCATTTGTGGATTGAAGCCCAACACATGGTATGGTAAAGCATTCAATAAATCAAGCTTAAAGTTTACATTGTGTTTGAAGAAAACTATTTCGACACACAATGGATATGAAAGGACTCTAGTGCATATTTATTGAATTTGTAGTCACGTCTCCGTACATAAGAAATACTGTCACCTCTCCTTACATAATCCCATCTCCTATCTAGTTTTCAAGCGCTCAGTCTATACAATTAGGAAGTTTCAAAATTTCTGTTTAAGGGGTCTCTATACAGTCTTTGTTTAAGTGGCCTCTATAAAGTTTAAAATTTCTTAGTTGATTCAGATTTGGGAAGGTTTCAGTGCATCTTTAGTTGTCGAATTAATGTTATCTTGCCTAGAAACGCAGAGCAAAAGTTGATTGATTTCTAGTGGCCAACTGATTTGGATTGTTATGGTGAACTTCCATTAGATTTTTTAAGGGATGGAAAATATTGGAATGTTCTACTTCTACAATGAAATAAATCTTAAATGTTGAAATCTTAATAATATTATTCTGTGTTTAAAAGAGCAATGGACGCCTACCGGCATAATCAAATTCTATATTGGAAGTTCTCAATAATTAAATAAACTTATAATGTTTTCTAAAATTTCTCTTAAATTTTGGAGATTTTAAGTTAAAATTAAATTTATCTATTTATTAAGTTACTCTTAAATTAAATATTTATATCAAACCTGCACATTTTGCACTTACATCAACTTTAAATTCTTTTATCACATATCCAAAAACTACATTACTCCAATTCTTCTTTAAGAAATTTTATGACTTCTAATTACTCATATGTAAAATAAAATAGATTCATAGAATCACCACAATAAAAGTGTTTTTTTTATTTTATTTTGATTTTTATCTAATCATAATTATCCATTACATAATTCAAGGATAACTCAATATTATTGAATATTTGTTTTTTGTCCATGAATGGATAATTTGAATCGTGCTAGTGAGGCACACTAATATACATTAATGAGTTTATTAAAGATCTTATTGATAAATGTAGAAATGTTTTTCAAAAAAAAATCTAATAAGTTTTGTTCCACAGCTAGATTATGAAGTTTCATTAACGACAAAACAAATTCTCACTGGATTTCTCTTTAAATTTTATCGAGTCAATGTTACATTATCAATATATCATTACAATAAATCTCAATACCAAATCTTAGATATTATCTTTCTTAAAATTTCATATACATTACAACTAAAACCATCTACAAAATTGACACAACTAACATAACATTATTGTGATTAGAAAATGTCATCATTGTCATAACATTCCATATGTAATGTAAAGCATGGTAGGAGAAAACCATACATCTCAAAGTGGAAGGAGTATATGGAAAAAGAATCTTAGAAGAATATCAGAAGAACAAAAATAAGTTTTATAAAGTAAGGTTCACATAGGATTTGCATGGAATATATATATATATATAGAGCCAATGCTTTCATATTTCATAAAGTTCATAGGTTTACTTGTGGATATTCTAACATTTTCTCTTTTAGCTCTTTTTTTTCCTTATTAGGATTAGGGTTTTATGATATTGTGAAATGGAAAAATATTGTATGGTGAACTATTTTGTTTATGTAATAAGAAATATATGTAATTCTCAGTTTCTTTATTTAATCAATTAAGGGTATTTAGATTAAATGTATAATATATCATATATATGTGCCGATCTTTACTTTTTGTTTTTTTAAAGAATACGTTAACATTTATTAACTTGCATATACTTATCAATCTCTATTTTCTACATATTCACCTCTTACACTTTTTGAAACTAATCCACAATAATTGTTACATTTCACATTTACATTTATGAAAATGTCTAAAAATCTGAATTTTATTGCAAATTAAGAAGCTTCACTTCAACTTTGAGGTTTATTTATGTTAACTTTCAACCTTGTCCCAAAGCTAGACTATGAAGTTTCATTAACGACAAACAAATTCTCACTAGATTTCTCTTCAAATTTTATTGAGTCAATGTTACATTATCAAGATATCATTACCAAATACAATAAATCCCAATCCCAAATCATATATATTATCTTTCTTAAAATTTCATATACATTACAACTAAAACCATCTACAAAATTGACACAACTAACATTATTGTGATTAGAAAATGTCATCATTGTCATAACATTCCATATGTAATGTAAAGCATGATAGGAGAAAACCATACATCTCAAAGTGGAAGGAGTATATGGAAAAAGAATCTTAGAAGAATATCAGAAGAACAAAAATAAGTTTTATAAAGTAAGGTTCACATAGGATTTGCATGGAATATATATATATATAGCCAATGCTTTCATATTTCATAAAGTTCATAGGTTTACATGTGGATATTCTAACATTTTCTCTTTTAGCTTTTCTTTTTCTTTATTTAGGATTACGGTTTTATGATATTGTGAAATGAAAAAATATTGTATTGTGAACTATTTTGTTTATATAATGAGAATTATATGTAATTCTCAGTTTCTTCATTTACTCAATTAAGGGTATTTAGAATAAATGTATAATATATCATATATATGTGTCAATTTTTATTTTTGTTTTTTTTAAGAATACGTTAACATTTATTAACTTGCATATACTTATCAATCTCTATTTTCTACATATTCACCTCTTACACTTCTTGAAACTAATCCACAATAATTGTTACATTTCACATTCACATTTAAATTTATGAAAATGTCTAAAAATCTGAATTTTATTGCAAATTAAGAAACTTCACTTCAACTTTGAGGTTTATTTATGTTAACTTTCAACCTTGAGGCTGAATCTAAATATTAATTTAAAACAAAAAAATACTTCACCTCTCCTCGACCCAATTCACAAGAGAATCTAAATACCAATGAGTGTACATGCAGGGATAAAGTTTTAGGACTTATGGCACACTTTCCAAGCATCTAACAAATATATTTAACTGACTTACGTAACAAATCTACTTAAATAACTTATTACATAAAGTTTCAGAACTTATGGCACACTTTCCAAGCATTTAACAAATCTATTTAAATGACTTATTACATTGGTAAATATGCTTTATCTTTATATTTTTCACTTAACTAAATTAGTTGAATGTTATGTGATATCAATATGCATGATTAAACTATAATTTATTCAATTATGAAGATAACATAAGTTGAAAATGTCAATTTCATTAAATTTAGTTTTTTGAGTAAGAATTTAGATAAATGAATGTTAATTTTGATTATAAATGTATATCTATCAACTTTTTAAAAGTGTAAACTTGGATTCTAAAAGTGAATATTGGATTTTGAAATTATGAATCAAATCATTTAGATTCCAAAAAAGTGAATTTTGAGGTAGAAAGTGCTAATTTGGATTTCAAAATTGTGAACTTTGATTCCAAAAGTATTAACATTGATTGCTACAATGTGCATTTGAATTTCAAAATTTTGATTTTAAAAATTATTTTAGGATATGTATATTAGATCTAAAGATGCATTTAATATTTTATTTTTGTATGTGTGTGCATAATACTACTACAATAGACATTTTGCTACAATCAATTTTTAAGAGATATTTTAAAATAATTTAAAACAAGTTATGATGACAATCACTGTAATGTAGAATTGTACATTTTCAAAGAAATTTAAGGTAACATATAATAAGATTCCATAGAAATAAAATGAGGACTATAAGCAATTTCTTGTTCACAATCTCGTCACCTTATTGCAAATATTTAATATGGAAATACATTTCTAAAATTCGTATCCCAACTAAGGAGAAAAGAGAGAAATTGACATTCAATAGCCTAGTGTATAAAGATTAGATCAAGATATGCACTACATGTAATATTGCAAGATGTAGGATTTATAAGTTTTGCATTATATTATGCAATACAAAAAACATGTAGCCAGAACATGCATGCAAATCACGAATGTGTACAATGAACATCACCTCTACTTCTATTCCACACATTAAACATACTTACATATAAAAATATACTTAATAGTTGAAATATCACCTTGGAGTGCATGAGCCTTTAAACTTCTAACCATATCTGCAAATATAAAGGATATTAAAATTACTACCAATTATTGGACTATTCAATCATATTCATAACTGAAATGAAAATAAAGATATAGCTACTTGTTTGTCTAGCTATAGTATTTTTATCATGATCCAAACATTCAATATGATGTTCAAGGTTCAAAACCACAACTATTATTCTTTCTTCATTCCCCATTTACTCAAATATTGTCTTTCATATAATCTTAAAATTCATTGGTTCAAATCTAACAAAAGTGTTGTTTATGGAGCATCATTTCTATTGTGATACTATTCTTCTACATATGGTATGTTTGCATTCAATTTTTCAAAGTGTTTAAAGCTAAGAGGATATATCTAACCATATAATTATTCTAAATTAATATACATATTCTATTGTTGAATATAAAAATTCTTTTAATTTCGTAGAGTTAGAAATACTTTTCACCTAGAATAATCATTGTAGAAGACAAATTGTATATCATTACACCTCTCCATCTATCTTCAAATGAAAGAGAAACCTTGGTATCTTGTATAACAAAAACATAATATGGTTTTAGTAAACATAAGGCCAATAATCATGGCCTAGTATAAAAATGATCTATAAATAAGAATACAAAATTTCAAAATTTCAAAATGAAGTTTTAAGCTAATTGTTTAATAACAATGTAAGCATTCAAGATTTTCTTGCTTCACCTTATTTCCCATAAGCACGCCTATAAGTAATGAAAATGTTCACTATTTTCTTGCTTCACCTTATTTTCTTGTTTTAGAGTGAGCTTTATAGTATGTATTTACGAATCTAATGTTCACTATTTTTATTGATTGTTTTTTAGCATAACCAACCTTAACAAAAAATAATAATACAATAAAGTTCTTTATAACTATTTAGAAAATGATGGGTCCATAAAAATAATATTATCTAAAACAAAAAGCTTATTTTATTGTAATTTTTTATCAAAAATTTTGAATTTTATATTCATGTTATAATCCTTAATTACAACATCAATTATATGTTCCTAGTTATCTATAAACTATATAAACTACTTAATTATGTTAAGCAAACCAAAAACTTTCAAATGTGGAGAGTAAATATATTAAAATGAGGTAAAGATTTCTCCACTAGTATATTCTTGCATACATAGTTTTATTTTCTTTGTTCACAGTTCACTTTAATTTTGAAGGAAGGAGTCAACGTTGTCACATTCAAAGAAAAAAGGTTTATGGCATACTCTAAGAAATGGAAAGTACATAAGTTTTCAACCATTTTTCATTTTGATTAAAAGAGATAAAGTATCAAATAATGTATAACATCTATGATCCACATTCCTAAATATCTATGTAACCTTTTCTTCAATAGCAACCCCACTAATATTTAACACACTTTGTAGGGAGAAGATGAATTGAGAGACACATAAAGCTCTTTCTCTCTTATTTCTCATTGTTGGATTTTGACACTTCTCTCTTTTGAAGCTTAATGAACATATCTTTTTATAGCAAAATTTGAAGTGTAAAGGTTTCTTTTCCATTCAAAACATTTCTTGTGTTCTAACGTTCTTAATTTTTTTCTTGTAGTTGTAAGGTTTCTAGTGATTATTATTAATTAGTCAAACAAAGATAAAAAGTTTCCCATTAAAAAGGTTTAATGTGAGAATTTATTAACCTTTGATTTATAAATATTGCATATAAATATATACCTATGTTCCACTTAGCATATTTATATCTATATAAATAATTATATTTTGAAATTTGGAGTGGGATCTCCACAATCTTAACATTTTGAAGTTTAGAATTTGATCTATAAAAATTTTAGAAACAAATGTATCTACGTGACATTGATTATAGTGCCTTAGATCCTAGAATTGTACAAGCCTATCTTTTGATGGAACCAAGACTTTGGATTGTGGATGTAAGATTAAAGAGTGCTTTCCATGAAATTTTGAGCATACCAAACGTTACCTAAAAATATTTTATTTAATGGGAAAGAATGATAACATTGTTGATTTCTATTTTACAAATCATTCTTAATGCTAGCTATTAGGTTTCTTTAGAATCCAACCCAAGTATTATTATCATAATGCCATATTTTCAAGGCATCAAAGAAATTCCAAAGTTCCAAGGTTTTTATAGATTTATTATTGTACTATATATCTAACCACTACTGAAAGTTATTAAGACAAATGTGTAATGAAAAGTGCTAGCTAGCAAATACTTGAAGAATAAAACTATATGAGTTAACAAGAAATATGTGATTAATATTATTGATATCCTACTTATAATATGGGACATATAAGTAATGGTTGGTAACAAGGGTAATGATACTTCAATGAGTATAAAAATATCAAGGAAAGGTTGACCAACCCTTGTTCATGCTTGATATAGAAGAAGAGTCGATATGTAGTTATTGACCATTTGATATTAAACAATCAATTATATCTTTAAAAAATCTAATACCAAATAGTCACATTATGCACTAGTTCAAACCTTCACCAAGCTCTTGCTTGTTGGTGTCTACATCGACGATAAGCCTACCAGATCAAATATTGTAGTATATATTATGAATTTTAATTACATGTTAAGAGGAAACCTACAATCATGGGTATGGGCCATTTGACCCTTCCTCAAGCTCCCTATCAATAAGAATACTAACCTTGAAGAAGGGTTGATTGAACTTTCCCAGCCTACCCCTTTATGAGAATGAAAATATTATGGAAGGGTTAGCTAACAATAGATCATTATCAACCGCATTGCAGGATCAATATAAAAAATAGAATTAGCATAAAAGAATAAGGGTTAGTCAAACATTAATTGGTCATTCTATTGATGAGGAATCCATGATCTTGAACAAGGGCCACCTGTATCTTTCTTGGGCCCAACATCAACTTATTATTACTAAGGTCAAATGGGAATTGTCCAACCCTTCATAAAGCTTTCCCTTAATGAGAATAATGATTGAGAGGAGTGGTTGGTATACTGTTCTTCAAGCTCCTCATCAATAAGAATATTGATATAGAAGAAGGGATGACCAACCCTTCTCCATAGTTAACCATGGATGACAATATTAATCGAGACAAAGGGTTGCGTGACCCTTCCTTGAGATAACATAGAATAGTAATATTAATTTTACAATGATAGGAAACACATGAGCTTGAGGAAAGGTTGATTGATCCTTCACTAGGATAATATAGATTAGGAATATTAATTGTAATTTTTTGGAAACCATATGAGATTAAGGAAAGGTTGGCCAAGCCTTATGTGGTATGATATAGATTTCATGTTAAAATATAATGAATATATGAAGGGAGAGTTGGTTGACCCTTCCTAGGATACATGTTGAAGAGAATATTGATGTTGAAGAAGGGTTAGGGGACCCATTCACTATATCCCATTAAATGAGAATGAAACATTAAGGAAGAGTTGGAAAATCCTTATTCATGCCTAAATTTCCTCAATGTTCTCCTTAGCACGAGTATTAATATAGAGGGAGTGTTAGACGATCCTTCCCCAAGTATTATCTCCATAATAAACCCATGATATTGTATAAGGATTTTCCAAATCCTTCTCAAGGAAATCTCACTCCTAGGATGGATCACACCTACTTCCAACAATTCTTGAATGATATTTTCTATCTCTTTTTTTGAGCAAAGTGATGGAAATATGGGAACACTCAATACAATAGGTAATGGCTCCTTAGAATTAGTGAGATGTTACAATAATGCTCACCACATGATGGTGGTAGTACTTGGGTTAGTTTAATATGAAACCAACTACAAATAAATATGGAATCACTGGGAAACATCGTCCAATACTTCGATGGCATGGAAATGTGCAATAGCATCTGAGTGACCCTCCTTTAGGATATTTTACATCAGGTGAAATTGACAAGTTCTAGAGATATTGCTTTGAGACCATTATGAGTGTAGCAATGCCAATCCTTTATAAAACTCATGTATAATTGTAAGAAATATATAGTGATGGGACCTAATGTTATCAACCATTATGCACCCAAAACAATATCATAACCTCCTATTTCAATGGTGATCATGTGAGTTCTTAGGAAATTATCATTCATTTTGGAGTTTTAGATTGTCACACATGCTCCTAGATTTCATATATTCTTTTCTATTTGCAATCACGATTTAAAATTTGTTAAACACTCTATGTATAAGTTTTTTTTTTCTATAATGTGGTGATGAATGAAATTGTATCTGTTGTTTCTATTGATTGAGAAAATCACCTTCATGTGCTTGATGCATCTGACAAACTTTTAATGTCCGAGGAAATAAGTTTAATGTCAAAGGATGGATGGATATTTGGGGTTGTTCACAATGTTGTATGAACATGGGAACATGATCAATAAGAGATGTGATTTCTTCTTTATTCAACCCATATTATTTGTCATTGTAAATTTCCTTGGAGATGGCCACAAATAATTTACCGTCCCTATATTTATGCCTTGGGAAATATTTGTGATCACAATTATAGTAGATAGCTTTGCATTGACACTTTGTAAATTCACCTACATCAAATTGTAGGCCTTGAGTGGTGGATATGATGATGTATCACAAATTTTGGCATGGTCATAGAAGAATTTTTGGGCATTTGGAATAGGAAATTGTGACAAACTATACATGACAATCTATCTAAGAGGTATCCAAACAATTAGTGGGGAAATTCATCTCAACATAGGATTTTATGCCCTCCTTAAGATCACTAATAAAAAATTTCTTCAAAAACTTATGATTTCCAATTGCTCAAGATAAATAATATATTCTTCCACCATGTTTGTTTGATCCAATTTGGTAAGCAGTTCGACGAAATTAATATCTTTTTTAAAGAAAGTGAAAAGGGATTTGACAATTTAGTTTAGTCCATGCAATGTGTTCTATATATATATTTTTAAGCCATTGCCACCATTTCCCAAATTCACTATATAGATATAAAACTCCTATCTCAAGTCTCAAAATGTCATCCTCAATAGAAAGGATGGAAACGTAGTGTTCCATCTAGTTAAACCATCCTATCATATCTAATCCATCAAAATGATTTAGATTGAACTTACCTAATTGATATAAAATTTGGTGGGAATGAACACAATCAAATGGGTTGCAGTAGCATGATCCTTCACCCATCTAATATTCACCACCATCATCTTACCCTTAAGTTTTCCAAGTTTATAAAAATAAAGTGAGAGCTTCATGCTGAATGTTATTCATGTGTGTTAGGAGATGAGAAAACACATAATACATATAAGAAGCAAGAACACAAAATGAAGAAGAATAATTTATCCTAGAAACCCAAAACCAGGAAAACCAACAACAATAGATATATTACACTTGAACAATCTATCCAAGGCATGGCCAATACGTCCATCACTAACTCTCTCAGGGAATCTACAAAGGAGTTACTCGAGCACTTAAATCAAGGTTATCTTAATTAATTTATAACTGAGTAAATATTAACCTAACATTCCCCCCTTTAAACTTGACTTGGAGTAAACACCTACACCCCTCAAAGTTTTTAACTCGACCTGTAGGAATACAACATGCCCCCCTCTCACCTAAGTCTACGTATATAATTTACACTAGTAAATAAGCCATGGGTATGCATGCCTAAATAGGTCTTAAAACCATATGCCCATTTACATATGTGTTTAAATCCAACACCAAAAAAAATGTTTCTAGTGTAGAATTTTCCATCCATTACTCTCAGGAAATCTACAATGGGGTTACTCATCCCTTTAAAAGGATTCACCACATACTAATACCATGGGAAAAATCTCTTAAAAAGGTTTCATCACATACTAATACAATGGGTTGCCCAAAACCACGGATCTGTAAACCACCAATGGTAAACCCATTAATGGCCAAATCAAGGTTATCTTAATTACTCTATAACTGAGTCAAGATTGACCTAACCATGTGGTTCTAAATTTAGTCCTGGTTTGCATCAACTGTCTATGTGAGAGACTTGATTTCTAGCATTAGGTCATTCACCCTATCTTCATGGGAAATATGTTTCTAGTGTGGGTCATGCAACCATGGGGATCACTTGAAGGGTTATTGGGGGAGTAGACCAACATGATTAGTGTTGCAAGAGGATGCTATTGAGACATGCCACTAGTAACTTGGTTGTAATTTAACTGAGGCCCATGATGTCCACCTACAGAGTTACCCAAGATCTAGATAAATTTGATTATCATTGCAAGAGGTATTTTGATATAGGTCTCCCACAATTGTATGGTCTTTCTAGGCACTTCTATTTTTCATAACATTTATCAAGTATTTACTCCTATATGATAATTATTACACTGACGAAATTCTCAAATTCTAGATATAGTAAGTTACATATGAAATTATCTACCCATGTTGCAAATGCTAGGGTTTTAAAGGGTCCTAAGAGAAATCGAGTGTAATATTATATAACTATATCATATATTGGAGTTTCATATAATAGTACTTGGACATATTTTTATGATGCTAACAAAGGAGTATAAACCATATCCTTGGATATACTAATTAATTCATTGGTATGTGAGAGTGATCTCCTTGAGTTTTGCATTTTATGTGATATCACAACAATATGAACAACATATTTATGTAAGGATAGTTTCAGATGTGCATAGTTTTTTTAATATACTTAAGTGTATATGAAAGATTGAATCCATATGCATATTCTTTCTAATGCAATAATACTTGCTAGGTACCAATAGATGTGGTGTTCCTTGATAGATTTATTGATATTTTGAATAGGAAAAATATTTCACTTGCCACTTCATGGGGGAAATATCCAATTAAGCAAAGATCCACTATATTGTTAATCATTTTGAATATGATTACATAGCTTCAACTACTATAAATAGTTTCCATCTATCCAAAATGCAGACCGCCTTATCAACATTCATTAATAAGGCTACACTAAGTGTTGAGTATATGTTATATTCTTTGCATGTGTGTTGGGGGGGTGCGCGTTTGACCGAAATTTTCTAAAAATATGTTATTTAATTATTGTTAAGGGACTGGAGTCTATTTACTAATACGGGTTAATGGATTAGGGTATTGGATGTTGCGGAATATCTATATTGTATTGTGAGTGATTCATAATGATAATGAGAAAATAAGAGGTGTGACTCTAAGTTTTGATGGTTTTCTCGGTTAAGGGTTTCCAAAGTAAATCTATGTGTATCATGTGTGAATGTTGTGGTGTAATCTCAGTTTTTCTTAAAAGAATCTGTATGATTTGCTTCTCTTCATAGGTTTAAAACTTACATGTGGTATCAGAGATTGATTATTTGGTTTCAGGGGGACGCCTTCCTTGCTGAGGGTTCAACACGGTTAATAGATATTGGGTCTATGATAAACCTAGGTTCAGTGGGAGCTTTGCATCTTTGAATTGTGCATTGAAAGAGAATGGCGAGCCGTTCAAGAATTGAGATCGAGAAATTTAACGACCAAAACTTTGAGCTATGGAAGCTCAAAATGGAGGATCTTCTTGTAGATCAGGAACAATGGATTGTTGTGGATCCAGGTACACAACCCAATGGAACGTTGAAAGAAGATTGGGAGAATTATATAGAAGGGCGAGGAGTACAATCCGACTGTGCTTATCAGAATTTGTGTTGTTGAACGTATATGGAGAAGATACCGTGATAAAGATTTGGGCGAAACTAGGGAGATTGTATCAATCAAAATCCCTTGTAAACAAGTTGTTTCTGAAAAAAGAAACTATATCACCTCAGAATGGATGATAATGACACAGTGACAGAGCATCTGAATGTCTACAATAATTTGGTAAGTCAAATAAACTCTGTTGGAATTAAAATGGTTGAAGAAGATAAATGTATTACATTATTGTGTTCTTTGTCGGATTCCTAGGACAACCTAATTGTAGAAATAGGGATTGCTAATCAAGCGAATTTAAAATTTGATGAAATAGTATCATCCTTGCTATCAGAAGAGATGAGGCAGAAAGCCATGGATACTCATAGCATGGATGCCTTGTCTATGAGAGGTCTCCCCCAGGAGAGTAACAAAAATAAGGGATCTGGGGGATATCTAAATCTAAGGGTATATCTAAATCCTTGGGAAAATTTATAAGGAAGTGTTAGAAATGCAGTAAAGTTGGGCATTATAAAAAGGATTGTAGATCTAAGAATGTTGAGAAATGAAAGGGATTTGAGGATAACTCTACCATAGAGGCGAATACTTCCTCAGAAGAAGGAGGGGATGTGTATCTAGCTTCCACTAGTAATCATTCAGAACATAATATATGGTTGATTGAATCAGGTGTGCCATGTCATATGACCCCTCATAGGGAGTGGTTTTGCGAATATGCAAAGTAAAATGGAGACGACATGTTCTTGGGAGATGATTCAATAGCCAGTATCATTGGGCGTGGTAGAGCCAAGTTGAA
Organism: Larix kaempferi; assembly: GCA_027924585.1. Classification (NCBI taxonomy): domain Eukaryota; kingdom Viridiplantae; phylum Streptophyta; class Pinopsida; order Pinales; family Pinaceae; genus Larix; species Larix kaempferi. The sequence goes on along the minus strand of BSBM01000862.1, from coordinate 5,183,463 downwards.
ACTCAAGGATGGAAGGATTAGAACTCTCCTTGGAGTACTACACATTCCAAATCTAGCGAGAAACTTGATATATGTCGGAAAGATGGATATTGCATGTGTAAAGATTGTGTGTGGAGATGGTGGTTGCAAAATGGTTTGAGGATCAATGGTACCAATGAGTGAAGTTCGGTATGGAACTTTGCACAAATTGTTGGGAAGAACCATCATTGATGAATGTAACAATTATGTTGTGCATGATGGGGGAGATACAAAAGACAGAACCTTGACTGCATCAAGAGGAAAGACAATGCTATGGCATCAAATATTGGGGCATATCGGAGAAAAGGGCCTTTGAGCATTACAAGGTAAAGGTATGGTTGAAGGTATGACTGATTGCACTCTAGATTTTGATTTCCATGAAGATTGGATATATGGAAAACAAAATCAATTAAGATTTGCATATGGTGCTACAAGAGCAAAGGGAATTTTAGAGTTAATATACAGTGATGTGTTTGGACCTGTGCCTGTTCCATCACTAGGTAGATCTGTGTATTATGTTTCATTTATAGATGATTTCTCAAGGAACACATGGATTTATTTCCTTCTAAATAAATTTGAAGTATTTGCTTAGTTTAAAGAATTTAAGGCTCTTGTAGATAATCAGATAGAAAAGAAAATAAAGGTGTTGAGGACAGATAATGGTGGAGAGTTATGCAAGAATGAATTCAAGGAATTCTCTAAGAAGTACGATAGAGCAAGGCATAAGACTACTTCATACACACCTCAACATAATGGAGTTGCTGAAAGGATGAATAAGACGTTGATGGAAAAGTCAAGGAGCATGATGAGCAGTGTCGGGATAGGATAAGAATTTTGGGCAGAGGTAGTGGAGACAACATGTTACTTGGTAAATCGATCACCCACATCAACATTGGTTGAAAAAACTCCACAAGAGGTATGGACTGGTAAGAAACCCTCTATTAAGCATCTGATTTTTTGTTGTTGTTGTGATGCTTATGTACATGTTCCAAAGGAGAAAATGAGCAAGTTGGATAACAAAGCTAAAAAAATGTATCTTTATTGGATATAAATATGGTATGAAATGTTTTAAGCTTTGGAATCATGTAACTAAGAAGATTGTTTATAGTCGAGATGTTGTGCTTAGAGAGGTCAAAGAAGTTCCCAGACAAGAAGTGGCTCCAATGGAAAAGGAACCTGAGAAAATAGAGTTTGAGTTGGAAGATGAAGAATCTGACTCAACGGAAGAAGCTAAATCAGAAGAAGAAGAAGAAGAACCTCATACCCCAGTTTTGAGAAGATCGTCTCAAGAAAGAAGGAAACCAGAAAGGTATTCCCCTTCCGACTTTTGGTCTAATTTTTCATTTTCTATTACTGATGATGGCCCTAGAAATGTGAAGGAAGCAGTTGATTCAAAGGATAGTGATCTCTGGAAGAAGGCCTTGGTTGAAGAAATAGATGCCTTGGGAAAAAACAAAGCTTGAGATCTAGTTGAGTTACCAGCTGGAAGAAAATCCGTTGGCAGCAAATGGCTACAGTTTAAAAAGAAGTTGAATGCATAAGGTAAAATTGAGAAATACAAATCTCGCTTGGTAGCAAATGGATATTCTCAGGTAGAGGGAATTGATTTTGGTGAAATATTTTCTCTTGTTGCAAAATTAAATTCTATTAGATTCCTTCTTGTAGTTGTTGCTACTTTTGACCTTGAAGTAGATCGAATGGATGTGAAGAAACCGTTCCTACATAGGGACCTAGAAGAAGAAATATACATGAAGCAACCTGAAGGATTGTGACTGTAAAGGGTAAGAAGGAGTTGGTTTGCAAGTTGAATGATCTAAAAATTATCCAGGATCTTTATAACCAATATTTGCATGTGAATGTTTAAATGCTAAAATCCATTAAAGAGGCTTAAATGACAAATTTAAAGAACATAAATGAAGCACATATGCAAATAAAAGAGATATGCAAACCAGAAAATGAAGACAAGAGCTGATAACGGAGTTCACCCTTCTTGGGCTACGTCTTCGGGCCGCTTCCAATGGGAAGGTCGATCTTATTAAGTCTTCAATAGTTACAAAGTGAGTTTTCTGGAAACACTTATGAGTTCTGACTTTCAAATGCAGAAACAAACTGCACCATTGCGTCTGTCTCGAAATTATGAGAAAAACTAGTATAAACTCGAATACCTTTGTCTGAGATCTCCTCTAGCATGTAATTCGAGACAACAATTCTACACAAAAGACAAACTGTACGGATTCTGCCTCGATATCCATGCCCATTAATGGCCTCTGTGCCTCGAGATTTGTGCCTGTACTCTACCTCGTAAACTGTGCAAACTGCGTGCTTGTGTAACTACGAACTTTGAACCTTGACCGTGGCTTGTTTTTTTTGTGGCCTTTTATAATGTTTCAGCGCCTACAACTTAAAAGAAATTCACGTTGATATGTAGTCGACGATGGGGCGGTGACCCATTGGTAAAGCGCAACAATATTTAGCGAGAGGTCTCGTGGCCAAACCGGCGGGCCTCTCCTCCCTCCACGCATTTTTGATATGTGGTGCATAACATATTACCACGTTATATTATATGGTTTAAACCTTTATGTGGCGGTCATATCTATAGAGCGGTGGCATATCATATAACTACACGTTATATTGATGTGCAATTCTAGTCTCAGGTTCCAGTTCAACTAGTGTTCTTTCAGCTATTGCTTCTTCTACGATAGGAAATGGCAATGTTATCTCCAACATTGGGAGCCTAGCAACTTCAATTTTTACAATGTCAAGTATCGACCTTGTTGGAGAAGTCCTTTTAGCGTACATTTGCATGTAAGATAATATTGTAATTATCCATGTTTATACACTCATCATAAATCCATTTCCTTCTAGGTACTCTAAGTTTGTTCTTCCTTAGGCGAGGGTTTGAAGGCGAGGGTTTCCCGGCGATGGCGATGGCGGATAGCTTCAGTGTAGGGTCTCCCAGGCTCTACGGGTAGAAATCGTTCTCCTGTGACAGTGTATGGACGTCGGTGTAATGGTGAGTGGTGTGGCGGGCTGATAGCCGTTTGATATTAACAATGCTGGTAGCGGTTTAAGTCTATGGTTTGCCGGACTTGTCAGTGGTATAGCAGCTGCGGTTATACACTTAAATCGGTAAGTCATTACGAAACATTCGCCGTTGTTATATGCGCCGGTATATGCTGTGGTTGTCATCATTCGTTTGAGCTGTGGGATACCAGTTTTGGGGTTTTTCCGAAACGGAAACACTAGAACATTCCTGTTGACAAAAAAGGGCGTGGACCACCGTATATTCAAGCTATTATTCTATCTATTTTGACTGCCTGTGGATTTGGTTACCATTTCAACTGGGTGTCAGGGGATTTTCGCCGTTAAAGGCTCATCTGCTGTCGTCTTGTTGCCGATATGGGTGAAAACGGGCCGGAAAACAATATATTTGGGGAAAACAACACGAAAATGTTGGAATACCAGCTTGAGGAATCTGGTATGTTCAAAACGGATTCATTTTTCAAAAACCAGCTGTTTGAAAAACGAGAGGCAAACCCCAATGGGCGATAGGTGGCACATAAGAGACAGTTGGACATAGGGAAGACACCTGGGGAAGCCACAGGTTCTGACCCATTAGTGGGTAGTGCAAGAGATAGAACGAGCCGTGGCGTGGGTGACCGACATGGGTCGTCATCTCGTGCAAATAGAAGAATATTGGGTAAATATTTCAGCAGGCCCGGTGAAGCGTGGATGACTGTCGGCAAGGATATCGGCCTTGAAGAGATTGTGGAGTTCAACATGACTGTGCTTGTTGGTAAATTCTCTTACCACGCCATGAACCGCCGAAATGTTGTTAAATGGGTTGAGGAGCTATGGAACCCCATCCTGAAATACACCCCTCAGGTATTTTCCCTGGCATGTGGGTGGTATGGTTTTAAGTTTTAGCAGGAGGCACACTGCACTCGTATACTGGACGGCTAGTGGTTATATGGTAAGGGGAGCTTAATGCTCCAGAAATGGCAGACGGACTTTAACCCTAAAACATCATCTGTGTGGTTGAGACACCTTTGGGTATTATTGCCTGGACTTCCACTGGCTTTGTGGAACCATGGGGCCTTTGAGGCCATTGGAAACCGACTTGGGAGATTCTTGCATGTGGAGGAGGAACACCTCAATGGATTCGATCGTCGGATGGGGCGGATGTTGGTTGAGGTGGACATTTCTATTGGTCTTATTGATGTGCTGCACATCAATTGGCGAGGTCGACAGCTGACTCAGATCATTGACTACTGGGGCATTCCCTTCCGTTGTTCGAATTGCAAAGCGGTGGGTCACTTATGGCGACAGTGCACGGCTCCAGCTTCTTCCGGCCGTATCACAGATGGGGGCCCGTTTTGGTCGTCCGATGATGGCAGTGATATAGAAATGGATGAGATGGGTGCTCTCAATGGCTTCTCCAACCGGGTACTCAACCCTCTTGCTCCGGATTCGTCGTTATTCCGTAAGTTAGAACTTCAAGACCCCAAGTTTTTCCATTCACTAGATGAGTTGGATATCTCACTTATTAATGCATTAGACTTGAACAATGGAAATAATGGTAACTACATGAGACGCAGCAATAACATGGATTCCTATTCATCTGAGAATGATCAGCAAACAAATCAAAATTCTGAAAATGATGACCCGGTTTCTGAGACTGAGTTGTTGGACAAGATGAAAAACCCCAGCCCTGTGAATAACTTATCCCCCTGTCCTCCTGTATCCCCCTGTCCTCCTATATCTGATGTCCCGACGGTTATTGTACCCACCGACTCTGAGACATCCTCCCCTACTCATGATGTTGTGAAGCTTTGTGAGGAGACTGCGATATGCACTGATAAGCATTCTAATGACCCTGGTGCAGGGGGTTTGGGGACCCAATGTCGCAATGTGGCTATTAATTTACCTATTGAGTCGGGGGGGAATACGTTACATACTCCATCTTACTCTGATATGGTGAAGAAAGCACCCATACCTACATATTACAGGAATCGGGTGGTTGTCTCTAACGAGCCATCGGCAAGAGAATTGGGGGAAACATTGGAAGTGAAGGATTCTGCCCTGGTAGGGGGGGTATCTAACACTACTACTGCAAATATGACTAAAACATCGGGTGACATATCCATACTAAAGGGGGCGCGGAAGGGTGGCCTTGCCCCGGATTTCTCTCCTTTGAAAACTAGAAGTGCCAGAAAAAACAAAAAGGTCACCCCGGGGGGGACTGAGGATGACCCTTGCATGATGAACTCCCCCAACTCTTCTGATACTCGGGCTCTTAGAGGAATGAAATCCCTTGCGAGGGTTAGGAAATTATTTTTTTCTCTCTGAATATTAGGGGGGTGGGGGGCCTACCCAAACAACTGGCCCTCAAACGTGTGCTAGAAATTGTAAAACCTGATTTGGTACTGCTACAGGAAACTATGGTTAGTGGGGATAAAGCTCGTACCTTTTTTAACAAAGTCAAGCCGGGATGGATGAGTTGTACAGTGGACGCGGCTGGACTTTCGGGTGGGCTCTTAGCGGCTTGGAATCCTCATGTTTTGAGGCTTACTCCTTCTCATATTTCAATTGGAATTTTGCTATCTGGAAACATCAGGGGTGCGGAGAAAAATATAAACATTGTAAACTGTTATGGTCCTTATAGTGAACGGGAGGCTTTTTGGAACTTGGCTGTTTCGAAACGGTTATTGAACCTGGAGAATTTAATTATTGCTGGGGACTTAAATTTTACCTGGGGGGATAGGGAGTTTTGGGGGGGTCTGGCCACAAGGGATCCCCTGGGCCCCTTCTTCATAGACTTGTTCAGGAAATTTTCTCTGGTTGATGTGGCTCCATGACCGTTGGCGCCAACATGGTCAAATGGCAGATCGGGGGAGCAACTGATACAGAAACGTATAGATCGATTCCTTATATCGGAATCGTTGCTAGCATGTTTCCAGAATTATAGATCTTGGATACATCAAATTAAAATCAGCGATCATCTACCTATTATACTTCAATTTGATGATGAACCTTTCAATAAATCCTTCCCCTTCAAATTCAACTCCACTTGGCTTTCTGAGGAGGAATACATAACAGGTGTAAGGAATGTGTGGACGCAGGCAGATGTATCGGGGGAGAGGTCTGCCATGGATAAGTTGGCGGTGAAACTAAAGGTGTTAAAAGATTACACAATAAAGTGGGAGAAAAACAAAAAAGCCTTGATGGGAAAGGAACTTACGGAGATTGAACTGGAAGTGGAATACCTGATGAATCGAGGGGTAGATCCTGGACTAAACACGATGGAGCTCTCAAAACTCTCTACATTGGAGTGTCGAAAAATGAAAATTCTTCTGATGCAGGAAGAATCCTGGAGATTGAAGAGTAGAGCTACCTGGCTCAAAGCGGGGGATATGAACACCAAATTTTTTCACCAGTTCGCAGATTCCCGAAGGATGCAAAACTCCATTTGGGATTTGAATGATCATTTGGGCCGACGGATTAGAGGGGAGGAAAATTTGATGAATGAGGCTGTACATCACTTTCAGGAATATTACTGTGATCCAAAAAACACAACACTGGCTGAACAATTTAAACTTATCAAGGAATACCCACGTATGTTTAATGATGAGGAGGGGGACAATGTCTTCCTGGATATCACTCTGGGAGATGTGGAAAACACTCTGCGTGGGTTTGCTAGAGACAAATCTCCGGGTCCGGATGGATGGACGGTTGATATTTTCATACATTTTTTTGACATTATGGGGGATGATCTCCGGATGGTTGTGGATGAATCTCGGAAATTGGGCATTGTCTCTAGCACACTAAACTCTACATATCTGGCACTCATTCCGAAGACATCCCATTCGAATAATTATGATGAATTCAGACCGATTGCTTTATGCAATCTGGTTTATAAGATCATTGCTAAAATTATTGCTGATAGAATCAAACCTCTGCTTTCTAGACATATATCCATGGAACAGTATGGGTTTCTTTGTGGGTGGCAGATCCATGATGCTGTGGGTGTGACGCAGGAAATTTTTCATACTATAAAACAGCGGCGCATTGATGCATTCATACTTCAATTGGACCTGGTAAAAGCATATGATAAGGTTGATTGGAATTTCATGAGACTAATCCTTATCCAGATCGGATTGCCATGGAAAGTAATGAAATGGATTATGGCATGTATTACCTCTGTCAATTATGCTATCCTGATCAATGGAATTCCTACCGATTTCTTTAAAGCATCCCGGGGCCTCCGACAAGGGTGCCCCCTTTCCCCTCTGCTGTTTTTGCTGGTCATTGAAGGTTTGAGTCTCTCCATACACAAGGCTCGTCGGGAGGGTGGGATTGTTGGAATCAAAATATCAAGGGAGATATCTGTCACACACTCTTTGTTTGTGGATGACGTTATGCTTTTTGGTAAGGGTGTACTTGCTGAATGGATACAATTCAAGAAAATACTTGATCTCTTCTGCCTGGTTACTGGGATGATCATCAGCTATATTAAATATTTTTTCTTGAAACACACTTTGGCAGAGGATGTGCAGCAGTCGATCAACAACATCCTGCCATTGAAATTCATTGATATTGAAGCTGGTACTAAATACCTGGGATTTTTCATCAAGCCTACAAATTACTTGATAAATGATTGGTCTTGGCTTGTCAGGAGATTTGAATTGCGAATTTGTCATTGGAGCTATCGACATCTTTCTCTGGGTGGCCGGCTTACGTTGGTGAAAGCCGTAATGCAGAACTTAGGGGTATATTGGTTCTCTCTGTGCAAGATTCCTTGCACCATCCTGAACCTTATTAGGAGGAAGGTCTTCAGCTTTTTATGGTCGGGTGGTGAAAATCAGGAGAAGTTTCATCTAATGAAATGGAAGGTATTGGCTCGTCCCTGGTACTTGGGCGGATGGAATATTAAGGATATAGAATTGTTTGTTATGGCCCTGCATGCAAAGAGTCTTTGGCGTGTCCTCTTTGACCATTCGATCTGGGGAAGGATCATCAGAGCCAAATACCTGAGGAATATTTCGGTGACTAAGTGGCTACGTTTAAACAGTCCTTCAACTGTGGGTGTCTCCAATATCTGGAATGGACTGCTGGGTGCCTTCAGGATTATTGTACATTGGATTGCCTGGATGCCGGGCAATGGACGTGATATTAAGTTGGGTCTGGATCTGTTCTTGGGGGGATCTTCGAAGCACACTCTGTCTGTGGAATTGAGGTCACACCTAAGCGCGAATGGCTATTACACTTTAGCACATGTGGCTGGTTGGTATGGGGACGGATGACCTCAGTGGGTCTCGTCTTCTCAACTGGGTCTTACGGGTTCCTTGAGCACCGAATGGAATGAGTATATCAGGCCGTTATATCATTCTAATATGAGGTTATCCAATGAACCTGATAGATTGGTTTGGACGTGGGATGTGGCGGATGGTAATGTTTCTGCAAGATTGGCTTATGATGCATTATTTGCTGAGTGTCAGATTCTGGTCCGTTGGTGGGATAAAACTATTTGGAAACTTGTCTTGCCCCTCAAAATCAAATGCTTTGTATGGCTTGCACTGAATAATAGGATTTTAACTTGGGACAATCTCTGTCGGCGAGGTTTCTGTGGTCCGGGATGGTGTACCCTTTGTTGCACACAGGAGGAATCGGTGGACCACCTCTTCACTTCCTGTACATTCATAAGGGAGCTGTGGTACTTAATTGCAAACAAGGCTGGTATACATTTTCATTGGAACTTTTGCACACTTAATGAGTGCCTCGTTGCTTGGTCTCGCCATGCTTCTGGGAATACAGAATTACCATATTTTATGATTTGGGAGGTGTGGAAAGCTAGAAACCTGTGTATATTTCAGAATTGTATCCCTTTTAGGGATGGGCTATGTTTTAAAACCCTTGCTGCACATAATGAATTTGTTTCTATCCACGAAGCTGCTGGGGGCAGTGGTAGGTCGGTTGGGAATCGTCGTCATGCGCCCCCTGTGCTGATATACCCATGCGGCTTCTTTGATGGTGCTGCTGTGGACCGTTTTGGGGGGGGTGGGGCGGGTGCCATTATTCACATTTCCAATGATGTCTCCATTCATATTTGGCTTAATTTGGGCAATGGTTCAAACACTAGGAGCGAGTTATGTGCCCTTTGGCTTTTACTCTTCTGGGCTCGCATGAGAAAGATTACTACTCTTGTGGTTTTTGGCGATTCCTTATCCATTATCTCATGGGCTAGAGGCAAGTCCTCACTCAATATTTTGCTCCTTAAACACTGGATGGATGCGGCCCAGTCGCTTATCAAAGATTTCCAACACATTCATTTTGAACATGTATTCCGGGAAGCCAATATGGAGGCGGACATGCTATCTAAGAAAGCTCTTACCTCTGAGGATGGGGTCATCATGTGGCAAGAATGGCGGGAAGATATTCTGGTTTCTCAGGGCTCTTATCATCTACACTGGACTTGATGCTTTTTGGTCATATTATTCCCTTTATATGTTATTATGATGTTTTTTGTATCTTATATGGTGTGTTGATATACTTACATGCTCTGTTTAGCTCTATGTGCAGATCTCACATAAGGGCTGGCTCCAACTCCTTGTTGGACGTTTCTATACTTCCTCTTTTTGCGGCACTATTGACGGATGATATTGGTTGTGCTTTGATATATTTTGAACTGTTAGATATATTATATGATATTTATGATGATTGGCAGCTGTGGCTATCTGTGCATGTGTGCCTATTTTTGGTTGGACACTATGATGTTTCTGGTGATTGATGAATCCGTTTCTCCTTCGGGAGGGATTCATGATATTTTTTGTGGACCTTTGACATTTATTCTGGACCTTTTCTGATGCTGATATTGGCACTTCTGCCTATCTGACTGACATGACACTTATTCTCTTCTGGGACGGATGGTGAGCAGTTTGTATATTTCTGTCAGCTGGTGTTATTTACTATTTCGCATATTAATAGTAAGTTATATTTTTCTGTGAAAACTACACGTTATATTGTTGTGATATGATATGATATTATATGGTTATAATGGTTATTATATGGTTATGCGCTTGGTCCACCATATGGTTTATAGTATGGTTGTTTATAATATGGTATGGGTTTATTGTAATATGGTTCTAATACACGATATAGTTTAGAACATGGTTTGAAATATATAGTTTGAAACATAATGGGGCCTCGGAGTTGGCATGGGTCAAGGGCTATGCCCTTGGCCCCCCCATTTTACAATAATATTTCAACCTTTTTTAATATAACCTTTTTCAATATTTTGAACCATTTCTTAATATGACCTTTTGAACCATGTTTGTTTCATGGAGCTTATGGTGACCTTGTATAGGTTTTGGGTTCGATTCCCATAGCTCCAACCATAAAACTTATAACCATTTAACATTTTTTTAAACTATTCTTTTAACCACTTTTAACATTTTTTCACCACTTTTAACTATCCTTGACGAAACTTCAACTGCTGACAACTTATTCATCCGGAGGCCGTTTCGCACGAAACAAGCATCGATGGAAAGTTGTGGAAGAGCTCTTTAACATGGTAACATTTGAACTAATGTTTGAAGACTTTAAATTTGATTGATGATGAGATGATCCTCCTGGATCAAACCTCCCCACTAAGAAGCTTTTGGACCACCAAAAGCATGGAATCATTCTGCAATCAAATGAAGACATGTTGGTCTCACTTGTCCTGTATCACTTGTCCATTCTTGTAACCTGTACATCTGACTCAACATGACAACAATAAACACTACACAGATATTGTTAGGTACATTAACCCCTTTTTCAACACAATCTTCATTCAATATTGCAGGGACCAACCATATACTATTGATCAGTAATAAGTTGAATATCAACATTGAACATGTGAAAGAGTTTGTATTTATATCATGCTTATGCTTTATCATAGGAACACTATCAACCAGAATAGATGTATTGTGATGCAATGGCACTTCCTTTTCATGCTTAGTATTATTTTCTTCCTTAACTTGCATAGACATAAGTGCCAAATTATGACTTGCACTAACAACTCTTTTCAATTGTTGTGTAGTTCCCAATGATTTGTCATTTTTAAATGAATGTGAATGTACTATGTACTCAATTCCTTCTTTAAAAAAATGATACTGATTATGTTCTCGATAGAAGATTGCTTTTCGATCATATAAGTATGGGATACCCAACATAATTCCACAGATATCTAGTGGAACCACATCAAATTCAACTTCATCTACAAACTTGGATGTAATTGCAAACTTGAGATCACATTGTCTTGTTACTTGCAATATTTTATCTTTGCATACCTAGCCTAGTGGATAAGGTTTCTTGTGTGGTTTTGTTATTAATCCCAATTGCTTAACTACTTCTTCTGAAATAAGATTAGCTTGAGATCCACTATCTATGACTATGTCGATCTTGGTTTGTTTAGTGATTACCCTTATATGAAACAATGCATTCCTTTTCCTATCCTTAGAATTGTCATGATCTTTAGAAGTAGAAGCACATGAAGAGCCAATGTTAGAATCATTACCAACAATAACTTTACCTTTCACACCTACGATTGATATCTTTGTTTCATCCTCGGAATCTGATACAGGGTCCTCAACGATAATCGTAGCTTTCTGCTTCCCTTTCTGATCCTTAAATCAGTTTGGTTTCAATTCTGGATGTAGCTTCCAACAATGTTTTGCATCATGTCCATCTCTCTAACAATGAGAACAAGAAAGCTTCGTGTCCCCTTTCTTCACGGTAGAAACATGTTTTCTCTTCCCTTTTTCCTTTCTTCTTTTGACTGACTGGATTCATCTGAAGAAACATCATGAACACTCTTCCCTTTGGATTCAATGTGCGTAGCTTATACACATACCTCATCAAGGTTAGTAGGATTAGACATAAGTATTGTATGACGCAAATAATGATGTAATCCACCTATGTACTTGAGAATAATTTCTTGAGTGTAGAGAGGTATACCAAGTATTAAATCTCTCTTCCGAAATTCTTGTGTGTAATCTTGCACACTTTGACCCTTACCTTGCCTCAGATTCTGCCAATCCATCATTGCTTCCTGTATGTAACCTAATGGATAGAAATGCTTCTTTAATGCTGACTTGAATTCATGCCAAGATGATATAATGTTGCCTTTTGAGGCCAAATCCTTTTGAGTTATGCTCTCCCACCATATGAGAGCAGTCCCTCCAAGTCGGAGAGAAGCTAACTGAATTTTCAAGCTATCTTCATTAAACTTTTGAATCCTACAATAGACTTCAATCTGGCGGATCCAATTATCTATGTTTAAGCATAAGTTCTCCATTATAAACATGTAACTCAAATTTAATATCAAGCTTTAATTGAGGCATATTGAGATCAATTTTCTTTTCAGGTGAAGAATGTAAAGAACCATCAAGAAAAGATGGTGACGATGGAGGAGATTTAGGAAGAACCACCTTGTTCGCCCTTCTTCCGATCTTGGTAAAGTTCTTCCACCATAGCTTGCATCCTCATGAAAGCATTAAAAAAATCCCCTTTAAAAATAATTGAAGAAGTCCCATCATCTCCTTTTTCTAAATCCATTTTCCTTCTTCTTGATCCAATATCAGGATCAATCTCTTCAACCTCTCCTTCACCTCTTTGAAGCCTAGATATTGTTAACATAAACAAACTCACAATGCAATGGTTATGCTGCTCTGATACCAAACTGGATCTGAAAATTATCCAAGATATTTATAACCGATATTTGCATGTGAATGTTTAAATGCTAAAATCCATTAAAGAGGCTTAAATGAAAAATTTAAAGAACATAACTGAAGCACATAAGCAAATAAAAGAGATATGCAAACTAGAAAATGAAGACAAGAGCTGATAACGGAATTCACCCTTCTTGGGCTACGTCTCTGGGTCGCTTCCAATGGGAATTAAGGTCGATCTTATTAAGTCTCCAATGGTTACAAATTGAGTGTTCTGGAAACACTTTTGAGTTCTAACTGACAAATGCAAAATAGACTGCACCACTATGTCCATCTCAAAATTCTGAGAAAAATGAGTATAAACGCGAATACCTTTGCATGAGATCTGCTCTGGCACGTAATTAGAGAAAACAATTCTGCACAAAAGACAAACTGTATGGACTGTGTATGGATTTTGCCTCAGGATCTATGCCCATTAATGGCCTCTATGCCTCGGGATTCGTTCCTGTACTCTACCTCGTAAACTATGCAAACTGCGCGCTTGTGCAACTCCAAACTCTAAACCTTGACCGTGGCTTGGTTTTTTCATGGCCTTTTATAATGTTTTGGCACCTGCAAGTTAAAAGAAATTCATGCCGATATGTACTTGACGGTGGGGCAGTGCCCCAGTGGTAAAGTGAAACAATATTTAGGGAGAGGTCCTAGGGTCAAACCCACGAGCCTCTCCTCCCTCCATGCATTTTTTATATGTGGCGCATAAAATATTACCACGTTATATTATATGGTTTAAACCTTTGGGTGGCGGTCATATCTATAGAGCGGTGGCATATCATATAACTACACGTTATATTGTCGTGATATGATATGATATTATATGGTTATGTGCTTGGTCCAACATATGGTTTATAGTATGGTTGTTTATAATATGGTATGGGTTTATTGTAATATGGTTCTAATACATGATATAGTTTAGAACATGGTTTGAAACATAATGGGGCCTCGGTGTTGGCATGGAGTAGATTACTACTTAAACTTGCATCTCCTAAGAAGCTGAGCCAAGCCCCCCTACTAGATGAGTCACTTAATAGTATCCCCTTTATTTATTTCCTAAAGAAAGAAAGATGGCGCACGTCCCCTCGGAATCGGAGATGGGAAGACTTCGGATCCCGCACATGCTTTCCTTATGTTCTCCCCGCTTCGTGAATTGTCAGTCACTAGGAAGTGAGGAGCGTTCCCAAATACGCATCCTTAGCTCTATTCCAAATATTGCTTACTTAATTTATCTTAGGCCCAGAAACTAATACCATGCACTTCATCTACTCTTGGATCTACCACTATGCATCATTTAACCAACTTTGAATTACCGAAGAAACTACATATACTTACTCTTCATAGACTTACCACTACTTACCACTATTAGACAATCAATCATATCATTTGAATCCATCATAAAGCAATCAAATACAAAAACGATACCTTTACTGCACACTACTGTTGCTTCTGACCCTCATGCATGATCTGGAAGGAACGTAATAATTGATTCTTAAGCATTACCATTATAGTCCACTTCTCCCCCATACTAAATATTACTGGATATTTATGGAACATAAGAGATTCTCATGCATGATCTGGAAGGAATGCAAAGGCGGCCTATGCAAGACCTATCGGGCCTATACAGATGGTAAATTATGTATGGAAAGGTGGTCTGATCACCAACTAGCAAGATCAACAAGAACAACCATACCCCAAGAATCCCATCTAACCATACTGGCCAGCCCAACTAGCCCGCCCACCATCCTGCTACCAAGCTTCGTAACACATAGAGTTTGAAACGTTGTTAAATGCAAGATGGTTTCACCCTTTTTTTGTCGCTTTCACCTCACTTAGAGGCCTTTGGCCCCCCATTTTACAATAATATTTCAACCTTTTTTAATATAACTTTTTTCAATATTTCGAACTATTTCTTAATATGACCCTTTGAACCATGTTTGTTTCATGGAGCTTATGGTGACCTTGTATAGGTTTTCGGTTAGATTCCCATAGCTCCAACCATAAAACTTATAACCATTTAACCTTTTTTTAAAACATTCTTTTAACCACTTTTAACATTTTTTCACCACTTTTAACCATCCTTGACGAAACTTCAACGGGTGACAACTTCTTCATCCGGAGGCCGTTTCGCACGAAACAAGCGTTGATGGAAAGCTGTCGAAGAGCTCTTTACCATGATAACCTTTGAACTAATGTTTTAAGACTTTAAATCTGATATACGATGAGATGATACTCCTAGATCATTGAAGAAGCCCCTTTATGGTCTAAAACAGTCTCCAAGGATTTGGTACCAAAAGTTTGACACATACATATTGGGACTGGGATTTGTTAGAAGCAAAATTGATCACTGTATCAACTACAAACAGGTTGGGGAACATTTTTTTATGTAGTGTTGTATGTCAATGACATGTTGTTGGTTGGAAATAGCTTGAAGGTTATTAAGGAGGTGAAAATGCAACTATCCTCCAAGTTTGACATGAAGGATCTCGATGCTGCTAATTTCATCTTGGGGATGGAGATCAAGAGAAACTGTTGAAAAAGGAAACTATGGCAGAACCACAGAAAATATGTGGAAACAATACTACATAAGTTTAATATGCAAGAATGTAAACCAGTAAAATTTCCCCAGAAAGGAAACTATTGCTGAACCATAGAAAATATGTGCAAACAATATTACACATGTTTAATATGAAGGAATGTAAACCAGTAAAAGTTCCTATTCCTGTAGGTGTAAGATTATATGTAGAATAGTGTCCTAAGACAGATGAAGAAAAATAATACATGTCCCATGTTCCCTATGCTAGTGCAATTGGAAGTTTGATGTATGCCATGGTATGAACTAGACTGAACATTGCCCATGTAGTGGGAGTTTTGAGTAGGTATATGTCAGAACCGGGAAAGGAACATTGGATAGTTGTGAAGAGGGTGTTCACGTATTTGCGTGGAACAACATATAGTGCAATCTATTATGAAGGAAGAACTATACATGATAGAGTGTTGAATGTACATGGATTTGTTGATGCTGATTGGGCTAGAGATTTGGATCGTAGAAGATCTACAAGTGAGTATGTATTTAACCTTTTTGGAGGTGTTATCAGTTAGATGAGTAAGAGACAAGCTGTAGTGGCACTATCAACCATAGAAGATGAATATATGGCAGCCACTCATGCAAGTAAAGAGGTTGTATTGTTGTATAGATTTTGTTTGGACATTGGGTTTGAAAAACAAGTTGTAAGGTTAGATTGTGACAGTCATAGTGCAATATTCCTAGCAAAGAAACTTGCTTATTAATCAAGAATGAATCATAGTGATGTGAAATATTACTTTGTAAGAGACATGGTTGAAAGAAAGAAGGTGTTACTAGAGAAAGTTGACGCTTTGAAGAATGTTGTAGATTCATTGACAAAATCTGTGAGCATTGAGAAGTTCTCTTGGTGTAAAGGAGCAATGGGAATTCGTGCCCTGGAATGTTGATCCAATAAAATATTGTACCCATGTGTGTAAAGAAAACAACAAGTGGGAGAATGTTGAGTATATGTTATATTCTTTGCATGTGTGTGTGGGGGGGGGGGTGGGGTGCGTGTTTGAATGTGCAGTGGTCAACCCCTCCATCTAGTGCTCTGCCATATGCGCCAAGCACTACGTGTGGAATTGGCTCAAGGAGGGTAAGAGGGGGGGGGTGCGACGCCCTCCCCCTTTCGCGAAGCGAGCACCAAATTTTTTTGGGCTATTTTTGCCTATTTTTAGGATTTTTCTAAAAATATGTAATTTAATCCTAGTTAAGGGATTGGGGTCTATTTACTTATTCGGTTTAATGGATTAAGGTATTGGATGCCACGGAATACCTATATTTTATAGTGAGTGATTCATATTGATAATGAGAAAATAAGAGGTGCGAATCTAAGTTTTGCTAGTTTTCCTGGTTAATGGTTTCCAGGGTAAATCTCTGTGTATTATGTGTGAATGTTGTGGTGGTATAATCTTTGTTTTTCTTAAAAGAATTTGTATGCTTTGCTTCTCTGCACATGTTTAAAACTTACATTAAGAGCTTGTTGGAACTTCTTTAACGAGGCCTACTTACATTATTGATTAAACACTCTAACTATCTAATGGACCTTATTTAATTAATATTGTCACTGTACATTGACTAACAACCTATTCCCTTAACTAACAGTGTTAGGGAGAGATACTAACAAATTCTAACAACAAACACACAATTAACATAGTGATTAAATATTTCTAGTAATTCTTGACTTCAATATATACATCTGAGAATATGTTGAAAGAAATAACTATTATTTTGTTAATATAGGGAAAAGTGTTGTTTAGATATTGTTTCTAAAATAAATTTTATGTCTACATTTGTCGTAGTTTGTATGATGTACTGCACCCAAGGAGGGCATGTATAAAGCTTTGATCTTATTGAGATTTTGATTTGCAAAGTGACCTCATCCTCAATTGCCCAATGATTTAACCAAGACATGGCATCATTATGCCAACCTCACTTAAGACATAGGTGGTTTTGACTAGAGTTGAAGAAATGTTAGGAAGCATCTTGTCCCTCATTTTTATTATTTTGTTCTTATATATTAAGTACCTAGTCATAGCCATGCTCTCAATTGGGGAGAGCCTTGCTTCTATGAGGAGGATAGTGTAGGGTGTATTTCCTTTAATTTTGAGATTATAAGTCATAAAATGGTCTTGTATTTTCTCTATCCTACTCCATAACTCTCTCTATATGTTGCAACCCGTTCACAACATATAAGAGAATAGGAGTGAGAGTCTCAAAAATTAGTTTCTTCTTATCCCAACTCCAAAGGTCGATTGATTTACAACTTTTTAATTTTCAAGTCCATAGCAAGCTATC
Organism: Larix kaempferi; assembly: GCA_027924585.1. Classification (NCBI taxonomy): domain Eukaryota; kingdom Viridiplantae; phylum Streptophyta; class Pinopsida; order Pinales; family Pinaceae; genus Larix; species Larix kaempferi. Next base: position 5,165,817 of record BSBM01000862.1, on the reverse strand, counting down.
CACCCTCAATTTATCTTTTTTCTCGATGATATAGTTCCCATTAATTTATGATGAAGATCGATTCCAAGATATTTGTATGAAGTCACATGATCCAAGTTGTTATCATATGTACAAAATTACCCTAAGCGATCTTTTTGGATTTGATGATCATGACCTTTGTTTTGTTAGTGTTAATAGTCACACCCATACAATAGTAGAAATCCTAGAGAATTAGTAGTTCCTTGTCGAGATCATAGGGACTCCTTACGATAAGAACAATATCTCAGCGTAAAGAAGAAAGATTATGACTATACCAGCTGGAGTCATGTCAACACAACTTGCTTCTTGCAAACAACTCTTTAACTTGTTGATGTATATACCAAAAATGGTAGCGTCTACGGGACAACCTTACTTGAATCCTATATTACAATTAATATCTTTCACCTAGCCCTCAATGTTCCTAAACTTGTCACTAATATTGTCGTACAACCTTATAGTAGATACTTTGAATTGTAAAGGAAATTTTAGCTCTTTTAATCTATTCCAAAGGTTAGTTATTGACATTGTAACAATTTTTTTTCTAAAGTGAACAAAAGAACAAACATTTGGTTTTATTATTGTGGCACTCCTATGTTATGATCTTAAGCATAACAAAGTGGTTCAAAATTGAATGATAACTCATAAATCCAAAGTAGCATGTAATTTGTTTTATGTGACTTTCTAACCATGCATCAATTTTTTTTTCCAAAATAATTCATATAACATAGGTAAAATAAAGGTAATCATTCATAATAGTCCTATCTTAATTAATTATATAATAATCATACTTATTCAATATTTATTTAATCCACAATTAATAATGAATAATAATATGAATCTTATTCTCTTTCATCCATGATATGTATGAAAAATAATACGAGACTTGAGTTTTGGTGAGTTAGAGGGAAGAGTGAATCTTTAACGCCTTTATGCATTGGGTCTCATTGATATTTCCCTTGTCCCCTCGGGTCCTACGTGGTGCAATGGCAGGCAGGGAGCTGATATGATATCCAAGAGATTGGATTGATTTATGTTGGCGGATAATATTTTGAATATTGCTCACAATTATCGCTCATGGACTCTGCCCTCAACTATTTTGGATCATGTGCTTATTTTATTGGAGCTGGATTTTTCTAGGGTTAGGATTCCATATCCTTTCAAATTTAATCACACTCTACTGCAAGTGGACGACTTTAGAGCCTTTGTTCATTATGAATGGGTTGGCTTTCAGGTGTTGGATGTGGCTTCCCCCTCTCAGTGTCTTACCCATAAACTAAAACTTCTTAAAGAGGCTGTAAAAACTTGGGATAAGGCCCGTAAGAATTCAGATCGTTAGGATATTCATGATATAAATAGACAAATAAATGCTCTTAATCTTGCAAACTTGGGGGGGCCTCTTGGGCCGGCTGCTCTTGCAGAGTTGGTGGCTTTGGAAGGTAGACACATGAAGCAACTTAACAGGATCGAAGCAGAGTGGCGTCTTAAAAGTTGGGTCTTGTGGGTCTCCTTGGGGGATAGCAACACAAATTTTTTTCATAAATTTGCTAACGGCAGACGCATTACAAACAATATTTGGAATCTGAAGAACGACGCGGGGAACTGTATATCTGACTTGTCGGACCTCTATGTTGCTGCTATTGCTCACTTCAAGGAGTATTATCGGGACCCTAGGTCGACCACTTTGGGGGCACAAATCAAAGTTATAAAAGAGCTCCCTCGTCTCTTTTCAGAATAGGAGGGTATCGATATTTTCCTTCCTGTTACACTACAGGAGATACATTCAGTTCTCAAAGGATTTGCAAAAGATAAGAGTCCGGGTCCAGATGGATGGACCACGGAACTATTTTTGACCTTTTTTGATATTATGGGTCAGCAGGTGCTGGATATGGTTGAAGAGTCCCGTTTGCAGGGTGAAATCTCTAGTGCACTAAATGCCACTTTTTTGACATTGATGCCTAAGGTGTCCAAACCTTCATCATTCATGGACTTTTGTCCCATATCTCTCTGTAACTTGGCCTACAAAGTTATATCTAAAGTCATCGCTGGTAGAATCAAGCCGATCCTGTCTCGGGGTCTTTCACTTGAGCAGTATGGGTTCTTGGATGATCATCAAATCTTGGATGTGGTGGGTGTGGCACAAGGGGCTTTGCATAGTATCAAAACAAAAGACATGAAGGATATTATTCTACAACTTGTTCTGACTAGGGCCTACGATAATGTAAACTGGAACTTTTTAAGACTTGCACTGGTCCAGATAGGAATTCCATGGGTCGCCATCAAGTGGATTATGTCTTGTATTACTTCGGTTAATTATTCAATTCTCATTAATGGATGTCCTTTGGATTTTGTAACTTGTTCCCGGGCCTTCGTCAGGGTTGTCCCCTATCTCCACTTCTTTTTTTATCATGATTGAAGGCCTTTGCAGACGGCTTCTCAAAGCAAAGGATGACGCTACTATCACTAGTTTACAGGTATCGCCTCATTTTACTATCACCCATCAATTTTTTGTTGATGATGTAATGCTTTTTGGAGTTGCAGATATCCGGTCCTAGGGTCGGGTATGGAATATTCTTCAACTATTTTGCCATACCTCGGGGATGATTATTAATGAAGTGAAATCAAAATTACTATAACATAATCTGGAACAATCGAAGTTGCTGGACTTCAATAACCTCACTCCCATCACTGCAGTGGACCTCGTCGATGGCACAAAATATCTGGGATATTTTTTAAAACCTTCCGGATATAGAATTGTTGATTGGCAGTGGCTTGTGGAAAAGTTTGAGAAAAAGGATCTAGAATTGGCAGTGGCGATGGTTATCTAGCGGGGGATGCCTGATTCTTGTTAAATCTATTCTTCAAGGTCTGGGGGTCTATTGGTTCTCACTCTGTAAGATCCCACATACTGTATTAACAAGAATCCGTCAATTGATACATCATTTTTTATGGGTTGGGAATGGAGATCATAAGATTCATTTAGTAGAGTGGTCCAAACTTACTCGACCATTTGCTCAGGGTGGATGGGCCAATAAAAACATCATATTTCTCCATTGCTTTACTGGCGAAGAGTATTTGGCGTGCTTTAACTGTGGACTGCATATGGGGCAATATCTTAAAAGACAAATACCTGGGTCTTTTATCCACTATTCAATGGGTCAGAGCCAAGTTTAAATCTACGAAACGCATATCGAATATATGGCCTGGTCTCCTGTTAGCTTTTCCGGTGATGGCTGAATGGTTGGCTTGGGCGCCAGGCAATGGCCGTCACATTCTGATCGGTGAGGATCTGATTATCGGGGGTCCGGCTCCATATAAAGTATCTGCAGAACTTCTTTGGCATTTGAGATGCAAGGGATATTATTATCTTCACCATATATTGGTCTATAACTCCTCTTCGAATATATTCAATCAATGGCTGAATGCTACACAATTGGGCCTATCGGGAGGGTTGGCTGCTCAATGGGAGGCATATAGGATGGACCTTTACAGAGCTAATATCCATATTGGGACTGATGCAGATAGATTGCTTTGGTCATGGAATACATCAGACGACACTATTACTGCTAAGTTGGCATATGAGTCTATTTGTTCAAATTTGGTTTGGATGGGTTCTTGGTGGTATACTTGGTGCTGGCAATGGGAAATTCCACATAAAGTAAAAATTTTCATTTGGTTAATGTTAGTTGAGAAGATTCTTATCTGGGATAATCTTCTGAAACGTGGCTTTGTTGGGACATCTATTTGCCCCCTTTGTCTACAGGATGCTGAATCATTCCTTCATCTTTTTGTGAAGTGTCCGTTTACAGTTAAATTGTGGTCTTATAATGCCGATCCTTTCATTTTTTTTACCGATTGGAACCGATTTCTCGATGCAAAATTGGTTCAAAATTATGTTCTCTCATAACAAGGAACTGGGGGTTCTTGCCTGCATAACGTCGTGGGAGATCTGGAAATCCCAGAACATAATGATATTTGAAAACTCTCCATCTATGCCGAGTAGAGTTTCATCTGCGATTGTATCATTGGAAAAGGACTTCTCTGGTCCACCTATGACTGTTATTACACTTGACGGATCGTTCTAACTGGCCTCCATTACTTCTCCGTTCGGGCAATAGGGTTCGATTTGATGGTGCTGCAAGTTCTGCATCGGGACTTTGCGGTGCTAGAGTCTTTGTTGAGTGCGCCAATGGTGACCTTTATAGATTGTGGATGTGTGGTGGTAGGGGAACCAATACCAAAGGCAAACTCTTAGCTTTATGGTTGGTTATTTTTTTTGTTTCTAGGGCTCAGATTGATCTGGAGCAAGTGGCTGGGGACTCGTTGACGGTGATTAAATGGGCGAATGAGGAGGTCGTGATCAATGCTTTAGCTCTCAAGTCTTAGATGGCCCATACTCATATACTCTTGCATTCGGTTTCACTGCCATCCATTATTCATATATACAGGGAGCATAATGAGGTGGCCGATGGCCTTTCACGTCGTGGACTTCTAGCGGTGAAGGGCCGGATATATTATGAGTCCCTTCTTGCTTCGTCGCATGTTTCTATGGGTTTTTGGTCCATATTTCCTCATTAGTTCCATATTAGTGTTATTTTTTCCTTGCGGCTATTATTCTGGTCTTGGTTATTTTCTTAGGATAGTTTCCTGTACATTATCTTTTTGTATGAACTTGCGGTGGTAGTCCGAATACTATCACTATTCACATTCTTTTTCAGTATTGATACACACTATCATGTATGTAGAGACCCTAACCTATGTCCTCTGTTTGTTCTACATCTCTCAATAAAAATCTATCCTTTATTGTTTACATTATGTTTCATATTTATGTTTTCTAGTTTATGTTGTTTCTATTGGCTATAAAAACAGTATTTACAGTTTCAAAATAAATATATATCTACTATTTATTGTTCTAACATCAAATGTAGGTTTTCATTCTCAGCAGCACACATATAAGCATGTGATTTACCATACTAATCTCTTAAGCTACATGATATTACAGAAGTAAAATTTACAGAGTTAAAAGCCATTTATACCTAACTGAAAAATACCTATAGATAGCTAGTAGATCCACCCTTGTTGTTGTTCCTTTTACTGTTCCCTTTTGTTGAATGCCTTGTTGTTTTCTTGCAACCAAAAACCTTCCCCAAAACTCTGAAACTCAACCAGCCCAAAACAGTTTTTCCAACCTGCCAACTGGCAAGGTCTCGCCGACCACCCAGCTCCAAAGGTACCCCTTTGGAACCCCAAGCCCAAACCGAGTACAAGCCAACCTGTTATATCACTTCAGAAATCTCCAACAAGAAACCCCCTTTCAGCTATGCTCTGAAAATTCTCTATCTTCTCTCCAAAAACTTCTTCCAAAATAAACTAAGGTAAAGGATCCCCCTCTTCTTCCTCTCTTCTCCATCTTATCCCATGTTTTGTCGATTTTTCTCCTCCACCATTAATGCCTTATCCTAAAATTAAATGCCTCAACCCCCATCAATTCATAATTAATAATTTATTTTAATGTATGGGCCCCCATTAATTTATAATTAATATTTTTATTTTAATGTATGGGTTGGGGTCACCCACCAACCACAAGTTTCCCATTAAATACGAACTTATCCTCATTAATACCATTCTTCATTCGTTGACCAATACAACACACAAATTCATATTTTAATTAATAATGTTTACTTATAAATCTCAAGCATATTTTAACATATTAATTTAATACCACATCCCAATTAATCATAATTAATCCTAATTAATTGTGATTAACCTAATAATCATTCATGACACTATTACCATTCAACATTACTCTCTGAATTACATTTAACTTGATTAATAAATTCTACTAAAGATAAGAATAGCCTAATTAATATTAACTAATCACTATTAACACATAATGAACATTAGTAAACCATAATTAACATTATTCCAAATTATTAACATTAATCCACAATAATTAATCATTAACCAGCTTTATTAACATTAATCGACTTTATTAATCTTAATCGACAATAACTAACATTAATCTACATTATTAACATTAATCATCATTATTAATCTTAATCGACATTTTTAACATCATTCAACAATAATTAACTATTACTCGACAATAATTAACATTGTTATTCAACAATATTTCATGCAATTCATAAATATGTAGGCGAGTTATGTAAGTGTAGCTATTGCTTACATACCTCGCGTAAGGACACTAACCGTAATAATTCACACACACATCAATCATAATCATGAAACTTGTTGTTCACTAACACAAGTTTTAAACGTGGTTTGCAAGGTACATTCCATTAACTAACTGAAATCTTATTAAGTTATGACAATTCATACATTACTGAGTTACGACACATACTCAATCAATGGTTTTACACACATACAGTTAGATCTTGTTTTCACCCCTACTTCAAGCTACACCTATCTGCCGACATCATCACTAACTTCCACATCCTATCCTTTCCTCTGCTAGACTACCCTGAAATGTCAATCCATGACCGGTTCCAGCTAGAACTGGTAAGCGGAAGTGTCGACTACATCTACCAAGCTTCCCCAGCAGGAAACCACCAGTCATCATCACACACCTTGGGGAGCGCGTTGTAGCATAGCCCTCCCATGACTCTAGGTTTCAGGGATAAACAGTGGGTAAAGCCTCCACCCCCCTAATGGAACAAGGGACTATGTCTACCCGAAATAACAATAGCGTTGCACTTGTACTCGCTCTGTCATCGTATAACCAATCTGGGCGGTTGAGTTTCCTGAAACCCTACCCCACCCATGTTATAATATACATCACAATAATAATCATGCGAAAGTAAATAATGCATCACTCGCATACCATTTATCTTTCGAAGTACATGTCCTCGAGGCTCTCCCACCCCGTAGGATCCAGCAATCACTCAGCCATTTTAACCTGTAAGTCAGTCCTCGACATACAATATAGAGTATCGTGCATAAATCCTCAACATATACACATACATTTCATAATAACATAACAATAATAAACTCATTTATTCACCATGCACCTAACATAACATTCATTTATTCAACATATAACTGTAACAGTATCCACGTACCTATCATTTAGTAATTTGCATATATAATTAACACATGATCATATCTAAACATGACTACCGATCATAATACTAACATTACACACACACACATATATATCGGCAAAATAATAGAACCGTATGTCCACAGTGTCATCAAACCGACGATGTCTCACCATCAAACAAATACAACATATAATAGTAGTTCAGGTAGAAATGTCAAAATGGGGCATTACAATGTATATCATTCGAGTGCACTATGTCTTTCTGTGGAATTCTTCCTCTCCGTTATCCAAGGTTCCTTTATTGATGGCTTATCCGGTGGGATTGAAAGTTTCGTCATGGGTTTGTTGATTGTTTTTGCGTTGACTGGTATGTCATGTCTTGTTTCTGGTTGGTTGCGGTTGTGCTGGGGTTCTGTACACTTGGGTGTCCCGTGGGATGTTTCTGCACCTGGAAGTTTTGGAACTTTTAGGCTATTGATCCTTACTGTATCTCAGCTTATACTCCCTCCTTATAAAGTATAGTATTTTTTTGTGTTAAAAAAAAATGTTAACTAAAAATAAATTTGGATTAATGCCTGATTTCTCATAATCATAATTACGCATCGCTATTTAATTGATAAGGTAGTATTTTTTCACCCACGGGAAATATAGTATCATATAAGCAAAATCTATTATAAAAAACAATTAAACTTAGAACATGGTTGACTTAAATATATTTTTCACCGAAAGGTTTTTTAATAAAAAAATGTCTATGGAATAATTTTTTCTTTTGAAAAAGTAATTTTGTCATTAACAAAAATACGGGGTTGGAGTTAGAAGAGTTAGATTTAGTTGCTTTTATGTTATTAAAGGAATATTTCTGCTTTAGAAAAATAAGTTTTAAACTATTGGAACCTCCTAATTGTTTGTGATATACATTTTATATTTTCTTGATCTTAAATGTTAAAATATATTAGTTTAGTCAAACTAAATTTTATATTTCACATATTTGTTCTTATCAAAATCATTTTTAAATAAAATAATAATATATTTGTAATAGTTTGTTAAAAAGCATTCCATAGGAGTTTAGAAACTTAAAAGAAACATGGCAGACACAATGCAATGGAGCAGTGAGCAAAGGCTCATGCACACAAGGAGATGGTACAAACCAATTTATCTATTATGAAAACATATGTACAATATATAGATGAGGAAAAACTCAACAAACCAACTGAGATCCTATATTAAACTTGGATCTCCAAACCACTCATACTATTTTAAGACAATGACAACAACCCAATCTCTAGAATTTTGACATTACTTCTAACATTTCCCCTTAATGGAGAAATGGATTTTCTACAACACCTAATTTCTTCCCGTGCTAACAGGCTTGGTAAATATATCAACAACATTTTCACTTGTATTACAATAAATCAATTCAATTTCCTTAGACTCGATCTTTTCTCTCACAAAATGGTGTTGCAGTTCAATGTGCTTAGATTTGCATGATAAACTGGGTTGTGTGCCATTTTTATTGCACTTTGATTATCACAATGAATTTCTATAGATTTATCTTGCTTTGCACCAACATCTTCAATAATTCGCCTCAACCAAATAGCTTCACAAGTAGCACTGGTCATTGCTTTATATTCAACTTTTGTGGATGGTAAAGAAACAATTGGTTGTTTCTTATTGCCCCAAGAAATGAACCCAGTTCCAATGTTGAAAGCATAACCAGAGGTAGACCTTCTGTCATCAGGATTTCCTACCCAATCAAAATCAGAATAACCTGCCAACTGAACATCAAATGCATTAGTATACAAAAGACCAAAATTAATTGTTCCTTTCAAATATCTCAAGACTTGCTTTGCAACTTTCCAATGAGTTTCGAAAGGATTAGCCATAAATTGACTAAGAATGCTGATTGAATATGATATGTCTGGTTTGGTAGTACTGAGATAGTTCAAAATTCCCGCAAGTTGATGATACAAAGTACCATCTGCTTCTTCAGATCCATCGTCACTGTACAACTTCATATTTTGATCTAAAGGAATTGATACTGCTTTGCATTCACTCATCTTGAACCTGTTAAGAATTTCCCTTACATATTTGCTTTGAGTGATTAAAGTCTTACCATAATCCCTCCAAAATTCAATTCCTAAACAATAATGCAATTTACCAAGGTCTTTCATTTCAAATTCCTGTGACAAATGACTTTTAATTTCTTCAATTAGGTTATATGCACTACCTGTGATAATAAGGTCATCAACATATAAAGATATCAAGCAAACATTTCCCTCTTTATCTTTCTTAATATACAGTTGGATCACTTTTTCTTTTCAGAAAAGCTTACTGATTAAAGAAGGAATCAATGTTTATGCACCACGATATAGGGGCATGTTTCAATCCATAGATGGATTTCTTCAATCTGCAAACAAAATGCTCTTGTCCCTTCTTTATAAATCCTTCAGGTTGAACCAAATACACTTCCTCTTTTAGCTCAACATTCAGGAAAGCAGATTTGACATCTAATTGATGTATTTTCCAATTATGTTTTGTAGCTAATGCAACAAGTACTCTAATTGTATTCAACTTAGCTACAGGTGCAAATGTATCTTCAAAATCAATTCCTTATTTTTGAGAATAACCTCTTGCAACTAGTCTTGCTTTATATTTGTCAATGCTACCATATGCTTTAAACTTCAATTTGAACAACCATTTAGATCCTATGGGGACTTTATTCTTAGGTAATATAGTTAATTCCCACGTATCATTTTTTATAATTGAATTATATTCTTCATTCATAGCATTTACCCATTCTTTATTATCTTTGGCTTGTTCAAAATTCAATGGTTCTATTACATTCATTACATTATCCATTAAGACAGAATCACTATATCTGACAGGAAGTTGAGTTTGTCGATTTGAACTTCTTGCTTCAACAATACTTGTTGGAGTTCCATCCATGATCCTTCTGCTTTCTGCTGACTCTTCATCATATGATGATTCACTCATGCTTCTTTCACCACGTTCTTTAACTTGTTCCTGAACCCGATCATGGTCCTGTACCTGCACCTACTAAATAATTCTATCTATTCCAACATTATCATTAAAGATATCAGAATTATTCACTTTATTAGTCTTGTTTGCATTCTCATGGAACACCACATATCTACTTGCAATCAATTTATGCGAACTAGGATGAAACAGCTTATATGCTTTATGATCATCATAATAGCCAACAAATATACGTTCAATTGATTTTGCATCAAGTTTCCTTCTGTCATCTTTAGGAATATGTGCAGAAGCCTTACAACGAAATACTGTTAAATGGTTGACTTCTGGTTTATAACCATGAAAGACTTCAAAAGGTGTTTTAAGATCTAACTTCTTTGTTGGAATGCTATTCTTTAAATAAACAATAGTATTAATGGCTTCAACCCCAAAACCATTTGAAATATTTTTACCTTGAAGCATGCTGCGTGCACATTCCACCGGTGTTCTGTTCTTCCTTTCAGCAACTCCATTTTGATGAGGTGTATGAGGCACTGTAAATTGATGTTGGATTCCATTATCCCTACAATAGATCTTGAATGCTCTAGAAGTATATTCACCCCCTTGATCCGATCTAATAATTTTAATGCACTTACTTGTTTATTTTTCAACCTTGGTCCTAAATTCTTTAAAGTATTCAAAGACATCACCTTTTCTTCTTATGAAGTAAACCCAAGTGTACCTATATATGTCATAAAAAAATAAGAAACTTCCATGCACCACCAAGTGATCTAGTATGCATAGGTCCACATATATTAGTGTGAATTAATTCAAGTAATTCAGTTTGTCTTTTCTCTTCATTTTTAGGAAATTCCTCCCAGTGTTGTTTACCAAGTGCACATGCTGCACATTCGATATGATCATTCTTGATAATGAGAATACCTTCAACCATAGATTTATTCTGTAATAATATTAGATCATTGTAATTGAGGTGCCCATACCTTTGATGCCATAGTTCGACATTTGACATAGCAGAGGATGCCAATGCTTGATGACTGTTCTTGATCACGTCCAACTTGTATAATCGTCCAATTATGGAACTTGTAGCAACAATCCTGTAGTGATCTCGAATATCTTTAACATAAACTTATATTTTCCAAATTCCACTTTCATGTCATTATCAGTAATCGTAGAAACATATATTAATTTATTTTATTTTTTTTAATGCCGGGAACATACATCACATTAAGAATTTGTTTCACATTGCCATCAGGTAAATTCACACTTATGACTCCATAGCCTTCAACTTTATGTGACATGTTATCACCTAAATAAATGTGTGTGCCATCATTCCTCTCAAGATATTCATTATACCATTCTTTTTTACAGGTCATATGGGAAGATGCACTAGAATCAATGAACCATGCATTCTCATCATCGATTTCAATAGATAGTGCAGCTTCATAAATATACAATCTAAGATGTTTAAATACATGAATATATGGGGCGTCCTTCTATACATAATTTCCATTGTGATTCCTATATATTTGTTTGGATTCATTACTCTTCTTTCTAAAACATTCTCTAGCGAGATGTCTTGGTTTTCCACAATAATGACATTCAACACTTCTACTAGCATAAGGGTCAGTATGTGCCATACCTTTTTGCTTTGCATGAAACTTGCCTATGTTTCTGTTCCATTGATTCCCTCTGTATGTGTGTCTACCTCTTGCAATTAATGCCAGATTTGATCCTTGTGAGTATTGATCATAATTCTTCATCCTTTCTTCCTCCTGTAAAAGAATGCCACTAAGCTTTGCAAAAGTAGGGGGTTTTTGTCTTGCTGCAAGAGATGAAATGAAAAATTTATAGTTTGAAATCAAACCTTTCAATGTGATGGTAACTAAGTCAGTACTAGACACATTTTCTCCAGTATCCCCCAACTTATCACTTAAATACTTAATGTGAGAGATAAACTTGGTTATGGGTTCATTGCTTCCATTTTAATAGACAAGAGCTTAGTTTTCAGAGATAAAATTCAATTTGAGTATGTGGTCTCGTATAGACCTTTAAGTTTGTCCCATGTCTCTTTGGACGTCTTACACTCTCTGATATGTGAAATTATGTTGTCTTTGATAGACATCCGAAGCATCACCTTGGCTTGTACTTCCCGCAGCTCCCAATATGGAACGTCTAAAGCAATCATGGGCTTGACCTCATCACCTTTCACTATTGACCACAAATTGTAACCTTCTAGAATGGTCATTAGCTTAAATTTCCAATTAACATAATTGTCTCCATTCAATTTAGAGGATTCATTCAAATATGAATTGGCAAGGGGACGAGGATTCACCATTTTTTAATGCGCAAGAATCAAAAGAGAGAAAACTTATCTTCTTTCAGCTGATTTCAGCTGATATGAAGGAAACCAACTTCAATTTATGCCCAAAAAAAAAAAAAAAAATTGCAGCAGTGACGCACCTTGTACATTGGTAGCCCGGGCATGGGGTTGCGCCAGTCCAAAAATATGTAAGTAGAGGATAATTGGTGCACTCTGGACACTTTCAAATCGCGCCACCGACGCACTCTATGCTTCTGGAGGATGTGTCCCCGATCCACTGTACTCTACTGGGAGGCCGTGTCACCGACGCGCTTATCTTTCTCGGGAAGTGCGTTGCCCCTTCACATTGCTTAGAGGAAAAAAATTGTGGCAACAGGCTCACACAGCTCACGACTGCACGTCACAGGTATGGCTCTATGGAAACTTACGACCACACTCACAACGATAGCTTTCACTCAGCCTCATAGGCTCTCTCCTTCAGCTCTGATATCAACTTAAAAGAAACACAATAGAGACAATGCAATGGAGCAGTGAGCAAAGGCCTATCTATTATGAAAATATATGTACAATATATAGATGAGGAAAAAATCAACAAACCAGGAACTTAGATCTTATAAACTTGTATCTCCAAACCACTCATACTATTTTAAGACAATGACAACAACCCAATCTCTAGAATTTCGACATTACTCCTAACATAGAAACGTGGAATGCTAACCAATCTATCTATTCTGAAAACATATGTACAATATATAGATGAGGAAAAAATCAACAAACCAAGAACTTAGATCTTATAAACTTGTATCTCCAAACCACTCATACTATTTTAAGACAATGACAACAACCCAATCTTTAGAATTTCGACATTACTCCTAACATAGAAACGTGGAATGTTTCAATGGACACTCCATCGATCATGAGGGAAACTAACAAAAGCTAAAAATATTGGAAAAGGCACATCTATGAGAAATATTCAACGATAATAATAAAATTAAAATTATAGCGTTGATAAATTGAAAATAAAAAAGGGTTAAGTTGATTGGATGGCAAGATGGAATGAAAAAGAGAAAAAATTGGAAAGGAAAACTACTCTCTTTCGTTTCTTGATGTTTTAGTTTATCTTCAATATGGATCCTTATCTTATCAAGTCTATCGAAAAAAGACTCATATTGAGATATAACTTCATGCCCAGTCCCACCATCACCCTACTCAAAAGTTCATCATTCTTGAAACCCTAATATCTAGAGTGGTTCACATCTATAAATCCCAACACTTCAATTCTAAATGGTCCCATCTCACCAAAGCTCTTATGGCCAATGGCTATTGTCATTCCTTATTAATTGATCTTTCATGTCATCCTTCATCCTTAATCCAAGTGACCCCACTCAAACTCGGCTCCTTGAGCCTCCATTTCCCTCCCTTATATCTAAGGGGTGGGTTACTATCGTATCTCCAAGATCCTAAAAAAAAGGAATGCAAAATCCTATTTAAACACCATAAAACCCTTAACATTTATTTTGTAGTGTTAAAGACAAATCTAACCCTTTTCTCTCTCATGGCATTTATCAACTCCCATATTGATGTGGTAAATTCTACATTGGACAAACGAGTCACTCTATCCAAGCTCATGTTAAAGAACGTATTGTTATAATCGTCTTAATAAATCTACCATTGCAGAACACTCAACTTTAAACACCTCATTTGCTTCAATCAAACTCAAATTCTTACTTCTAGCCCTCACTACTCATCTCCCCTCATTAGAGAAATTCACAAAATAGAAAAACATCCTAACAACTTCAATTGTGAAGATAATTATAAATTCAATCAATATTGGAAACTTCTAATAAATTCTCTTTGAGTTAATTCCATGTATATTTATATTTACTAATTGTTTTCATTTTCCCTATCATTTTCAATTAGCTTATTTTTTGTCTGTTTGCTAGAGTGTTTGTGACTTGAGGGACTAGCCTATGGTCTAAGAAGCAACAAACCAAGGACATCTAAATCACCAAAATCACCCACGGATTTTATATGGGCCACACCAACCCTTAGTATGATTGTATTTTTAAATGTCTCCACCTATTACCGCAAAGTTTTGAACCTTGAGCTAATTAACAAACATAACTCTCAAAAACCAATTAAATTAATAAGACTTAACCATTTTCAATTAACTTAATTACCTTTTTATATTTAATTTATCAATACTTTAATTTTAATTTTATTATTATCTTTTAACATTTCTAACTAATCCCATAAGAAAATTCTAAATTGAAATACTAAACATTTTAACTCATATTCTTATTCCATTCTAGATTAGTTTATAGATATTTTATTTTGTTTTTTATGAATTCCTCTTTTTATTGACTTGTCAATTTACTTATTTTATAATGGCTAATTGATATCTCCCTTTACTCATTCTTTTTTTAATATTCGTTATCTTTGTTTAGTTCCCTAATGATGGGATGGGTGAGCGTCCACTCAAAACTTTGGGTATTTCTAAACTTCTAAATAATGCTTATAAACTATTACAATTATGATATTTCTTTGCTAAAATCTCCATACTTAGACATATTGATATATTTACTTTGTATTTTTTTAATATTTAAAATATTATCTCATTAATTTAAATAGTTTATTGATCAAATTTAATTATTTATAATAAAATTTCAAATCTTATAAACATAATCATGAACTATATAAAGAAAAAATATAATTTTTCTTTATCAAATTCAATTATTTATAATAAAATTTCAAATCCTATAACCATGGTCATAAATTTCCATCAAGAAAAAGGAAAAACATAATTAAAAAAAAATAGTATTTAAATATATCCATTGACAAACAAATCCACAAATCCACTTATTGCAACAACTAATTATACATACATTCACATAGGATGAGTAATGAAGACATAGGACCCACTTAGGACACTCTCACTCATCTCTCAGACAACTTAAGGAGAGGCTCCATATAGAATGCCATGATGAGCCATCTAGCTCCCAACGGACATGAGGTGACCGCAACGATCCATGTGGAGCACATTGATCAAAGAAACCCCCCACAATGATCCATCACCCCAAATCATAAAGGCCTGCGAGGATGTACCAGGACATCCCATAAAGTACTATGCGAGACATGAAGCAATACACCAGTATGACGAAGTTTGATATCACTTGAGTAGAGAGAGACATGACAATCATGGAAATAAACTTGAGCATTAAAATGAAAGGGGGATTAGAAATCACCTTCATCCTCATAGTCGATAACAAAGAAACTAGTAGCAATTATCAACAGAAGAGCAACATCAAGGTTTGGATTATGGAGTGTGTCAAGGGGGGGAAACAAGCCAAAGTTGAGCTCTAGAAACCTACCAGAGATCACTTCAGAGAGGCTACAATTGAGAATTATTATAAGGACTCCATCCCCCATGCCTGCGAAATAGAAATTGAAAGGATGGAACAAAAAATATGGCAGGAGACAATAATATTCCAAGAAGTGGACGAAATTTAGGCTTTGGTGAATTGGCTTCTAGACCCGGGGGACTCTTGCTCTAGGAATGTGCTCTATGATCGTTCCCTTGTGACATTCTGGATGGAAACAGTCATACTTGGTCGTATCTTTGTTGACCATTAGAAAGTGACCAATATTTGGGAAGAAGAATTATGGCTGCTTATGGAGTTGACCACATACTCCAACATAATGAATTCCAATCTGAATTACATGAGACGTCTCCTAGGAATTGATTTCATCCCATGAACCCATCGAGCACCCACCAACCCCAGTAATACCTAGTAGGAAAATGAAGAGATGAATAGAAAAATGCAGGAAATGGAGTAGAACAACACTATCTTTCAAACATGTGTGGTCTTCAATCCTATGGAGGAATATATCCAAAACACCAGAGACACTAGGAACAAAATCATGTTATATGAGTGTTCACTGGTCCTATATTGGGTCACCAAATCGTTGTTGGGGCGGTTTCTAATGGAAAGAAATGTGGAGATCATGAACCTCAAGCATGAGCTTCCAGCTCTTCAAGACCAGAAGATTGTAAACAAAATTATGGATGGCAAAATGTACATCATCGAGACGCGTCTGGACCTGAAGTTGGCACAAAAGACTTCTCTAATTTTGAGCTCCCATGGCATGCCACTTGTCATCAAAGATGATGAAGACCCACCTGCCACATAACTAGTTTTTACTCTCCAAACTTTATAGGTTTTCTTGTTTTATTGCCATAAGTGGTTATTTTGTAAACTCTAAAGTCAAAACTCTAGATACTGTTTCACGAAAGAAGGCCACTATAGGTACTTAGTCTATTATTTTTTTTTGTTAACAACACTAAAGCTACAATAGGGAGTAGTTTATTTATTCTAAGTTTACGGTGGATTTTGATCGGAATTAGGTAGTTTCTTTTTGGTACAATCCAAATTTCTATGTGTTTAAATTGTATTTTTGTATCTATAAATAGATTCAGCACCCTCAAATACCCCAATGACACCTAAATTTAGCAATTTCTATAGCTAATATATGTGATTCTAAGATTTTTGTAAAAATTTCCAACCGAAATACCAACGAAAAACATGCTCGGAAAAAATTGACAATGTAAAATATTTAGACTACACCTTTTTAATAGTGTATTATTCATAAAAAAAACTAAATATACATAAAATAAAGAGTCCAGTCTATGTTAAATAAAAATTGTAAAGGGATATGGAAGCATTGGTGTGGTATATCCTACCAACTACGAACGTTAAAGTGTTCCTATGTCAAATTTACATTGATTCGTTAAGGATAACGCTATGTCAAATTCACATTGATTCGTTAAGGATAATTATTTTCTTTCCATTTTTCCGAAACACATGGCTTTGGGTTTCTTTATTTGCTTAAGGTGTGACTTTGTATGTTGTGTTTCATTTTAAATTTTCTTATAACAAACACTGTTTAAATCTATGTGGTGTTAGGTTGAGGTATTAAATTCTAGTATTTATATGCAGGGTCTCTCAAGTCATATTTCATATTTTATGTGTGGAGAAAGGATTTAACAAAACTATATTATTTTAGAAAACTTTTTTTATCAAAAGAAATTAGACAAGACTTTATAATGGTGGAAGTAGTTATATGAATCGTGAATGCAAGATGTAATGGAAAACTCACACAGATTTACCATAAAACCATTTCAAATGTTTAGCAAATTCCAAACTTATACATTAAGAATACTTAAAAAAAATCAAAGTGGGCCCATTACTTTAGATTTGAGAGTTTGAAATGTTCTTTAAATTCCAAAGCGGTTAGGATACTCACCAACAGTTCGAAGTGGACCGGCCTCTTTTGCTTTATTCGATGCCTTTAATAACGCGTAAGGTGATAGATGCGTGTTCAACGTGTCCACCGTCGGTAAGTCCTAACGCCACTTTGCTCTGTAGACTTTATTCTCCCTTTTCTGTAGTATAGATATATGTAACATTAATTATAAACCCACTCACCTCACACAATTAATCAATCTACTTATCGTTTGCGCGCCCGGCCCTCGAACATCTGAGCCGAAGATCCAGAGGTCGAATCGGAAGAAGAACGCCATGTCTGACAGCAAGTCTCCAGCGCCACCTGCAGCGTACCCGGGAGGAAATCCTCCGCCAGGTTCCCTCCTCTTCTCTTAATTTCATCATCAGTTATTTATTTACAGGCTGGTCACAAATAATGTTCATTTACATTAAAACGCTTTTAATGTTGTTATCAGGGTATCCCACAGAAGTTCGTCCTCCCCAGTACGCTGAATCAGACGGGCCTGTAAAAACGCAGCAGAGAGGAGAGAAAGGATTCCTTGAAGGATGGTGTGACTTCACTTCATTCATTTTTTCAGTATTCTTTCAAATAATTATATGCTATATGCTATGGTTTTGTGTTTATTTACTTGTTTCTCTGTGGATTTGCAATTTGCAGCCTTGCCGCTTTGTGCTGCTGTTTTCTCTGCGAAGAATGTTGCTGATGGCGAGAATTGGATAGTGAGATTAGATTTCAAGATTGTAATATAGAACTTTATATAAATATGATGAGAGTTCCTAAATGGCAGTTTGCCATTAGTTTCCATAAATTTTAGGGTTCGTTGGCAAAGCTCGATAAGCAATTTGAAAAAAAACATAAAAAAATGTAATGAGCTGTTCTCACTCTTAAAGCTGTTTAGAGTAGGTTCGCAAAGCTTTGGCAGTTTGTTATTTATTTAGTGTTTTAAAAGGTGTTAATCTGGGAGAAATGTTGAAGTTTAATACGTTCAAAGCTTCTTTTTCTGGGATCGACTTTTTACCATTTGTATGATTTTAATTTATTGATTACTTATGAGACGTGCATACAAATGTCCAGTATTTTTATTTCGTTCTGAGTAAAGCTCAGAGATGCATAGAAACTTACTTTATGCTTTATGTGTTTTAAAACTTTTTTCTAAGACATCTTAGCTGGTGTACAATTTTTTTTTATTTTTTTTAAATTTTAGTGGTTTTTTAAATGGAATTTATTATATCCAGTGAAACCAAGTGCTTTACAGTCAGTATGGAGGAGATGTTGTAACGTGTTAATTTTTTATTTAAAAAAAATTAAAACCAGCCTAGATTCAAATCCTAGGCGCTTGTCAAGCGTCAAGAGGGATCAAATCCCCCGAAGTCTCATATTTACTTTTTACTGTGTATTATTCTTTTTTGTTTATGGCCGACATAATATTTATTACTTTTTACTTTGTATTATTTTTTTTGTTTACTTTGTATTATTTTGTTACTCGATAAATACTCAACAAACTCGACAAACACTGGACTAACAAGATATCCCCATACTGGGCTGCCTATCGGCGCAAAAATTCATGTCTGCTCATAAAATAAAAAATTATGGAAAGTATTTAAAAAAAATCCATGTTGGTTCATAAAATAAAATATTATGAAAAGTAATTAAAAAATAGATGTTCGTTTATAAAATAAAAATTTCAAACTTAAACTTGGATCTATAAATCAAGAGAGATCAAATTTCTTGAGTTTAAATTTTAAAAAAAATTACACCTAAAAAAATTGGATCCCTCTCACGAGTTTAAGATAGATATATACTGGTTTATTTATTTTTATCTACGTATTTTAATTATCTTTATTTTGTTCTTAATAAATTGAGATGTATATGAATAAGAATAAATAAATAATTTAAAAAAAATAAAACATTACTTAAAATAAAGTTGAGAGGACTAATTTAATTAGACAAATTCACTTAAAAAATATAAAGTATCAATTTCATTTATTTATTCTTAAAATTCTAGTGATTTGAATTTTGCATCATTCTAAAATGAATAAAATTTTTAATCACAATTCTATAGTGAAAGTCTCATGGATCAAGTGAACATATAATTTTTTTCCTTTTTTAATTAAATTTTGAAAGCATTTTACTTAAAAAAAAATGAAGTTCTCTACTTTTTAACTTTCTCTTAAATTAATTATTTAGATGAAACTTGAACATTATGCAAATACATTAACTTTAAATTCCTTAACATATATCAAGACTCCATCATTCCGATTCTTCATTAAGAATTCTCAATAAATAATACATGACTTCTAATCATTTGTAAAATATGATAAATTCATAAAATCCATACAATATTAGTATTTTTTAATCTAATCATAATTATTTTCAACATAATCCAAAGGGGATAGCTATAAGAATGGTTGCCAATATTTTTGGGTATTTGACTCTAATTTGAATCTCTCTACATGAGGTTTATGAGTTTATTACGAATTTCATTCACAAATGTGGGAATCATCTCTTAGGTTTTTGAGTAAAGTTTTCCTTAAAATAAATAAATTTCCCAAAGCTATACTATGAAGAAACATTAAGAATAAGACAATTTCTCATTATTTTTCTCCTTAAATTCACTTGAAACAATTTTATATTAACACGATAGAAATATAAAAAACTATAAATCCTGACAACTAACCTTTAATTATACCAAATACCATAAATCCCAACATTTAATTATACCAATTACCATGAGTTCTAATACCAAACACCAAACCTTTGAGTAGGTGGTCTCAAGCATTAAAACAGTTTTCATTTATCAAAGCTCAAAACTAAGTAGTACAAGAGCACATCTCTTAAAATTAACATCGTAGTTCAATATTTTATTTTTTAATTCTCTCTTTTCTTATTTTCAATTATGGTTGGTTTTTGTTTCATTGGTTTATATCCATTGTAATCTAATCTTGGTTAAATAATTGTTTTTAATATTGGGGAATGATGAAATATTAGATATTGTGAACTATTTTGTTCATACAAGTGTAACTTTAAGTTTATGGCTTTAAAGTTTGTTGTTTTTTTGGGTCATTATTTTCTATATATTCCTCTTATACCTCTTGCAATTAATCCACATATATATAATCACATTTCACATTTACATTTATGGAAATCTCTAAAATCTCTAAATTGAAAACCTCCACCTCAACCTTGAGGTTTCTTTCTATTAACTTTCAACCTTAGAGATGGGTCTAAAATATTAATTTACAAGAAAAAATGCTTGCCTCATCTTCAACCCAATTCACAAGTAACAAAAAAATAAACCAACTACAATGGTAAATATGCTCCTTTATCTTTACATATATGTTAATTCACTTAAAATTTTTAGCTAATGTTATGTGAGATCAACATGCATAGTGGCACAAGGTCGGTCGACCGAACCTTCTTGCTTAACAATAACACATGACACACGATGCTCGCACAGACTAGGTGTAAACAAGATGCCAGAAGTTGGCTTCTATTACTTCAATCAAATTACAATGCGAATTATAAAGCAAATGTAAAAAACTAACTAGTCGGCCTTAGCCTGATACAATATACAAAAGTAATGGTGTGTTCTCTATGTGTGTGATCTTCTCCCTCTCATGACCTCTGCTGAATGCAAGCATTCACTGAGATATGGATGAACGATATCTCTTTCCTAGAATTTGAATTAACTTCCTCTGTGCCTGCGCACTAGTCTTCTACTCTACTGCTATTGCTCATCCCGAGGTCCACTCCGTTCCCCAAGACACTCTTCTTCTGTCTGCTGAATCCTCCAGATCCTGCAAACTAGCAGTTGTTAGCGCCCTTTGGCCATGCTGCATAACCTCTACTTGTGGTGACATCTGTCATGATCCCAACCACCTTCATAACTGCTCATAACTTCCTTAGCAACCCAGAACGGATACCAAGTATGTCCCCTTGATTTCTACACTCTCTGACTTTTCTAAAGTAGTTGGTCCCATCACTTCCTCAACCATACTGTACTTTGTCGACCTTTGAATTCACCTGTTGGCTTTACTTCACTTCTACGGCTTGCTAGTCCGCCCCTTCCTCCATGCTTGGCTTCCGCCGAAACTCGTTGGTGTCATGATTCGACAACATGATGACCTTCGATGCCTCCGCTGTACTTTTGTCATTTGTCGACCATAGACATGTCGACTCTCGACCTTCCGCTCCTTCTGTCGACCGCATATTGATAGCTTCTGCTCGACTGCTTAGCTTCGACAACCAATCTTCCTTCGCACCAGTGGTCGTCAAAAATCCCCCTAGTGGACTTTGCAGGTCGATCAACTTTGACTGATTCACCTAGGCCTCGATGCTCCTGCATCAGAATCCCCAGGTGAAAAATAACCCGACTGCTCCGTCAGTCTCCTCTATTCTTCTTCAGAAACCCATGTCCCCTCCTGCAACTCATCATATTTCCATCAGATTAAATATTCCTTCTTTCACGAACTTTGCATTCCTCTAAAACTTCATCAATTTCCTCTTTGTGTCGATCTGGAATCTGTACTGTCCAGTCGATGTTCAACACTTCCGCACTGCTACTAGTTGAACCTTCTTCAAAATTGTACAGATATGAGACATTGAACGTTGGTGAAATGCTCAAGTCCTTCGGCAGCTCCAACACATAAGCATTGTCCGAAATATTCCTTAGAATCTTACACGGTCCAATCTTCTTCAGCTTCAGGTTGTTATACGTTCCTGTCGGAAATATTTCCTTCTGCAAATGTGCATAGACTAAGTCTCCTTCACTGAACGACTGTAGCCTCTTCTTCCTGTCGGTTCTCAACTTGTATGTCACGTTACTCTTTTCAATGCGCTTTCACACATATTCATGTACTTCTTTCATATGCTCTGCGAATGATTATGCATCTGCGCTTTTCCTAAACTCTGTCGGCATCTCGACCAAATCTACCACTCCATGTGGGATTCGTCCTTGAACAATCTGGAATGGGCTCAAACCTGTCGTCCGATTCACATAATTTTTGTATGCGAAATCTGCTTGTGCCAACACATTCTCCCACTGCTTGGGTCCATCGACCGTCAAACATCTCAGAAGGTTTCCCAAGCTTCTGTTCACCACCTTGGTCTGTCCATTTGTCTGCAGATGATATGCCGAGCTAAAATACAACTTCGTCTCCAGTTTCTTCCATCGGGTTATCAAGAAATGTCCCCTAAACTTGGTATCTTTGTCCGACGTTATACTCTTAGGAAACCCATGCTATTTGACTATCTCCTTGAATAATAGTACAACAATGCTTGTGGCGTCACTTATCTTTCGACAAGGAGTAAAGTGTGCCATCTTCAAAAATCTATTGACTACAACAAAGATTGAGTCGTTACCTTACTGCGTCTTTGGAAATCCTAGCACAAAATCCATGCTCAAGTGCTCCCATGGGGTATTCGACACTGGTAATGGCGTATACAAACCCATGTTTTGAATTCTTCCTTTTTCCAACTGGGAAACTCGACACTGTCGTACCCACTTATCGACATCTGTCGCCATTCCTGGCCAATAATACTTTTCTTCAACCAACACCTTGGCCTTGTCGATGTCAAAATGACATGCTAATCCTTTGTTGTGCAGTTCTCAGATTAGGTTCGCTCTTACAGATCCTCTGGGAATACACAAATGTTGTCCCCTGAATAGGTATCCATCTTGAATGAAATAAACCAAGTATGGTGTTCTGTCGACACTCCATGGTTCACTACTTGCCTTCCATGCTTTCACAAAATCCTCGTCGGTCGCATACTTTGTCTTCACTGACTCCCTGAGATCATTAAGAAACCTTTGTTACATTTCCTTTTTCTTTTGAAAAAATTAAAAATATTATTCTAACTTGCTATTGAATTGGAGCTTTATCTATTTTCAACACTTTTTTCTTAGTTCACTTCAATCCATCAACAAAAATTGATCTCCTAAACACCAAAAGTAAAATATTGGAACTATATACAATCATATCATATTTATTTAATATAGTTATTAACGATATTATTGTGTTGAGAGATACGTTCTATAGTTCCTTATGAGGAAAAAGTATAATTCTGTGCTCAACTTAGATTTGACACGTAATATTTTAATAAAATAATAAAATATTAAGTAAACAAATTATAATGTTATCCTTAACCTAAAATTTAAAATAAAAAGATATATATTCCAATGAATTAATCCATAAAAAAATGAAAATTGTATACTTCTTGCTATAGGGTGTGTGCAAGAAGATGAGGGTCACTTTAGATGCAATGATACTTTTTCAAAACTCGTTCCTGATACATAAAACATAATGCGTTTATGATATTTAGCACCTGCCATGGTAAGATCCGAGCCTAACATGTCATTGGACATGTAGGATAGGTAACCATAACGCGTACGCGTTATATAACTAAAAAACGTGTATGCGTTATGTAGTTACAAAACGCGCACGCGTTATTGAAATATAAAATCAATTTAAATACACAGTCCCGATGATTCCCGACCACCCGCGGCACTCACGCATCAGAAACGCGAAATAGACCATGGACGAGGACGGTTTGTGGCCCACTCAAGTATCGGTGTTGCTCGATTTAGCTGGAGGGGAGACAAATTCACCGGTGGACTGTCATCTAATCAGGTAATTCATTCACCCATACCATTTTTTTGTCATTTCTTAACCTAAATTACTATTTTTTTATTGTTTAAAACAACCTAGTTTTGTAATATTGATAAAATTGGGAATAACCCAATCTCTAATTAAATTCACATCTCCCTCAACCAAGATGAGTGAATAATTAAAATGAATCCCTTTTCAAAAACTCAAAAATTCATAATCCAACCAAAAATTGAAAAAAATAGAACTCCCCCCTTTCTACAATGTATTTATCTAAGTCACCCGACACGAGGACACAGGACACGAGTGTCCCCACCAGGCTTCAAATTTGAAGCCTTCAGGGCCCTTAAGAGGTCATTTTACACATCATAGAAGGCCACTTCAAATTTTACCATGCAAAAAAAAATTAATTTCATGGTAAGCCCTTCAATAATTAAATTAACCACTACTGTTTAAAATTGCAACAGAAGGGTAGCTTCAAATTTCACCCATCAACAATTTTTAGTGGGAAATTGGGAATGCGGCTACTAGCTAGGTGACTTGGGAGTGGGACTTGGTTACTCTCCAATATCCACGTGTTCGATCATCCATGGATCATGGACCATTGGGCCTCTAATAATATCATTGAGCAACTTACATGGACGGGCTTACACTGAGCAGCCCATGGCTTGAACGCTTCGAATTTCTCATGTTTGTAGCGAGCGCTTACGTGTTTAACACATTTAATGGCATCAACAAAATTATTAAACCTGGTAGGTGGCTCATACGTGTTGTTGCTAGCGGGATTACCAAGTTACAAGTTATCACATACCAATTCGTGAATGCTGACTCTGTGAGTTAATTGAGTATTCAATGTATAATATATTATGTTAATGTGCCCCCACGAATTTGGCATTTTAGACAAAATCCACAATCCATAAACTTCTTGTAATGTTGCAGGTTGTTGCTCCTGCCCGTGGCCCCTACCTATAGCCCTATGTTTTCTTTGTTGTATCAAGTTAATCCTACCGTCTACGGCTCCCAGCCTCACACCCTGTGTTTTCTTTGTTGTATCAAGTCAATCCTGTAGCTCCCGAGTTCCACCTTTTGTTTTCTTTGTTGTATCAAGTCAATGCTCGAATTCCATGTTTCCATGGCTCCGACCATCAATATATAATATTGCATGAATAGAAACAAGCTTTTTCTTATACCCCTATTCCACTGTGGTTGAGCTACTTCCAAGTTTCCCTTATCGGTTGGTCTGGAAAAAAACATGAACTTCAACCATATAACAAGAACTTCAACCATCTATGCATCTCCTCTCTACTTGGTCTACCTACATTTTACTTATGCTTCACAACCCATCCTCTACTCCATCATACCACGGATTTAGTATGTATAACGGGATCTGGGGGGGGGGGCTATAAAGAAGAAGCATACAGGGTCCATAATTAACTATTGAGAACAAAAGTTGGCTGGAGTCAGATAGTTCTCTTTGCTCAATTTGGGAAACTGCTAAGATGGCAAAGGTGGCGTAGTGGCCTAGAGACTGAGCCGCTAGATCAGGGCGAAATATGGTTGTGTTATATGACATATATAATGTTCAGTGCTACTATATCCACTGAAAAATAAAGCCTCTCAACTTTACTACGTCAGTAAACATTGAAATTTTGATGTACTATTACATTTTCAAATGAAAAGAATAACTTATTTTTACATGGCAGCATTGAAGGGTTCAATATCTCATAGCCCTTCATAGTGAAATGGGACCCCACCCTTCAAATTTGATCCCTGGTCCCCACTAGACACGGTGACCCCCGGAATTAGGACACGTAGGACACGGTGACCCCCGAAATTAATATATTTTTAAAATATATTAAAATTTAAAAATATAGGTCCATATAGATCCAATAAAATTTAACATTTACAATTACAAATATTCAATAGAAATTACATTTACAATTACAAATATGAAATATTCAATAGAAATTAGATCATTCACAAATCACAACACATTTGTCATTCACAATCACAAATCACAATGAGACATTGAGACACATAGATGCATGTCAGAGACTCGGAACCATATTTCTCATTAAGTCATCAAAATCAAAATGCATTACATAGATTTTGGAATGCCACTGGGCACTGGCAAATGCCAAATAGACTAATAGACTAATAGTCTAATAGTCTAATAGTAAATACAAAAAAGGAGTGGATCAAGATGGAAGAATCCCATCTGTCAATGACTCAATAGTCCTCCTCCATGCCTGAATCAACAAACTCATCACTGCCCTGATCCTCCTCCTCCTCCTCCTCCTCCTCCTCCTCTCTGCCAATCTGACTAACTTACTTTTTAATTGTTAAATGTTTAATTTTAAGTTTTAAATGTATGTAAGTGAATGCCATTAAATTGCTTACTTGAGTTTGATTTAATACATTTTCAATTTTGAAGAGACGTCATTATATACCATGTATATGTTTCTAATGATTTTCGTATTAATGTCTATATTGCAGTTGCGGCTATGGACACCAATGCCGAAATATTGATTGAGCTTGCCCACTTGAGGGGCATAAGTGCATCTTTTAGTGGTGGTGACAGGATTCGTCGTTCGCTTGCATCAACCTTGGATGCAATTGTTGACACCATTTCACAATATACCAATGTACTATATGATATTGCATCATATAGAGAAAGAAAAAGACAACAATATGCTGATGGGCTAGACTACAATGCAATAAAAAAGTTGAAAATATCCAAAGAGCTCATATTTGCATTGTTTAGGGACCCTCGAACGGGGGAAATCCCAAATGCAAACAGGCCGCATATCTCCATTGAGTGGTGCACGTTTCAACCATTTGTTGATAACTGGATGGATAGATGGTACATGGTTTTTGATATGCCACCACACAACAACAGGGAAATTCCCTTATATTTCCTTCGAAAGATGTACACAGAGTTCGTGTTGCATAAACATGTTAACTATTTTGACATCTTGCAGTTTCAGGGGATTGGTGGGGGGATGCCCCAAAACCGACCCAATGCCAGGCTTTGAGACCAGGATCGCCCTATCCCTGCACCTCGTAGGAAGTTGCTTGGGCCAAATGTCCCACTTGCACATCGTATTATTCCGCAGACACGGGATGCATTTTTGAGTTTGGCACGAGCGATTGTTCGCCATGGCACTATGGTTCAACATATGGGTGAGGAAGGGACATCTGTCCCTGGTGTGGTACATACATCAACTCGTCACCATGCAGGACCATCAACTAGTGCAGGACCATTAGGACCATCCACTAGTGCAGGACCATCAGGACCATCCACTAGTGAAGGACCATCGACACATCCCCATCCTAGTACTGATCCTCACGAGTGCACATCATGTGGTCATCCCTGCTATGGTCTTGCCTCAGATGTTGCCTTCAATGGGTTTTTGAGAGAGGTATGTTGATGGTTAATTGTAATAAATTCTTCATTTATTTTTGTCTTTGTACATATATATATAGTTTGAGCTCATATATTAATTTTGTGAACTTGCAATTGATGCTTTATGCCGGCAGCGACGCCCCAGAGCCGGATGTTCCAGACTCTACAGGGGGGCATGATGCTACCCATTTGGTAGGCCCATTTTCTATAGCACCTATTTCCGTATCTCACACCGAGGTAAACATTTTAAAATTTCAGTTTTTTAATACTTGTTAATTTGTTAATTTCCACATACTTTACATTTTAGTTCATTAATGCTATCTATGGTCTAATATTTACAATTATTAAACTTGCAGATGGCAGATCCTTCACTGGGGCAAGGTAATGTGGAGGTAGCACCCATGGTCATACCGTCCCATGAAACATCTGGGCTCCAGGTAAACAATTAAAAATGACATTTTTGTTTGTTGAATCATGCATGTCTAACTACATGAACACTTGCTGACTGTAGGCACCATCCGAGACATCTAGACCATTGCCTGGATTTGTATCTCCCTCCAGGCCATTCGTGAATAAGGGTCGTGTGTATGTGAGGCGTTCTACTCCTAGAAAGACTCCAGCTGCCCATGACCATGGGCTTACTCACACCATGGTAATGTATATCCTTCGATGATATTTGTTGTTTAACTTGAAATCCAGTGCATAAATCATTTTTGTTAATGTTTGAATTGCATGTTTACTGCATCAGGAACCCGAGTTGTCTACTGAAAACGTCGCATCGATGGTTGATGCAGCAGTTAGTGCCGCATCTGCAATGGCAACTGATCACACACAGGTATGTAACTATTTCAACATTATCTTTACATAGTTTATTATTGTTGTATATTGTTTATTCATGTATTTCTAACTATTTCAACATTTTTTCATTGTAGCCACCACCAGCAGGAGCAGTTCCTGGCCCCCCTGGTTCGACCATCCTGGATGTTCAACCACACTAGCAACGCAATCTCCTTTGTCAGTTGAGGTGAGATGTCCTTCAGTGACCAAGTGTTTCATGCACTTTCCATGCACTAGTTGATAATTGTTGAGCTAATGTATTAGTGTACATAGTTAGTTGAATTTAACAATTGATATTTAATTTGCAGGATCCAGAGACGCACATTGATCCTAGAGATGTGCCTAGAGGATCAACGTCGGGAAAGAACAAGAGGAAGCTTGAGTTTTGATGTGTCTTAGGGGATATATGTACATTTGGATACATGTACATGTGGCTTTGATAGTTTTGGATAGTTTTGGACACATGTGCTTTTGGATACTTTTGTATATATATGTACTTTTCGATACATTCAGTTTTGGAGACATGTACATTGACTTTATTGTGCATGTACTTTTGGAGACATGTACATTGACTTCATTGGATACATGTACTTTTGGATACTTTTGGATATACATGTACTTTTGGAGATATGCACTTTTGGATACTTTTGGATATATATGTACTTTTGGAGACATGCACATTGACATTTCACTTATAAATGAATGATACATTTCACTTTGTATTTGTTCTTCGGTTTCCACGTATTCTTGTGTCAATCTAATGTGTTGATTTGTGTGGATTATCTATTACTCATGAATGCACTATGTCAAAAGAACAAACTATTATATTCAAAGGTTTCAACGAATTCACTACATGCATGCACTAATTGGTATCTAATTAAAATTTGTGATTTTGGATGATCATGTCAAGTTATGTCAAAGTTCTTGCTCGTGTAATTTAATCAAACTAAATGCAATACAATGTTTTTCAAGGTTTCAACGAACTCACTCATGCACACCCATTGCACATTCTAGGGCAATTGCTAGTTAATGCAAATATTCCCATAAATAAATTCCTAGAACAATTAATGCAAACATTGTGTGTTCCCTCTTTATTGACATCTAAGGAGAAAGGTTATTGTTTATAACAAAAAATAACCAAACTGAATAAATGGATCTAATCTCTTTAAATGGATTGACGTCATCAACTACCAATGAAAGTCTAACATTATGAGGTTCTTCTTTAAAAATGGGTAATATTTCCTTGATGATCGTAAATTGAGAACCATTTGTAGCCACTCATATAATACCATCTTCACTTATCTTTGTACATGATAATCCATAAAATGTGCTATGTTTTTTAACCTAAACAATCATCAAAAACCTAGAATTATAGGGATATGACAAAGAACCTTATGGGGCACCTTATATATTACCTAATTAGTTCAATATCTATTGATCCCACATTCATGGCATTTTAAATTTGTTGCATGCTATCCATAATATATCATTTGATCATAATTAGGACATGCATCAATTGTTTGATACTCCTTTCTTGTATCTTTCATAAGGGCACACAATTCTCAATATGTGCAAGGTAAAGTATTTCATGGTTATAGGAAAATATTACATAACAATCTATAAGAAAAAATCAATTTATGTACTAAAAAATCAATTTGTCATACCATTGTTTGAAATGTCATTCAATACCTTCAATTTTAGCAACATAAAATTAGTAGACAAAGTGACTCATCTTTGATCTCTTGTATAGGCCTTTGTGTGCCTTATCAATAAGATGTACATCATGAATATTATCATAGGTCTCATACATAGGTGCATCCTCATCCATGCAAACAAAGGTGTCATGGATCAACCTATTATCCCTTTATTCTCAATAATATTAGTATCATTGTCTTCCATAGGATCAAATTCAACTCCATCACCCCCATTATTGCTACTCTAAATTGCAGCCTTAGGAGTTTTGATCATGTGTTTTTGTCTCTTTAGGAGTTTTGAAATATTCTACTCTTTCAAAAATAATATGGAAGTTCAAATATTTAAAAGTGGCTTAAATTATAAAATGGGCGGAAATTCACCAAGTGTCCCTGAACGACATTTTCATGCGACTTGCAACTCAACATAACTTGGAAACCGGACGTCGGACCGACGAACCGTTGACTCCATTGGTCTCCTGGCGTGCAATTACCTCTAGGGGGCCCTCTCCCTCGTCTCCCCATGGCCCAGTGGCTTCATTGTGCATTCATTTCGTAAACTAGGGTTTTGCTCAGTTTAATTGCATGCAATCTCGCATTGGTGGGTCAACTCTGCAAAAACCACCCCCGAGCCAGTGTTGGCAGTGTTCCCATGTCGGAATTACCCACACACACTTGCAGGAGCCAACGGCACGCAATCTTCCTGCTCCGTTTGCTTTTTGGCTCCCGGACGGAAATTCACCAAGTGTCCTTGAACGGCATTTTCATGCGACTTGCAACTCAACATAACTCGGAAACCGGACGTCGGACCGACGAACCGTCGACTCCGTTGGTCTCCTGGCATGTGATTACCTCTAGGGGGGCCTCTCTCTCGTCTCCCCATGGCCCAGTGGCTTCATTGTGCATTCATTTCGTAAACTAGGGTTTTGCTCAGCTTAATTGCATGCAATCTCGCATTGGTGGGTCAACTCTGCAAAAACCTCCCCCGAGCCAGTGTTGGTAGTGTTCCCATGTCGGCATTGCACACACACACTTGCAGGCACCAATGGCACGCAATCTTCCTGCTCTGTTTTCTTTTTGGCTCCCGGACGGAGATTCACCAAGTGTCCCTGAACGACATTTTCATGCGACTTGCAACTCGACATAACTCAGAAACTGGACGTCGTACAGACAAACCTTCGAATCCGTTGGTCTCCTGGCATGCGATTACCTCTAGGGGGCCCTCTCCCTCGTCTCCCCATGGCCCAGTGGCTTCATTGTGCATTCATTTCGTAAACTAGGGTTTTGCTCGGTTTAATTGCATGCAATCTCGCATTGGTGGGTCAACTCTACAAAAACCTCCCCCGAGCCAGTGTTGGTAGTGTTCCCACGTTGGCATTGCCCACACACACTTGCAGGAGCCAACGACACGCAATCTTCCTGCTCCATTTGCTTTTTGGCTCCCGGACGAAAATTCACCAAGTGTCCCTGAATGACATTTTCATGCGACTTGCAACTCGACATAAATCGGAAACCGGACGTCGGACCGACAAACCATTGACTCCATTAGTCTCCTGGAGTGCGATTACCTCTAGGGGGCCCTCTCCCTCATCTCCCCATGGTCCAGTGGCTTCATTGTGCATTCATTTCGTAAACTAGGGTTTTGCTCAGTTTAATTGCATGTAATCTCGCATTGGTGGGTCAACTCTGCAAAAACCTCCCGTGAGCCAGTGTTGGCAGTGTTCCCACATCGACATTGCCCACACACACTTGTAGGAGCCAATGGCACGCAATCTTCCTGCTCCGTTTGCTTTTTGGCTCCCGGACGAAAATTCACCAAGTGTCCCTGAACGACATTTTCATGCGACTTGCAACTCGACATAACTCGGAAACCGGACGTCGGACCGACAAACCGTCAACTCCGTTGGTCTCCTGGCGTGAGATTACCTCTAGGGGGCCCTCTCCCTCGTCTCCCCATGGCCCAGTGGCTTCATTGTGCATTCATTTCGTAAACTAGGGTTTTGCTCAGTTTAATTGCATGCAATCTCGCATTGGTGGGTCAACTCTGCAAAAACCTCCCCCGAGCTAGTGTTGGCAGTGTTCCCACGTCGGCATTGCCCACACACACTTGCAGGAGCGAATGGCATGCAATCTTCCTGCTCTGTTTTCTTTTTGGATCCTGGACGGAAATTCACAAAGTGTCCCTGAACAACATTTTCATGCGACTTGCAACTCGACATAACTCTGAAACCGGACGTCGGACCGACAAACCGTCGACTCCGTTGGTCTCCTGGCGTGCAATTACCTCTAGGGGGGCCTCTCCCTCGTCTCCCCATGGCCTAGTGGCTTCATTGTACATTCATTTCATAAACTAGGGTTTTGCTCAGTGTGGGAGTGTGCAATTTTTGCACATGGGGGTCAACTTTGGAAAACCATCCACCGGGAAAGTATGGCTCGTGTTCCTAGCCCGAACCTATCTAGACACACCTGCAGGACTCCCCGAAACCCGGTTTTGTTGCACGGTTGGAGTTCTATGCCCCTAGTAGGTATCCAGCAAGTGTCCCTGAAGGCCTTCTGGCAGTGAGACGAGACGAGCCATAGAATGTAGACCGTGGCTCGGATCTACCAACCGTTGACTCCGTTGGATTCAACACACCGGGATAGTGCCAGGGGTGCCCCTCCCCTCCTACCTGGTGGCCCATGTGTCACCTTGCAGGTCCATCTTGGAAACTAGGGTTTTGCTCAGTGTGGGAGTGTGCAATTTTTGCACACGGGGGTCAACTTTGGAAAATCATCCACCGGGCAGGTATGGCTAGTGTTCCCAGCCCGAACCTGCTTAGACACTTTTGAAACTAGGGTTTTGCAGGTCCATGATGATGATGATGATGGTGATGATGATGAAGATGTTGATGATGATGGCCTGGTCTAAGGTGGTGCTCTCAAATAGCTAATTCATTATGAAATATTTAACAAGACATGAATTAAATTTAATATAAGTGTATTGTTTAATATAGTGAGCATGAATTGAATTAATTTTGTTGGGTGAAGCCAATAACCAACATGATGAACATAATATAATTTTAGGGTTTACTGATCATATGTAAAAAATGGCATATTCATAAACTTGACATACAAGAGAACTTTTGGCATATTTATAAACAACGTAAACATAAATTTGGCATATCAAGAACGCAAAATTGACATATTCATATGAAACATACATGTGAAAATTGAGCATATATCAATATTCAATTACAAATAGTATAAATATATAGTATTAAAAGTATGTAACGAACCTCATCATGCTAGATCCCACCTATTATCATAAAACCAAGCCCTCCGGATCATCTCTTATACTGATGGTCTCCATTAGTCTCTCGTGCTCTGTATCCGGTAAGAAGTAGCGTACCTTCAATGTATTTCAACTAGGCATTGTTTGTACCTGAAGGTTTATGCCAATGATTAAGTTGGTAAAGTGGTACACACTTGCACCTAGTTTGTAATCCCTGTAAACATATCCACCCTTCTTTCTTCTGTTGCTGTCCCATGTCAAATATTCACCTTTAACAACCATAGACCCAGTTGGAAAGTGGTTGTTTTCATCGTTAGTCATGGACATAATGAGGGTTTGCTTTCCATCTATACAGCGTGCCAACCAGTATTCATCACCCCATTCAGTATCTTTTGAGGCAACCACTGCGTATATGTGCCCTACATTATATGATTGTAGGTATATGATCAAAATATTTTTCGTGCGATACAAGGCCATTAATGTGCATTTGAAGACTACGTAAACAAACAAAAAATGTGAAGAAAATGCATCATACCGGGTTGTACAAGGTCTGAGACATGATCAAAATCTGCAGAAATAGATGATTGGTCTTCTTCCAACGGAGTTAACTCAACAATTGCACGCTGATCAAGTGGAAGTGATATGCGATCCCATCCATCAACCCAATCCCATGATTCACACCCATCCCAGTCACCATCACAACAAGGCGGGCAAAAACAAAGCGAGTTTTCTGGTCCAAATTTCAAATAATGGGTTATTAGAGCTTTGAATCGAATGAAAGCCACGAGTCCCAGGCACAGTCTTGCATTCCCATGCATGTGAACGATCTATGTCTACCACCTCCCAAAAAAATCTCTCCACATGTCTCTTTCTTGTGGATTCTACTCGCATAGTTGATTCCTCTCCCATTACTGACGTGCACCACCTGACTATAGATTGAGCATTTAGAATAGTAGATTCTGTAGATACTTTCAATTCCTCTCTTCATAGGGCTGTTTTGACACATGCTCCGGCTCCATCATGCTCTCCTTTACCATGCCCAGTCTCAAAAAAGTTCCACATATGTGGCACTTTGTAGTTTTTATGCAATGAACACAACCACTGAAATATGCGTGCATTTTTGAACTGACCAGCACACCCATCAGACCAAATCTAGTGTCGATCCATCTGTATGTTCCTTCCCTTCAAGTGATCATAGAACATGATGAAGCAATGACGTACATAGTGGAAGTCGTGGCACCTATAATCACTTATGTAGAAGTGATATTCCTTCATAATTTCTCTTTGCTCTTCAGTGCTATTTGGGCCATGCCTATATGTGATATGGACCATCAAGGAAACCTGCTCAGAGTGATAATACTGACTTTGGATCTCATTTTGAGGTTGCAGAGTGTAGTTCTCGGAAAAATCAACAACTGAAAGTATAGTACCAAGGGGAAATGTATCTCTGCATATTCTAAACTTCTCATCCTGCCATCGTGCCACGTGGACATGCTGAACATATTGATGTGTCTTTTCAATAAATTCCTTGATGAAGTCACTAACTTGTACCTGGTGACACAAAATGACCTCAATGTCAGTTTTTTGTTGTAAGTAAGGATTGAAATGTAATCGTTACAACATAATTTTATAGATATAAATGCATACCTGAGATGTCACCAATTGTATTTTTTTGCTTTCTTTCCCTGGGACTATTTCATAGTTGATATATTTGAAACTTTTCATGTCTGTAACCATTTTCCCAAATTCACTGTCTCCATTCTCGTGCATACATTGGCTCAATAATGCCATTCCACCACAGTTGGAGCATGTTCCATCCAAACAAGATTTTGTATAGTATGTTTGCCCCTCAGGCCTATTGCACGCGATGCTATGAATGAATTCTCTTAATGAAGTTGGTGGTATTGTCATGGAGCAATCCTGCACAATGTTAGTATGCAACACACGATGAATGTACAAAAATGTTTCATAGTAATATTCATATTCTACATGGTATCTACAACAACAAGTGTTACGAAGAGTATTTATTCTAACATACCATGGCTTACATTTCTCAAAAGATCTTTCCCCCAGGTTCAATTGTCTATGCTCAATCCTAAATTTCTCGTAAAGCTCTGTCTGTGTTATATCAAGAAGATGCTTAGTATGTGGTTCATGATCCTTTGAACCCCTTCTTAGTTTTAGTACATCCTTTCGGTTTGAAGAAGGCCTTGTGTGATCATGCCAAAAACTGTGCACTAGTCCCTTTACTACATCAACTAGCTTCATGTCATGACGTGGCAACCGACCAATAAAGGCCCAAAAATCTGTCTGATCGGTTGTGTCAAGATGTTCTCTTCTAATAGAATACCTACGGAGGGTTTTTACATTCAAATTAACTAGTTCAGATGTAGGCCTGAGAATACGAAGGGCCCTAGTGTTCTTATTTGCAATTACTTGTGACAACACACGATGAGCAACATTGCAGTCCTTTGAACGTGTGTTCTTACCAATTTTACCAAATCCATCTACTAGGATTTTAACTATATGAGAACTTGGTTCAGAATTCTCTATCATCTTTATCCCTACCTTTTTCCTAACAACATTCATGCTCCTAGATTTTAACAATGATAAAAATAATATACATTTATCTCCATCACATTTAGAAACAAAATATTTATCAAGTATCTGTTGAGTTTGATAAGCAATACTACGTTTAGATAGCGTACCTTCAATGGAATTCATAAGTCTTTCATCAACTTTCATCAACTTGGAATTGTACCATGTAGTGCAACACCAAGATGCTCTGGCGTTTCATTAGTAGCTTGGTGTCCTTCATTCTCTTCCTGGTAGTTGGATGGTGGAAGTCCAACATCCTCATCGATGGTCTGTGGAAGTCCAACATCCCCTTGTGGAAGTCCAACATCCTCATCGATGGTGTGGATAACATTCTCTTCTTCAACAGTAGGCAAAATGTCCAATGCCTCTCTGACTTCATCGCTTGTATAACCACATCTGGATAGCAAATTGGGTGTTTCTTCGTGAGCTTCATCTTGAGATGGTAACTTATCACTTTGGCTTGAAGTGGGAATTGAAACATCCCCTAATGAGCACCTACGTTTTGCTTCTTGATTACTTCCATGGGGTGCTTGTTAAACAACTATTGTGAAAATTGAAGGTCCCTCTTGTCGTGGATTAATAGGATGAACCGTGGTATCCTCTACACTTGGATTTGGATTAGTTTCCAAAGAAAGCCTCTGATTCATCATGTATATTTTTTTCTTTTCTTTCTCTTCTTCAATGACTTCTTGAGGTCTCTTCTTCCTTTTTGATTTGTTTACTCGGTTACGTGCATTCCCCATCACCACAATGATCAATTCAATATAGTTTGTTTTTGTTGCTCCTCAATTACAAGCTCTTCAATAATAAGCAAATGGAAGTTCTTCCTTGTTGGTCTTGAAGCTTGATATCTTATCTTGTGTGCTCCTCAAATATAGGCAAAATGAATCTTTCAAAGGCCTTATCTTTGGTGTTAGTCAATTGGAGATTCTTCAAGATTGCTGATTATTTTCTTCAAATATGGCCATATAACCCAACACCACACTGAGCAACCATGAAAGATGTCCTCAATGCTGCACCTGCATAAAAAAAAATGATGGAGTTGGTGTAGAATGTGAAAATTTCCAATGGCGGGCTCGTGCTGTTCGAAAATCGCGGGACTGTTCCTTTGGTTCAGATAGAGTGAAGTTGCTCTCGGACAGGAACAGTCCACTATTTGTGGAGTTACAAAACGTGCACGCATTAGAAAAAACGCGTGCACGATATGTAGTGAAAAAACGCGAACGTGATATAGTCAAGCACAATAAATAGGTTAGGTGCACGGCTAGAGCAACGAACAAAATCAAAAGAAAACTAATAATTTATATGGTTACATACAAAACAAATGTTTTTAGTGTGGGGAAAAATGTTTTGTATGGTTTAATACCCCCTAGCTCTCTCCCAATAATCCCTAGATACCCCCTATCTCTTTCTAAATATCCGTCCCTCATTCTCCCTACATCCCTCCCTACATGTTTCTTTCATGTTTCTTTCTCTCCCTTACTCCAGCCATGTCTCTACCACCCCACTCTCCATCTCTCCACCTTCTCTTTATCTTCGTCATTATCCCTCCCTATAGCACTCTCTCCCTTCTTCTCCCTTAATCACTAACCCTCTACGCCTTTATCCCTCCCCCCTGCCCTCTCTGTCTTACCTTGTTCCTAGAGCCCCTCCCCTATAAAGGCCTTTAGACCCTCTTCTAAACATTAATCCCTAAGTGCATAAGTGCACAAGATGATGAGGAGGAGGAGGGTGATGACAATGAAGATGATCATGATGTAGATGAAGATGATAAAGATGATGATGAGGAGGAGGGTGATGACAATGAAGATGATCATGATGCAGATGAAGATGATAAAGATGATGATGTTGATGAAGATGATGGTGATGATGATGAAGATGTTGATGATGATGGTGATGGTGATGTTCGGATGATGATGATGAAGATGATGGTGACATGATGGAGATGTTGATATGATGAGGAAGATGATGATGATGATGGTGATGATGATGAATATGTTGATGATGATGATGATGGTGATGAAGATGATGATGATGATGAAGATGATGATGACGGAGATGTTGTGTTGATGGGGAACCTAGAGATGACAATGATGATGAAGATGGTGATGGTGATGGTGATGGTGATGACGATGAAGATTTTGATGATGATGCTGATGGAGATGATGATGAAGATGTTGACGATGACGATGATGGTGATGTTAGATGATGATAATGATGATGTTCAAGAGATCATGATGGTGATGATGATGGAGAAAATGACGATGATGGATATGTTGATGAGGAACCTACAGATGCCAATGATGATGATGATGATAGTGATGAAGATGATGATGATGGAGATGTTGATGAGGAACCTACAGATGCCAATGATGATGGTGATGACGATGAATATGTTGATGATGATGGTGCTAGTAATGATGATGATGATGATGATGATGAAGATGATGGTGACATGATGGAGATGTTGATCTGATGAGGAAGATGATGATGATGATGATGATGATGATGGTGATGATGATGAAGATGTTGATGATGATGATGATGGTGATGAAGATGATGATGATGAAGAAGATGATGATGATGGAGATGTGTTGATGGGGAACCTAGAGATGACAATGATGATGAAGATGGTGATGGTGATGACGATGACGATTTTGATGATGATGTTGATGCTGCTGCTGCTGCTGGATGATGATGATGAAGATGTTGACGATGATGGTGATGGTGATGTTCAGATGGTGATGATGATGATGATGGAGATGTTGACGAGGAAGGGGGAGATGACAATGATGATGAATATGTTTATGGTCATGAAGATGATGATGATGGTGATGGTGATGATGATGGAGATGTTGAAGATGATGGAGATGGCGATGAAGATGATGATGATGATGATGATGGTGAAGATGATGAAGAAGATGATGATGATGGAGATGTTGACCTAATGACGATGAAGATGATGATTATGGTGATGATGATGAAGATGTTGATGCTGATGATGATGGTGATGAAGATGATGATGATGGGGAAGATGATGATGATGGAGATGTTGATGAGGAACCTACAAATGCCAATGATGATGATGATGATGGTGATGACGATGAAGATGTTGATGATGATGGTGATGGTAATGATGATGAAGATGATGATGATGATGGTGATGGTGATGGTGATGTTTAGATGATGATGATGATGATGATGAAGATGATGGTGACATGATGGAGATGTTGATCTGATTCAAGGAAGATGATGATGATGATGATGATGGTGATGATGATGAAGATGTTGATGATGATGATGATGGTGATAAAGATGATGATGATGAAGAAGATGATGATGATGGAGATGTTGATGTTGATGGGGAACCTAGAGATGACAATGATGATGAATATGGTGATGGTGATGGTGATGGTGATGACGATGAAGATTTTGATGATGATGGTGATGGTGATGATGATGAAGATGTTGTTGATGATGGTGATGGTGATGTTTATATGATGATCATGATGATGTTCAAAAGATGATGATAATGATGATGGAGATGTTGATTTGATGAGGAATATGATGATGATGATGATGATGGTGATGATGATGAAGATGTTGATGATGATGATGATGGTCATGAAGATGATGATGATGAAGAATATGATGCTAATGGAGAATATGATGCTCACAACTCCCTCTAGTCTCTCTCTCCCCAACCATCAATCTCTCTCTCTCTCTCTCAAACACACACACATACACACACATTATGTCACTTTCCATTCTCAAACCCATCCCCCCTCCATCCATATCTATCTCCACCTTTCTCCCTCCATCCCTCACCCTACCTTCTCTCCCTCCCTCTCTCATCGCCTGTCTCTCACCTTCTATCCCTCCCTCATGTTATCTTTCCCTCAACCTATCCCAATCTCTCCATCACTCCCTCTCTCTCACACACTTTATGTCTTTCCCCCCTCCTCTCATATTCTCTCTCTCTCTCTCTCTCTCTCTCTCCATCGCCACCACTCCCTGCATGCCTCCCACCAACACTTTCTGTCCCTCCCTTCCTATCTCTTATTTCGTTCTATCCTCATCTATCTCTCACTCCCTCCAAATACATTCCTCCCCATTGTCCCTCTCCCTCCCTCGCTCTATGTCTCCCCCCCCTTGTATTCTTTATTTCTCTCTCACATCCCCCTTGCCTCCATCCATTCCCCCTTGTCACTCAAGTCTCACTTTCAACTTCTAACCCTATACCTCTTCAGAACCTATTCTACTCCTAATAGTGCTCTGAAGCTCCACTTCCCTTCACCCCCTATAGCCCATCATGTTCTCATTCCCTTCATCTCTCCCCACTCAAGCTTCCAACATCCTTCTAAGCCCTTGACCCTTTCCCATCCCTATTAATTATTAACCATAGATTCCCTTGACCCTTCCCCACCCTTATTAAATATTAACCATAGATCAACTTGACCCTTCCCCACCTCTTCTCAAATATTAAACAAAAATTCCCTTGAGTCTTCCACACCCCCTCTTTCTCAAGTATTAAACATGTATTTTATGATTTGAATAACGCGAGCGTGTTTTTTAACTATATAACGCGTACGTGTTATGTAGTTATATAACGCGTACGCGTTAAGTAGTTATATAACGCGCACGTGTTATGTAGTTATATAACGCGTACGCATTATGTACATCTAAAAGCGCGATAATATTTTTGAATTTAAACAGGCCGAGTCACATGCTCACATGTCAACAATAATCCTATGTGTATGCTTTGGAGTTTGCTTCGGTAATTCCAAACCTGTGCTGTGTTAATGAAAAACCAAAGCTAATTGGGTATTTCTTCCAGTTTCTGGAGAAGCCTGTGCTTAGCCACTCGTTACAATATGCTACACAGAGTCATTTTTTACGAAATCTTAGACACAAATAGAATTTTTTCTACAGATTCCAAATATGTAACTTTTATTTTGAAATATTAATTTTTCCTATTTTCTTTCAATTTCTTTTCTGTCCTACCTCCTTAACTCGTGAAACACACTGTTAGTGTTTCTTCTATAACCTTTTCAATTCTCAATCATTTCAAAAAAAAATTGTATGGTGCACAAGAGGACACTAACCTCCACGTTCTATGAAAAACCCATTTCAAGATTTTTGCATTAAGACCTTCAAAGGCTCTACCCACAAAGGAGGTACTATTTTCGAGGTTTGATCACTTAGACAATTATAAAAAAATTATAAAATTACTAATTTAATTTTTGAAAAATAATGGCGCACAAGTGCTATGTGTTCTCTACATGCATGCCGATTTTTGTAGCTTGATTCCATCATTTAGGCCCTCAAAGGCTCTACCCACAAAAACATATACCTTATCATTTGCCTGAAAAATAAAAAGTGTCTGTTAGGAAAAATGAAACTTGACATAGCTATGCAAATTTTCAATACATAAAAGTTATATATTCATGATTCAATTTCCTACATTTCATCTTTTTTACTCAATGCAAGATATTCTGCGTAAGTAGCTCAAAAAATCCAAGTAAGTTGAGGGATGCCTGGTTTTTCAGTTTTCTATTGCATATAACGCGCCAAAAGTGACCCTCGTTAGCTTGCACTGATCCTATATTTAGAATTTATCTATCATTATATCTTTGAACTTTACATGGTTTTTTACCTATTTCCAATTTACATTATTTTTTTGGTAATGGCAATGGCATTCATCTTTTATGATTTCATTTAACATAGTTTTATCGCTAGCATAGATCTATCTTAACTTGAGTCTAAGTATTTGATCCCTAATAGATCTATGTTGGTATTTAACAATAATTTATGACAATGTGGTATTCATAGTAAGGATGGTGACAATGGTGACATATAAATATTTGGAAGACACTTGATTGCAACTACTATTATTATATGTCACATGTGGGTTTAATGTTAAAATTTACATAAAACTTCAAAAATTAAAACCAAGATAAATCCATCTTAACTTAGGATTTACCAAGCATTTGAATAAATTAAATTTCTTAATATTTATATATCCACATAAATAAAAACTAAATATGTGAATTTACATTTTCATTGGATTTGAAATAGTGACGGCTCGGTATACAAAAACATATATTTGGAAACTTCTTATTAATATTCATGTCTACTGTAGATCTTTTATATAAAAAATAAACAATGACAAGCCACGTGTGATTTCACTTCCAGTAATATAAGATTATAAAATTATGATTAAAGTTTTAGATATTAAGTTAATGGCACTTTTCCATTAACATGGAGTTGGATTTTTTTTAATATAATTTAGTTGAAAAGAAAACAAAATTTTCAAATTTAATATTTATTTAGGTGTATTATCAAATTTTATTATTTTATTAATTAAAATTTATTAACCATTTTATAAATGTTATTTTTTTTTTTAATTAACTAGTTTAATGAAGAATATCTATATAGTTAAATTAAGAATGAATTCTCATCAATTGTATAGTGAAACAAGGCATTGTACCTTTCCTAAAATTAAAGGACTTCCTCCTAAACTGCCATTACACCCACATAAGATTTTAGTTTCACTACTAATTTGCCCAACCTTCTATCTCATCAAAATTATAGGAATTAAGGAATACTCCTCTCCAAGCTTTTTGAGCACATAATTAAAATTCTAAAACAAATTAAGTAGTTCCCTATTTTTTTTTCTTAAGATTTGACAAACCAAAATTGATTTAAATGAATATTAACTCTCATCATCATTAAAAAAAATTGTATTACTTTGTACAATCCAAATACTTGGATTTAAAATAAAATAATTTTTTGACATTTTAATACTTTATGACATTACTTGATAGGGTAATAGTTTTACCCTGTTATAAAATATAGTATCACAGAACTTAAACTTAACTTTTGATAATAAACAATTAAACTTAAAACAGGGGTAATTGAAAAAAACAATTAAATATCTCTTTTTCCACCGAAAGATTTTTTTAATAAAAAACTCCGAAGTTACAAAAGTAGAATGTTTTATGTCGTCTAGGGAATACATTTTAGCTTTTTTCCTATATCAAGTTGCTGATGGCGAGGATTGGATATTGAGATTAGATTCTAAGATTGTAATATACGACTTTATATAATTATGATGAAAGTTCCTATATCAAGTTGATGGCACTTTACCATAATTACTTTCCAGAGATTTTAGGTTTAGTTGGCAGAGCTTGAAGAGTAGTTGAAGTGGGTTAAATTCTAGACAAATTGCATTTTTATCAGCAATTTTTATCGGAATCCGGCAAAGGGGAAATTGCTGAAACTGCAAGGCTTTCTTTTATATCCAGTTTACCATTGTATTTAAGCATTATTAATTACTTGTGTTATTTTACAAATGTGCGAGATTAAAATGTGTTATATTTAATATGGTTGTTATTGTGTTCGAAATGTATTTTTTGGCCATGACCTGTGTAATTTTTATTTTTTAGTAAAATTTTACAAGAACGTAATTAAGTTGTCAGCTTATTTACAAGAACATAATTAAGTTGTTCTCATGGG
Source organism: Larix kaempferi (assembly GCA_027924585.1). Classification (NCBI taxonomy): domain Eukaryota; kingdom Viridiplantae; phylum Streptophyta; class Pinopsida; order Pinales; family Pinaceae; genus Larix; species Larix kaempferi. The sequence goes on along the minus strand of BSBM01000862.1, from coordinate 5,122,216 downwards.
AGACAGAATAACGGTTTTAAGCTGCTACTTTTCGGTTAGCCTCGTGTGCATTCAACATGTTTCCAGGTCTAATCATGAATTATATTTTGGATCTCTTTACTAAAGAGGAACACATGAAATGATTACCTCATAGTTTTAATATAAGTTATGTTATCTTTACAGCTACTTAAGTTGTTGTTGGTGAATATTGATAGGTTACAAGTTAAGTACCACAAATAAGTTATTTGTTCTTCATGCTAGTTACAAGAATTTCCTGTTAATAAATTGGCTGTCTGTTAAAGAACTGCGGTTATCCATGCATCAGTTACCACTTATCCATCATACTATTAGTTATTTTTTATTTTGTTTTTATAATTGTTTATTTCTAATTTAGAACAACTGCCATAAAATCAATCTGAACAATATACTTATTTCATCATTCTACATTCTAGAAAAAACATAAACTCTAAAAACACCTATAAATATATAAAATTAATTTACATTTTCCACATTTTATATAAATTTTTCACATTTTATATAAAAAGTTATCTTAATTTTTTGAACTTAAAATATTTTGATCTATGCGTTTAAGCACGCAGCGTAGTGTAAACATATACTTTTTAAATTAAAAAAAAATGAATAATTGATGTTAGTTACTTATATATATTTTCTCGCTTATATCATATTCCTATTTTTCTCAAAATTTTGAACATTAAATTTTGAAGAGTTATTACATAAATATTTCAAAGATATTATTGATTTTTAATTTTAAATAATTTATATTTATAAATTATTATTAATTGTAATTTTAAATAATATTAATTTTTAATTTTTTTAATATTATTATTGATTTTTAATTTTAAATAATTTTACTTAAAAAATTATTAATAATTTTGTTATCTTTAAATAATTAAGAAATGACGAGCAATTTTTTTTAAAATTTTAAAATAGTTGAATGAGATTATTGAAACTTTAGATATGCATGAAATTCTAATAACTTATTTTAATTAAAGTATCATAAATTAGCTTCCAAAGCCTCATGGATCCATCCCTTATTGTAGTGTTCTTCCAGAGCAATGAACTTAGCCTTCTTAATGTAAATATGGTGATTATTTTTTCTGAAATATTCCACCACTGCTGAACTTTTTATCTTTCCATGTGTTATGTCTGTCAAATTCTCCTTTAGTGTTGTTCTTATCGATCTTCCTGTCTTTCCGATGTATTTGCCATCACTTGAATAGGGAATTGAATATACTCCTTTCTTGGGCATGGGATCAACTGGATCTTTCGCCTTGTCCAACATGTTTCTCAAAGAATTGGGAGGGGATAAAGTAGTTTTGATGTGTTTTCTTCTTAATAACCTAGCTATTTTATGTGTGGTACAATATATTACTTAAGCATTTAAAAAAATTGTCCAATGAGTGGAATTGGCTCAATGGAATTGATTTCATATTGCAATGTTTATGTTAAGGTTGAGATGACAAATGATGAATCATTTGTAAAGTGTATGTGTAATGTTTTATGTTCATTTTAAAAATGAAATTTTAATTTATAATAATAAATTATTAATACAATAACAAAATTATAAATATATGATTTAAAAATATTTAGAAAATATTATTAAGTTCTAATTCTCTTTGGTTTTGATTATGTGTAGATAGAATGGTACATCAAAATTTATTGAAATTCGATGGTAGTGTAGATAGAATGGTATGTTTAAATGTATTGGAATTCGATTCTAATGTATATAGAATGGTATGTATGAATGTATTGGAAGTCAATGGTATGTCTAAATGCATCGGAAATTGTTCATTAGTTGAACTATTGAATCATAGTATTTATTTCATTTTAATGTCATAATGTAACATAATCAACCATTTTTAGTTGTACATGGTCAACCATCCACAATTAAACATGATCAACCATTGTCAATTTCATTATTGAATGTCGTAATATAACATAGTCATTGGGGAACTTTGTAATATGAATAATTCTTCATTAACATTGCAATGGGATAAAACCATTAAGGAACATAACATGTAAGCATTTGTTAACCTAGATGAACATTAAAAGAGATACAACTATATTACAAACCTCTTGTGTCACAATGTAACATGACCCTTAACAAACATCACAATCTCTTATAACCATTAAGGAAAGTCACAATGTGACATACTTGTTGGTGAATGCTAGATTGTACCAAACATTATGTAACATAGCAAGTTAACATAAGTCAATTGAGAAGAACATAAAAATAGATATAGCCATATTATAAACATGTCCGTGTCACAATGTCACATAATCAACCATTCATGGTTCATCCCAATGCGACATAATCCTTGAAGAAAGCCACAATGCAATAAAACCATATTATAGACCTCTTTATGTCAAACTACAACATAATCAACCATCCACATTTGAAGATGATCAATTGATAATTTTCTTCAATCATTGTTGTAATATAACATAGCCACTAAGGAACTTTCTAATATGGCATAACCATGAAAGAATGTAGCAATGCAACATAATTCTTCATTAACGTTGAAATGTGACAAAACCATTAAGGAACATAATATGTCAACATTTTTCAACCCATATGAAAATTGTAAGAGATATAACCATAAATTATAAACCTCTTATTTTCACAATGTAACACGATTCTTAACAAACATCACAATGCCTCATAACCATTAAGGAAAGTCACAATGTGACATACTTCTTGGTGAACACCACATTCTGACATAACCATTAAGTAATATAGCAAGTTGTCATAAGTCAATCAAGATGAACATCAAAATAGATATAGCCATACCATAAAATTCTTTCTGTCACAATGCTACATAGTAAACCATCTATATTTCATCAATGCGACATAATCCTTGATGAATGTTGTAATGTGATGTAATCATTATGTAACATAGCAAGTTGGCATAACTCAACCAAGATGAACATCAAAATAAGTATACACATATTATAAACCTCTATGTGTCACAATGCCATGTAACTATTGATGATCAACACAATCCAACATAACCCTAATGAACATCATATGCAACATGACCATTAAAGAATGTAGCATGACATAATTCTTCGTTAATGTCGTAATGTGACAAAATATTCAAGGAACATAACATGTCAACATTCGCTAACCCATATGAACATTACAAGGGGTATAACCATACTATAAAGCTCTTAGTGTCACATTCTAACATGACCCTTGAAAATCCTCATAATGTATCATAACCATTTAAGAATGTAACAATGAATGTCACAATGCGACGTACTCCATGGTGAAAGTCACAATGACATAATCATTAAGTAACATAGTGGTTTGACATAGGTTAATGAAAATTAACATCAAAATAGATATAACTATATTTTAAACATGTTTGTGTCACAATGTCACATAACCAACCATCCATAGTTCATCACATGTGACGTAATCCTTGAAGAATATTGCAATGTGATAAAACCATATCAAAAACCTCTTTATGTCACAATGTAACATAATCAACCATCCATAGTTGAACATGATCAAGCATCCAAAGTTTGAAACTTTTTGTTAATAAGTTTTGTAATATAACATATCCATTAAGGAATTTTGTAATATGACATAATCCTGAAAGAATGTAGCAATGTAACATAATTCTCTGTGACAAAACAATTAAGGAACATAACATGTCAGCATCTGTTAACCTAGATGAACATTGCAATAGATATAACCATATCATAAACCTCTTAGTGTCACAATGTATCATGACCCTTGAAAAACATCATAATGTATCTTAACCATTGGGGAATACTCCTTGGTGAATTCCACATTGTGACGTAACCATCAAGTAACATATAAAGTTGACATAAGTCAATTCAAATGAAATTCAAAACAGATATAACCATATTACAAAACTATTTGTGTCAGAATGTAACATAATCAACCATCCATAGTTGAACATGATCAAGCATCCACATTTGAACATAATCAACTATTGACATTTTTTGTCAATCATTGTCATAATATAACATAACCATTAATTAACATTGTCAAGAAATTCCAACAATAAACTATTAATGTAACATAACATAAAATAATTCCAACTATAAACTATTATGGTTCCAATGACAACAATTATTCATTTCTTCATTATTTATAACACTCCCCCTTACTAGAGAAATGAATTCTCTATCAAATCAAGTCTTCATCGTAGTCATGTCCTCATCTTCATATTTTCTTTGTCATATGGTTGGGATTCAGTGTGTTGCTTCATTTTATTGACTTCCCCTCATCATGAATCTTCTTGGGGTATTGTATATTACCCATAACCATTACAATTCTCAAGTAGTTTTAGTTTACCATAAAACATACATCACAACAAGTGGTTTCTAGTTTACCAAAAACTTCCAATTGTCACAACAAGTGGTTTAGGATGACCATGAACCTTGCAATACAAAGTGGTTTTTAGAGCACTACAAAATTTCAACATAACATGTGGTTTTGGATTACCACTAACCATTATGATGGAAAAATTGATTTTTAATGCATGCACTTACTTGGGATTTCTTCAATATGCTTTCATCCTCGAACTTTCTCTTTCTCCCTTCTATACTTGCATAAAACTAATCATTGATGTCCATATAAAAAACAATCCATATATCGAGATACATGGATTCCATTCACTGTACTATCTATTTCTCTAGGAATTTTTTTCACCTACATGGTTCATCAACATGTTAAACTCTCCTTTAATCATACCTTGGTCCCCCACAACATCTCACACTCTAATATTACTCCATTTCACACCCCCCCTTAATCGAAGATTCAACTTCTCTAATTCACTATCAAGCTTCGATATGAGTCCACCTTCCACTCTCATACCTATTTGAGTGGTTGATCTGAGTGATTGATTCCATAACTTGATGCCACATCCTCTCTATGCAGAATAAGGGTACACACTACATGATTTCATGTGCTACTACACTAATGCATGTAGTCTTGAACCTATAAGTCTTATAGAACACTTGGGGAATTCAACTTTCCTATGGCAAAGCTTTACAACTGACCAAAAAACTTTGTAGTGTGAGGTATAATCGATCATGCACCTCCTACAACACATATGCATCATTAAAACATTTCTTCTCATATATAAGAAGCATTCAAAATGATTAACAACAACATAATTGTTACCATCTCTCATTTGTAGTAATCATATGCCCAAAAAATATTACAAGCACAATATAAACTCATTTACATGTCATCATCATGATTCACTTTTGTTTTGCCTTTTCCTCTTCAATATTCCTTAGTATTGGATTTCCACATTCACCAAAATAACTTCACCATCATATTCAGGTCATGAATCTCAAGATAAATATTAGCAATAATAATGCCAAAGACTATCACACTTTCAAAACATTAGCAAGATCACTACAAGAATACACAAGTAGTAGAACCAAAGACTTAACTATGCTTTCAACAAGATCTTACCTCAACACCTCAAGTAGTAATGCAAATCACATGATATAGAAAGCTCTCCTATCAAGGAACACCAATCTCATCATTACTAACAAAGTGGAATTAACTCTCTTGAATTGTTTAGATGTAATTTTTTCTTAGACTTTGTACACATTTGGATCTACGACTCTCACATTAATTCCCATTAACTCCTTTGAATCACCGTAGCACAATAGTATACACAATACCACAACGATTTCTTCAACTTGACAAGGACTCCATGATGCATCCTATTTCTCCAATAGATGTGTGTTGCATGAATTTTTTTTCTTCCTTTATACAAATCTTTAGTTACCAAACAAATATATTCTCTAATAATTTTTACAAGAAAATGAGGCCCAATATCCTATCCATGGCCAATGATAAGTTCCCTAACACCAATGGCTCCCACTTCTTCTAGTCGCTAACACATGAAAAACATGTGATAACTATTTCTTAGGGCCCTTGACTTGGCCTCTTCTCAACATAGTTATTCTCCATGCGACTTCTATACACAGATGGCTCTCCACAAAACAACAACTACCACTCCGCACTAACCAGCATGCCTTCTGGGTAGTTACATAAACACCCAAAATTTTGTAATCATCTTTATGAAAATAAAAAACAAGCACACCGATTCCTTCTGTTCAATTTTGTGTCCAAGGGGCCAACTCCTTGAAAATGTCTAATTGCAACCCCTGAATCCCTCAATTCCCCATGCATCCATAAAATTGGAGGTTAGCTAGGTAATGTTTGTCTAACTATGGTAGAGCCATCAAAATCTATGGGCTTGTTATCTAATTTTTTTTTTGGTAACTAGGGGAATTGACAATTGGGATGGGGTTAGTACTCGCATGACATGGGGTCCAAGGGTCCAATCCCTTCTGCTATCACTATACCCCTAGGTGAAACCACCAATCCCACCACAATGGAGCACGGTTTACCCAAGGTTTGAACCAGTGACCTCCTTTACAAGGTTTACATAGGATTTCCAGCTAGTCTACACCCCGGTGGGAAATACTTTATTTTTTTGTAAGGCTTGTACCCACGTAGTTTCAAACTGATGACTTTATGCAAGGAGTTCCTTAGTAATACACCCATCCATATTCTATTCTATACCCCACATGATGACTTGTTGTCTAACTTCAATATAGCCCCACTTTTCAAATCCATCAATAATTCTAGATATTATATTCCCTTTACATGTTACAATGTTGATTTCCAAGCACAAGAGGAAACCCAAAAGAAATTCTACTACACTATTGAGAGCCATGTATGAATCTGGCACACAATTTCTATGTTCTTATCAAAATCAAGGAAATATATGAAATTTGAAACTACTATAGAGAGGCCATTAACCTTTGCACGCATACCACTTTTGGACCCTTTGATTTATTAGATGTAGCTTGCAATCTAGGAGGTATAAATGAGGGAACATATTTGCTTCCTTTAACATATAGTACTTGATCTACCAAATGCCTCTTACATAAATCAAACAAATGCAAATTGGTTCCCATTTTATTCTCTTCAATATGATTTAAGTAACAAAGTTCCCAAATTGCATGTGTCCAATCTACTTCAAGTATAGCCATCTATTCACACATCTCTACCAGTGCAATATGTACAATCAAGAGCTTTCATTCCATTACCACTCTCTAAGATAACCAAAAAAGTTCAAAGCACACAATCTATTGTGTTGTCCTTTTATTGGTGGCAACAATAGTCACACACATAGAAAAAGTACCAAAAACAAAGATTAAGAAAACGTTGCAAAGTAGCTTGGTGTTGAGGGGCAAAGGGTTTTCCTAGAGTAGCTTGGTGTTGAGGGGCAAAGGGTTTTCCTAGATCCCCAGTCATTTGGTGTAGCTTCCTTTGACGGGATTATGTGGGCCATGTTTCAACTAAGTGGATTGCTCCTCAGAAGAAGACTTCCGTGGAAGTTCTACTAAATCCTAAATGCAATCCTATCTAAGATGCAAATGCAATATTAACCTTAAAATAATCAAATTTAAACTACTTTAACCTTATCTCGAGTGAGAGCTGAAAACTAAATTGTAAAAAGGAAATGATTATAGGGATATGATCAAATTATATGAAACAAAAAAGGATTCATATCATAAAATCCTATTAACTCATTCAGTTAACCAAAGCTAGAAGATATAAGTTTTCCAAAAATAAATGTCACACTGCACAGTTAAGTAAACTAACAGAACTTAGACAACAAGCATAAATGATTTGTGGTATAAACCGATCCTGAAAATTTCCTCAAGAATCAAATGTATAAGGGAACAATTTATTGTTAGTTTTATAAAACAAATTTGAATAAACTTCAATATTTGAAACCCATCAATATATCATAACTGGATTGTGAGAAATTACCATTGATCACTTGAACATAAAAAAGTGACAAAAGTGTTTTCAGGTTTCCGAATCCCTCCATAAAAATACTACATAGCTTCTTACAACCCAAAGAAGACTTGAAACATAGTTTCATTGTTTCTCCATTTAAATAAAAATATTAGAATAGAAACTACAACTTTTAAAATATTAGAATAGAAACTACAACTTTTAGAAAAAAATAAATCCTCTCCTCTCTATGTCCATCCCCCTTCCTTTCATGAGTCTCGTTCCTTTGGCAACCTGCCGGAAGACGCAATAATTTAGTAGGTTGTGGCAAGCTAAAACCTGTGTGCTAACTAATATTCAATTTATTCTTACTTTATTCTTCTACAGATCCTCCTTCAATAATGCGATCGTAATTTTCTTCAACAATGAGCTTATTGTAACAATCCACTGCCAACTCCTCATCAAGCATCATTCTTCTTTCTAGTTTTCAGGATTTTTAATTTACAATTTTGGTACTGTTAACTCCCTTGACTGCCAGTGCTGAAGATAGTGGGAATGCCACTACTTAAGAATAGCCAGGCCGCTTGGATTATGATCTGATGATAAAAACAATGAATATTTCATGTATAATATTGTCATAATTAAGAACGCTTTTGATACATTATTAATAACTCTCTTCTAGATTGGAAGGCCCAGTGACTCGATATGAAGAATGTGAGTTCTAATCTCACTGGATATTTGTTGCCTTCCAAGGATGTTTCTTTCCCCAAACCATTTCAGATAGGTCTCATTAGAGCTCTGCTGGAGTTGGGTGTATTTGATTTCGTTGTTATCAAATTCAAAATCTTCTTCCTCTGATGTCAAGTTATGTGTACAACCAGTGAGTGACAACATGTCATTTCCATATATTAAATGAAGGGAAACATAAGGATAATTTCCATCTTTCCACATCTTGGACATCAAAGAATTGCCAAGTTCTACAATGGGTGTGGTATATCTCAAGGATTGATAATTTGCACGATGCCTCAGCTTTTAAATGAAACTAGGAAGACCATTACTGGAAAATCCAGAATCTGTGTGAGTGAAATATTTTGCATACGAAGGTGGTAGGGACTCCAAAATGTTGATATTATAGTTATGATTCTTGCAATAGCAACCACGTCACATATCCTAGTTTGCACTTGATTCAAACCACCATTCGCATGGAACATAAGGTATCCTAGGTCTTTTAAAAATCTTAAAGAGAATAATGCATTGCTCAAACTTGTCACGTTAAGCATGCCCGAATCTAAGGAAAAGAAAATAACTTTTCTTAACATGTGCCACAACCTCTTCCCATCTGCTAAACACTTCTAATGCATCTGAATGTATTCCTCTTTTCCTGTTTGACTTGAAATTGCATTTGATGACTCGATCCACCCAAATTTTTTATTATCACTTTCCTCTGTAAGGTGTTCAACCATCTCCTCTTCATAATTTAATAGTGTTTGCATTAGAGAAATTTTGAGGTCTAAAATGAGCCTTCTAAGGAAAATTATAAAATAATATTAGCACACCTCATCAATTTTTGGAGGAAAAAAAAAAATATTTTTCAACTCGTATTTCAACTTATCTAATTTTATATTCACTCAAATTTCAAGCAAGAGCATTGGTTGGATGGGGAATTCAATTCTGCATCCAACGAACACCCACATTGTACACTTTTGAAGGACCACACTCCCCGAAAAAAAAGAAATTCATGAAAACATCATCACCATTTTTCCCTTTGATCCATAGTGGTATGAGCTCTGTCCTCTTTGTATTTTCTCATTATTACCGGGGTTTTTTTTTGAAGTTTTTCTTGTAGAAACTGTTTTTAAAAGATAGGAATTTTATTTTCTTTCTTTTTGAACTACTTTCACGGTTGGGCACCTTTTTCCGTTGTTGAATATCTTTATCAGTATTTTTGTTGGAGGGTTTCTTTCTATAAAGAGTGTAACCTACACTTTTTGATGGACACGTGGTTGTGACCTACCACCGGATCTAGGGATGAGTCCGGTAAGCCTAATTACCATATGTCGGGACTAACAGACTCATACTTATTGAATGACCTAGGGTCCCGACCATTAGGATCCACTGAGGAGAGGAGCAATTTTTCTGGGTGTGAAGAGAATTGGGAAGCTGAGTTTCACCAAACTGAAGTGAGATGAGGGTTATATGGGGAGAAAGTACGCTGTCGAAGGAAACTAAAGGCAATTAAATCAAAGGAGGGTTTGGACCATTTTGTTATAGGTGAGAATATGAACTTGGACAAAGTGGAAATGCTTGCAAACAGGGCTTTGTTTGGGCGTATTGAGTTTGCATCTTTGAACCGGGTGAAAATTCTTGATTGGGTGAAAAATTTGGGTTCCAATTGTTGGATATGCACCTCATGTTAATTTGCTAGTTAATAGATGGATTTTGAACTTATTTTTCCAGACCATGAGCGGATTGAGGAAATACTGAAGGGTATTTGGCTCGTTAAGGAAAGTTCAATTATTCTGAAAAGATGGCATATTTCCTTTGATCCCTTGAGGGAAAGGAAATATAGAAAACACCTTTGGATGTTGTTACCAGGTTTCCCTATTGAATTATGGACATAAAATAATTTAATGGGGCTGGAAAATGTGGTAGGGAAATTCATCGATGTGGATGAAAATTCCCTGTTTGTTATGGATAGGCATGTGGAAAGAGTCATGGTTCAATTTGAGATGTCACAAGGTTTATCGGTTGAAGTGGAGGTGTCTTGGGGAGCCCGTTCTTTCAGACAAAGATTGGATTTCTTTAAAATCCCTTTCAGATGCTACAATTGTAGGCAAACTAGACACATTCAAGCAAAATGCCGAAATATTTTTCGAGGTGCCTCTGTCGACTTCCCTGATAAGGATTCAGAGACTCAGACACTGGGGGATTGTAGACTTTCCATTTCTCCAACTTTTAAGAAATCAACTTCCCATGGAGCGGCTTCGGGTAAGTTTCTTCCAAATCCCCCCACTCCCTATAAAGATGTTACCAAAGCAGAGCTTGATTTTTATTTATCTGCGGAAAGAGATTTGGATAAACGTATTTCTATTGGTGAATTAGTTTTAAATTTGGGGGGGGGGGGGGAATTATGTCTAGTGAATTAAGCAAGAAGGGATCGCCACGATCTAATGACATTGTCAAAAAATTGCTTTTTACGGAAGCACATACTACGGTTAATGAACCTCCTAAGATTCCCATCTATAACACTAAACCAGTGATTGCCACAACCAAAAACCCTAACCGGGATGATACTAGGGTTCTTGATGTCATAGAAGCTTAGGATGTCGAAGTTTTCTCTCCCACGGAACAAACTTTACTAGATGAGAGTGGCTATAGTCTCCTTAATCCTGGTGATAGCTTCACACCACTGAAGGTATTTTCAAAAAATCCTTCTTCTAATCCAGAAGTTAATTCAATCCAGAGTCTGCGATTTCAAAATGTAACTGTTAGAAAAAACAAAAAGAAGTCCAAGCCTCCTCTAACAGGTGTAGGTGATTTAATTTATAAACTTGTTTCCCTTAGAATTGAATAATCTATCAAGGGAGTTTGTGGAAGTGTTATTCAAGATTCAAGTAGGGCACTTAGAGCACATAGGCCCGATGTGATTGTTTATTAATGACAATCTTTTCCATAAATGTCAGTGGTTTGGGAAAGGCTTCAAGGGGTAGGGACTTAACCAAACTAATACAAACTACTAGCCCTGAGATTATATTGCTACAAGAAACCATGTGTCTAGATTACTTTGCTATTGAAAAAATCACAAATTGTCTTCATGGTTGGGAATTGTCGACTGTGAGTTCTATTGGTTTATCAGGTAGCCTACTAACTGGATGGAATCCTTGTTTTTTTCATTTTCAGTCCTTCAGAACTAGATGGGGTCTGTTAATTGAAGGTTTGATTGGAAAGTTATATAGGAAAAATTCCATCCTGAACTGCTATGGGCCATACAACGATAGGGAAATTTTCTGGGAAACCTTGGAACAACCCTGTCTTATGAATATTGAAAAGTTATTCATTGTAGGTGACTTAAATTTCACCATTTCAATATCATAGGTATGGTGAAACTAAACTAGGATGGATGATATGGATGAATACTTTTCTGACTTACTTTACAGTTATGATTTGGTGGATGTTCTCCCAAATGTCCTTGTTCCAACCTGGAAGAATGCTATGAGTGGTATTGATGGTATACATAAAAGACTTGATAGATTCTTAGTTAAGTCCTCTTTTCTTCAATCCTTTCAATGTCACAGGTCTTGGGGTGGGTGAATCCAAGTTCTCTAACCATCGATAATTTGCACGATGCCTCAGATTGATAATTTGCACGATGCCTCAGCTTTTGATAAAAGGATTGATATCAAGTTCTACTGGAAAATCAAGAATCTGTGTGAGTGAAATATTTTGCATACGAAGGTGGTAGGGACTCCAAAATGTTGATATTATAGTTATGATTCTTGCAATAGTAACCACGTCACATATCCTAGTTTGCACTTGATTCAAACCACCATTCGCATGGAACATAAGGTATCCTAGGTCTTTTAAAAATCTTAAAGAGAATAATGCATTGCTCAAACTTGTCACGTTAAGCATGCCCGAATCTAAGGAAAAGAAAATAACTTTTCTTAACATGTGCCACAACCTCTTCCCATCGGCTAAACACTTCTAATGCATCTGAATGTATTCCTCTTTTCCTGTTTGACTTGAAATTGCATTTGATGACTCGATCCACCCAAATTTTTTATTATCACGTTCCTCTGTAAGGTGTTCAACCATCTCCTCTTCATAATTTAATAGTGTTTGCATTAGAAAAATTTTGAGGTTTAAAATGAGCCTTCTAAGGAAAATTATAAAATAATATTAGCATACCTCATCAATTTTTGGAGGAAAAAAAAAATTATTTTTCAACTCGTATTTCAACTTATCTAATTTTATATTCACTCAAATTTCAAGCAAGAGCATTGGTTGGATGGGGAATTCAATTCTGCATCCAACGAACACCCACATTGCACACTTTTGAAGGACCACACTCCCCGAAAAAAAAGAAATTCATGAAAACATCATCACCATTTTTCCCTTTGATCCATAGTGGTATGAGCTCTGTCCTCTTTGTATTTTCTCATTATTACCAGGTTTTTTTTTTGAAGTTTTTCTTGTAGAAACTATTTTTAAAAGATAGGAATTTTATTTTCTTTCTTTTTGAACTACTTTCACGGTTTGGCACCTTTTTCGGTTGTTGAATATCTTTATCAGTATTTTTGTTGGAGGGTTTCTTTCTATAAAGCGTGTAACCTACACTTTTTGATGGACACGTGGTTGCGACCTACCACCGGATCTAGGGATGAGTCCGGTAAGCCTAATTACCATCTGTCAGGACTAACAGACTCATACTTATTGAATGACCTAGGGTCCCGACCATTAGGATCCACTGAGGAGAGGAGCAGTTTTTCTGGGTGTGAAGAGAATTGGGAAGCTGAGTTTCACCAAACTGAAGTGAGATGAGGGTTATATGGGGAGAAAGTACGCTGTCGAAGGAAACTAAAGGCAATTAAATCAAAGGAGGGTTTGGACCATTTTGTTATAGGTGAGAATATGAACTTGGACAAAGTGGAAATGCTTGCAAACAGGGCTTTGTTTGGGCGTATTGAGTTTGCATCTTTGAACCGGGTGAAAATTCTTGATTGGGTGAAAAATTTGAGTTCCAATTGTTGGATATGCACCTCATGTTAATTTGCTAGTTAATAGACGGATTTTGAACTTATTTTTCCAGACCATGAGCGGATTGAGGAAATACTGAAGGGTATTTGGCTCGTTAAGGAAAGTTCAATTATTCTGAAAAGATGGCATATTTCCTTTGATCCCTTGAGGGAAAGGAAATCTAGAAAACACCTTTGGATGTTGTTACTAGGTTTCCCTATTGAATTATGGACATAAAATATTTTAATGGGGCTGGAAAATGTGGTAGGGAAATTCATCGATGTGGATGAAAATTCCCTGTTTGTTATGGATAGGCACGTGGAAAGAGTCATGGTTCAATTTGAGATGTCACAAGGTTTACCGGTTGAAGTGGAGGTGTCTTGGGGAGCCCGTTCTTTCAGACAAAGATTGGATTTCTTTAAAATCCCTTTCAGATGCTACAATTGTAGGCAAACTAGACACATTCAAGCAAATGCCGAAATATTTTTCGAGGTGCCTCTGTCAACTTCCCTGATAAGGATTCAGAGACTCAAACACTGAGGGATTGTAGACTTTCCATTTCTCCAACTTTTAAGAAATCAACTTCCCATGGAGCAGCTTCAGGTAAGTTTCTTCCAAATCCCCCCACTCCCTATAAAGATGTTACTCAAGCAGAGCTTGATTTTTATTTATTTGCGGAAAGAGATTTGGATAAACGTATTTCTACTGGTGAATTAGTTTTAAATTTGGGGGGGGGGGATTATGTCTAGTGAATTAAGCAAGAAGGGATCGCCACGATCTAATGACATTGTCAAAAAATTGCTTTTTACGGAAGAACATACTACGGTTAATGAACCTCCTAAGATTCCCATCTATAACACTAAACTAGTGATTGCCACAACCAAAAACCCTAACTGGGATGATACTAGGGTTCTTGATGTCATAGAAGCTTAGGATGTCGAAGTTTTCTCTCCCACGGAACAAACTTTTCTAGATGATAGTGGCTATAGTCTCCTTAATCCTGGTGATAGCTTCACACCACTGAAGGTATTTTCAAAAAATCCTTCTTCTAATCCAGAAGTTAATTCAATCCAGAGTCTGCGATTTCAAAATGTAACTGTTAGAAAAAACAAAAAGAAGTCCAAGCCTCCTCTTACAGGTGTAGGTGATTTAATTTATAAACTTGTTTCCCTTAGAATTGAAGAATCTATCAAGGGAGTTTGTGGAAGTGTTATTCAAGATTCAAGTAGGGCACTTAGAGCACAGAGGCCCGATGTGATTGTTTATTAATGACAATCTTTTCCATAAATGTCAGTGGTTTGGGAAAGGCTTCAAGGGGTAGGGACTTAACCAAACTAATACAAACTACTAGCCCTGAGATTATACTGCTACAAGAAACCATGTGTCTAGATTACTTTGCTATTGAAAAAATCACAAATTGTCTTCATGGTTGGGAATTGTCGACTGTGAGTTCTATTGGTTTATCAGGTATCCTACTAACTGGATGGAATCCTTGTTTTTTTCATTTTCAGTCCTTCAGAACTAGATGGGGTCTGTTAATTGAAGGTCTGATTGGAAATTTATATAGGAAAAATTCCATCCTGAATTGCTATGGGCCATACAACGATAGGGAAATTTTCTGGGAAACCTTGGAACAACCCTGTCTTATGAATATTGAAAAGTTATTCATTGCAGGCGACTTAAATTTCACCATTTCAATATCATAGGTATGGTGAAACTAAAATAGGATGGATGATATGGATGAATACTTTTCTGACTTACTTTATAGTTATGATTTGGTGGATGTTCTCCCAAATGTCCTTGTTCCGACCTGGAAGAATGCTATGAGTGGTATTGATGGTATACATAAAAGACTTGACAGAGTCTTAGTTAAGTCCTCTTTTCTTCAATCCTTTCAATGTCACAGGTCTTGGGTGGGTGAATCCAAGTTCTCTAACCATTGTCCTATCTACTTACAAGTGGATGATGTAAAACATTCAACGAAGTTTCCCTTTAAACTCAATAGTTCTTGGCTATTGAATGAAGAGTTTTGCTCCTACACTAGAAATTTCTGGCTCAGCTTTGAGATGGAAGAAGCTCAGAATCCAATGGATAATTTAGTTTACAAACTCAAAAAACTAAAATATGTTGTTACAATTTGGATAAAAAATAAAAATATGAAGGATTTACAAGATTACAATTATCTGGAAGAACAGATCTTAATGAATATTGATCAGACTTTGAAGGAAGAAGATTTTATAAACTCAAATAATTTGAGCAAAAGAAGGAACATATCCTGATGCAGGAAGAGATGGACTGGAGACTCAAAAGAAGAGCCCTTTGGATAGGTTTGGGGGACAATAACACACAAAATTTCATACTTATGCATCACATAGAAGAAACAACAATGCTATATGGTAATTTAAAGATGAGGCGAGCAATCTTATCAAAGGTCAGAAGGAACTTCAAAATTCAGCCATAAATTACTTTGGTAAAGTTTTCACAGACTCAGGTACTTGTGCTCTGGAAGCACAGTTGAAGACCATACGATTGTTCCCAAAATTTTTTGATGACCTTGAAGAAAAAGAAGTTGGAAAACATGTAACTTTGAGGGAAGTTGAAGATACTCTGAAATTGTTTGCTAAGGAAAACATTCCAGGTCTAGATGGATGGACTGTTGAACTTTTTCTCCATTTCTTTGATATTATGGGAATGATATTCTAAATATGGTGGAATTTTCAAGAACTAAAGGCTTCGTATCTGGGGCTATGAATTCAACCTTCATCACTCTGATCCCAAAAAGTAACAAGCCTAATACTTTTTCAGATTTTAGACCTATTGATCTGTGTAATCTAGCTTACAAAATCATTACCAAGATTATATCCATTCGTTTGAAGGCTGCACTGTCTAAACACTTTTCGTGAGAACAATCTGTCTTTCTCCAAGACAGACAAATTTTAGATTCAATTGGTATTTCTCAAGAAGTAATCCATTCTATCAAAAAGAGGAAGCTTAAGGCATTATTGCTCAAAATGGATTTGGAGAAAGCTTATGACAGAGTGGATTGGGTATATTTAAGACTGATTCTCATACAAATGGGACTTCCTCCTATGGTTATAAATTGGATCATGGCATGTGTTTCCACAACAGACTTTGCGGTCTTGATAAATGGATTTTCTTATGGTTTCTTCAAGATCTCCAGAGGCATCAAACAAGGATGCCCTCTGTCTCCTCTCTTATTTCTTTTAATTATTGAAGGTTTAAGCAGATTGATCAATAATGCCAAATCTAAAGGGAAATTAAAAGGTATGAAGGTGAGTACAAAAAAGTCCAGCTTCTATCACTACTTAATAGAGGAAATGAAGTTGGATCATATTAATGCTCTGCTACCTTTCAAAGCATGTCAATTGGATGAAGGGCTTAAGTATTTGGGCTATTTATTGAATCCAAATGGATATAAGACCCATGATTGGTCTTGGCTACTCACAAATTTTAAAAATAAAATACACCGGTGGACTTACAGGTTACTCTCTATAGGGGGAGGCTCACACTTATTAAAGCTGTACAGACAGGGATTCCAGTTTATTGGTTCTCCCTTTCATAGGTTCCAAATTCCATCATCAACACATTAAGGAAATATATTTTCAATTTTCTTTGGACAGGCAGTTTGGAAAGAAGTAAATTGGCTATGTCAAGCTGGGATAGAATTGCACTTCCTGAAGATTGGGGAGGATGGTGAATAAAATACTTATTTATTTTCAGTTATGCGCTCAGACTAAATAACTCCTGGAGAGGATTATTTGCTACCAATCTTTGGTCTAATGTTTTACTTGAGAATCATATTAAGGGGAGTATTATATCATGGATGAGGAATCCAAAAATAAAAATAAAAGGAACTTCGTCTGTTTGGGATCATTTCATAAAAGTATATAATTGGCTTGCAAAGGACCTTACTTGTTGTGTGGGGAATGGAGAGGATATACTAATTGGTATCGATTTAATTTTTGGCATGGAGGATAATTACTAACTTTTTGATGATATTCTAAGCTATTTGAGAGAATGTGGCTATTGTAAACTTGCACATTTTAAGAAATCAGTAGGTAGGACAAAGATATCTTCTTATTAGTTCTTTCCCAAATATTTGGGGTTAAGTAGGTGTGCGACTGCTGAATGGAACCTTTTTATCAGGAATTTAAACTCTACGGGTTGTAGACTTAATCAAAATAAGGGTATGCTTATATGGATTCAAGTCCAATCCTACCACAGGTATCATCACGGCCAAAACTGCTTATCTTACAATTATAAAACAAAATTGTCATATGGTTCAGAATTGGTGGTTCAAAAGTCTTTGGAAGTGGCATTTACCACTAAAAATTAAATGTTTTATGTGGTTTGCGTTGCAAGAGGTTTTAAAGACTTGGACAACCTCACCAGGAGAGGATGGAAGGGGACAAATATTTGCTTCCTGTGTAGGAACAACTCTGAATCTACAAAACATTTACTAGTATGTTGTGAGGTCACCAGAAAGGTATGGAATTTGACTCTGTCTTCACTGAACATTGATCAAAATAGGGGATTTGAAAATTTTAATATCTGTTGTCTCCAATGGAACCGAAGGTATAGATCTTATCATTTTCTCCCAGCTATTATATCTTGGACAATTTGGAATGCAAGAAATAAATCTATTTTTGAAGACCAACCACCAAGTATACAAAACATTTGTATTCAGATCTTCAAATTGGAAAAATATTACTGCACTGTCGATGCTAACCCAAAGGTTCAGAAGGTGAGCATTTGCAATTTTTAGATTGAAAGTGCTTATGCATTTTTTGATGGTGTTGCTGCTAATGGATTATGTGTTGTTGGAGGAGTTCTCTATTTAAAAACTGACCATAATTTCACTCTCAAATTGAATTGTGGTACTGGTACAAATATGAAGGCAAAATTACTAGCTCTCTGGTGTATTCTAAAAGCAAAAAACCTATTTGGAATTGATGAACTTAAAGTTTTTGGGGATTCACTGGTGACAATTAAATGGGCTAGTGATGAATATCTCTTGAAGGTCACCTCTCTCTTTCATTGGTGTTCTAGAATCAAAGCTGAAATTAGCCATTTCAGGAATATCACTTTCGAACATATCTATCAACAACACAACTCATATCCTGACAAGATGTCCATGCAAGCTTTGGAAGGTGTTGAAGGAGTCATCATTTGGGAAGACTTCCAGGACTCTCATGTCTGTGACAGCAACTCTTTTGATTTCTTTGCAAAGTAGTTTTTTTTCCTTTTTGGAGAATTTTGTGATCATCAATTAATAGGCCTTATAAACTGGTTGATGGAGTTTTCTGTTTCCTATGCAGTACCTTTTGAATTTCCTTTTTTGAAGGAGTCTTGGACTGGAAGGTTATATGTTGAGCATATTTTGATAGTCATTTGTGACTGTCTACATGAACTGTTATGTACTATTTGATTCATCTTTTTGAATATCAATAATATATTTTTTTCGCTGAAAAAATACCCAATTCTTATGATATCTCCCATCAACCTAAATTGTTAAAACTTTGAAATAACCATTTGAATAAAACAAACATTTCCAAAAATTATTTATCAACCGAAAGCAAACAATGATCCAAAGGGTTAGCAGAGCAGGATGGAGTTGGGAAACCAAGGCTAGGACTTGAGGTATGAGGAGATTCAAATCTTAGTTTGGCCAATTTCAAATCTCAACACTGTCACATATAAAAGAATAAAACATGCAACCACAGGTATCCTTACCTTTATTGTTACGACGCCATTTCTGTCTCCAACAAAGCATTTAAGCACAAAATAAAGCTAGAACGCATCATGTATGTAATAGTTGTGAATATCCCATAATTCTCACTTTGTGTTACCAGAGATTGTGTCTACCATGCATTGGTTTTTGTTCAAAATTAATGCACAATGCATTGGTTTTCATTCCAAATTAATTCGGAATGAATTAGGTTCACCGCATCTAGAAATGCACTTAACGAAATAAGCCCACAAAATCCATTTGTGAATCACCCATAAGGCCATAAATCTCACTTTATGCTTCCCCACACATGCTGGTTGAGTCGACCAGTCCACAAATTCAATTCCCAACTCTTGAGTACTAACTCCTCAAGTGTCAAATCCAATGCAATTCAATTGTTGCAATCTTGTATATAGATTACACATTAATTCGGAATTAGCCTTATTGATTAACATTGCAAACCAATGCAACCCCTCTCTCTAGCCGACTGCATGGAAGGATAAATATTAATAACACTTATTGGTGTAATTTTCTTCACTTTTGATTTGGGATGGAGGTCAAGCTTCACAAATCACAGATTGCACGAGGATGAGACAAGTGTACTGTCTAGATTGATTTTATGGTAGTTGTTCCAAATTCAAAATAAAAAATTATAAAAAAAAGAATATAAAAAATAACTAGTAGTTGATGCATGGATAATGGACAGTTCGTGGCAGACAACTGGTTTAACTAGAAGAAGGCCGGTGATAAAAACTAGCTGAGGCACAGAGAATGGGTGATTACAACTACACATGGAGAACAAATAATAGATTTAATTTGTTAGTGACACTTAAGTTGTGACCTATCGGTATTCACCAGTTACAAGTTAAGTGGTTGTGCTAGTTAATCATAGGTTATGCAAATAATTAAACATCATATCAAAGTTTTAACAATTTATGTTGTAGTAATATTTGACATGTCAATCCTATGACAATGTGTTAAATAAGTTCCATAAAAAAACATCTTAAAGGATAGCAAATTCACCGCTGCTTCCAAGCAGGGTAGGAATTTGAAAAGAAAATACATCATCATTTTCATATTTTTTAATGTTATGACATCATTTGTAATTATGATGATTAAATATACACATTTTTCATTGCTTCCATGCTGCTTCCGAGTGGGGTAGGAATTTGAACAAAATTCCACCACCATTTTTCATCATTTTTACTGTTATGACATCATTTTTCCTGTTTTTATTTGAGGAATTAAAAGTCTAAAACTTATTTGACACGCTTTCCCATCAAATTCCAACACTTTCCAAGGTGAATGGATCCCAGATTCATAATCAATGGTGCTTCTTCGCTCTCCTTGGGATGCGCAAGAAGTACGTATTGCCGCCTATAGTCTTTGCATTAAGATAATGATAGGGCAATCAATATGCACCTCAGTGTCGGGTATTTAATGTGCTGGCGAGGTGCATATAGACCATTGGATGTGAGGGCATGGGTGATCAATATATGCATTCTATTATGGGGCATTTAATGCACCGAAGGAGTGCATATAGACTGCGAGATATGAAGACACCTCAAATCTGATGTTCTATATGCACCCCACTGGTGCATTAAATGCCACACAGTGACGTGCATATTAATCGCCTAATGACAGCATGAGAAAAAATTGAATCCAGTGGTGAAAAAAACGCCACATGCTTTCTACGTGAATTATGTTTTCCTGAAAAAAATATTTCATGAAGAAAATGACAAACCAGAAAAAGTTGAGTCTGGCAATGGCGGCAATGCAAAAGAAGACCACATGATTTCTTCGTGATTTATGTAAGGTCATTGATATACCCAATAACCAAAAAAATTGAATCTGGCGGTTGCAACGGTGCAAAAAAAGACCACATGATTTGTGCATTATGGACCACCATTAATGAGCAATTACCCATAATTAACTTGTGTACCACAAGCTAGTGTATATATTACATCTATAAATACGATGTAGGGTAGAACATTATGCGAGTATGGGGTATGACACACAAAGGATGAGAAGTTTTGTAGTTTACCGACTGCACTGTGTTGGTATTGTACAAGTGTAGTGAATTTATGTTTGAGCTGTAATAATCTTGTAAATCACTGTTGTAAACATTGGTAAAAGATTTTGCTAATACACTGTTGTAAACATTGGTAAAAGATTTTGCTAATAAATGAATGGTAAATTTCATTGATTTGTTAGTTTTCTCTAGTAAAAAGGTTTCCACGATAATTTATGCGTACCATCTGTGAGTGTGCTTTGTTCCATTATTAATCTAACTAAAAGAGTCATTGAATGCATGCTCACTATAAAAGTTATTAGAACCCAAGAACACCCCTCTCAAGAAAATCGCAACTTCACATCAAAAGTTTGCGTCGTACTAATAATTGACATGTCAATTCTGTGATAATGTGTCAGATAAGTTCCATTGAAAAAAAATATATCTTGAAGGCTATCGAATTCCACGCTGCTTCTGAGTAGGGTAGGAATTTGAAAACAATTCCACCATCATTTTTTACCGTTATGACATCATTTTTAACTATTATGACTAAATATAGATGTTTTTCATGGTTTCCACGATGCTTCTGAGTGGGGTAGGAATTTGAACAAAATTCCAGCATCATTTTTTATCATTTTTACTATTATGACATCACTTTTAACTACAATGACGAAATATAAACATCTTTCTTTGTTTCCAGGTTTTATTTGAGGAGTTAAAATTCTAAACCTTATTTGACGGGATTTCCCATCAAATTCCAACACTTCCTGAGGCGAATTACTATCGTATTCATAATCAACGGTGCTCTCTCACTTGCCTTGGGAAGCGTGAGAAGTATGTATTTCTGCCTATAGTCTGTTGGTGCAAACGTTGGGAGGATACACTTAGAGTACCAGTTTCAAAATGTTGCAACTCTACATCTTGGTAATCAGATCTACACTTCTCTACCAATGATTGATATGACGCCTTCAACTATTATCAAGCATGGTTAAATAATCCAATTTCAAAATAGAAGAGAATTTAAAAGAATTATTGGAATCTCCAAATCCTGTAATGAGCAACAAGCCAACAACAACAACAACCAAAAGTACTCTGTTTTCAATTTTCTGCCTGCAATCTTCCAAAACGCCTTCACTCTTTCCTTGGAAACATTGAACCAGGTTTGCACAACCTGAACATGGTTAAATGGAACCCCAATCTCTTTCTTTTGGGAATAAAACAGTCAACAATATCAAACAATGATTTTCTATGGCAGAGAATCTCTTTCGGTCTTCAAATAAGATGAATTTATCCAAGCACCTCAAGTGTTTCCGGTTCTCAATTGGTGTATAACTTCTTATTCAGTTTCTTTCCACCAATATTCTATGTTCACATTTGTCCAACTAGTCTCAAAGTAATCGAACCTTGTCTGTAACACCTACACAAATGATCTCACCTTTTGATATTCAAACTAGGCTTTGCATAAGACCAAATTTCATGCTGGATACACTTTCATCAATGGGAATTCAAACTAGATCTTCAAACTTGGGTTCGTTTCTCCCTTTCCTACAGAGATGACTTCATTCCAACTTGATAACTATTTACTCCACAATTCAAAAATAAGAAAACTGTGTTTATAAATAGACCTACGATCTCACCTTGCCAGGGTTGAGTTTCCACTGGAGCAATTTACCTCAACTTGTTTGTTAAGCGATTTCCATCAACAAATCAATAATGCCCTAGGCCCGAACTATGACCACAGTCTCCCACCAGAAGTTAATAATACTTACCATTGATTTCCTTACCAATCGATTCCTATCGATTATTGAGAAACCATGATGGGGTTTTCTCCCTTTAGAGCAGATGGTTTGACAACCACTATGACCAGAGAAATTTCATTCTTACTCAATAGGAAACACTTACAATATAGAGCTGTCCATCTAGATTAATACCACGAAGAGGATTGATTCAAACTAATGCCAACCAAGCATTGTCAACATTTCCTCAAATTAATATCAGTATCTATTTCCTTTTAAGAGTTCCTTTCTCAAGTCCTTCAGAACTGGGACTTCATACTAAAATATTTATGCCCATGTATCTTTTCTTTGACAATCCCTCAAAGGGAAATCGCCCTTAAACTAGGGTTTTTTACATTTAGATAAATTAACCAAATCAAATGCACACAACATTCAAGATTCACAACAAACACAACGATAACGCACAGGAGTACCGAAATCCTCTTTTTCATTAATAAGAAATGAAACTATACATGTATAAAACAACCCTAGCCTAATTCCTGTGGCCTTATTTAACATTTCATGTCCATCTTCTCTGAATTCTCATCCATTCTTGGCTCTCTCCCCTAAGTTCCCTTATAGGCTTACAATATAAAAAATTACAAAATAATATCTAGCTTGTCCAACTTCCTTCTTATAACCGTTTCTAATAACGGAATCTTAATCTATCTTCTAATGACTCCTTGAATTCTGCTAACAAGTGAAGATTCAATTACATCTTAACCATTCAAGTTTATTTAAGCATTCTAGACTGTCACATGTTCTATCTAACATTAAAACTAAAATATTTACATAGAATAATAGAAATTCTTCTAAAAAAACCCCCTTCTTTGGAGCTTTGTCCTCCAAAGTTTGAATGACTCGAAAGCTTTAATGCTCTTCCATCATCTTTGAATTAAGATAATGATAAGGTGATCAATCTACACCTACACCTCATTGTGGGGCATTTAACGAGTTGATAGGGTGCATATAGACGGTCAGATGTGAGGGCCCGAGCGATCAATATGCACTCTATTATGGGGCATTTAATGCACCAACAGGGTGCATATAAACGGTCGGATATGAATACGCGTCACATACGATAGTTTATATGCACCCCACCGGTGCATTAAATGCCCTAGAGTGAGGTGCATATTGATCGCCTAATGACATTATGAGAAAAAATTTAATCCGGTGGTGCAAAAAAAGACCACCTGCTTTCTGAGTGAATTATGTTTGCCTACAAAATAATTTCCATTAAGATAATGATAGCACTAGAAAAAGTTAAATATGGAGGTGGCCGCGATGCAAAAGAATACCATAGGATTTATTTGTGATTTATGTATGGTCAATTATATACCCAACACCAGAAAAAGTTGAATCTGGCAGTGGTCAAGGTGCAAAAGAAGATCACAGGCTTTGTGCGTTACGGACAACCATTAATGAGCAATCAACCATAATTAACTTGGGTAGCACAAGCTAGTGTATGTATTGCATCTATATATACGATGTAAGGTAGAAGGCTATAGTAGTATGAGGTATGACAGACAAGGGCTGAGGAGAATTGTTGTTTACTGATTGAACTGTGTTGGTACTATACAAGTGTAGTGAATTTATGCTTGAGATGTAACGATCTTGTAAATAATTGTTGTAAACGTTGGTAAAGAGTGTTTCTAATAGATGAGTGGTAAATCTCATTGGTTTGCTAGTTTTCTCTAGTAGAGGGGTTTCCACGGTAATTTATGTGTACTATGTGTGATTGTGTTTTGTTCCATTATTAATTTAACTAAAAGAATCATTGAATGCATGCTTATTGTAAAAGGTATTAGAACCCAACAACACCCCTCTAAAAAAAATCACAACTTCACATGAACAATAAGTTTCTTCATGGCCTACAGTTTAACAAAAAATAGTTTCAATACACAACAAATCCTTCATTTCATGATGATTTCAACCCCTCTTTACGCAAGCACATCGCTATTCCAACAAGCAAAAACAAAACATAAATCTCTCACAAATGAAATTTACTCTCACCTAAGCTAATCTACTCCTATAGCAGATGATTAACCATCACAACCCCCACATGATCCTGGGCCCTCCCATGAAGGAGATAGGCCTAGGCCAGCTCTGATACCAAAATAAAAACCATGATAAAACAAGAAAGAACACACAATGTTGAGACAGGTTTGTCTCACTTACACTTGATTGATGTATTCCTTGAAAACAAGTTACGTATGGGTGAATCCATGAAGCTGGGTAACACTTTTTGGCAAAAGTGATGGTGGAAATTCAATTTTAAACTCATTTATTAAATCAAAGCCCTTAAAACCCATGCATGCCTTGCGAATTCCTACATACAACAAAAACACAAATTGTAAGAAATTCTGTTGTCTTTCCACTTAATCTTTAAAAAAAAATTAAAATATCATTTAATATGTCAAAAGCATTTAACGATAGGTTTGTTCTTGTAAATTTTATAAAAGGTTAACAAGTGGCTTATGTGCACATAAAATAATTTAGTGATAAATGCATTTTTTTGAAAAAAAAACTATGTATGAACATAATCTACACACAATGCACTAGGTGCACATTTTTTTTAATTTTTTTTTAATTTTTTTTTTTTATTAATTTTCAAAACTAAGCATTGAAAATTTTAATTACACTTCATAGACGTGTGTGCATGTAATTTTTTTTTATTGGTTACAAAAATTGAAAAAAATACCCTTTTGAAGAGGACGCGTTGATGTCAATCGTTCATATTTTTTGAAGTTTTTTTGGTTGTGTACTTTTTATGTTGTTGATTTTACTTTACACTAATTCAAAGTTGTGAACATGGTTTTGTAAGTGTAGGTTTGAAAAGAAAATTAAAAAAAATTATCATACGAACTCAGAAACTCATAAAGTATATGTCAATGGATATATGATTCATTGACAAATCCATCAATATGTAGTCCGCCACCTAAGGTGTATCCGAGGGCAAGGTTTAGGACTAGCAAAGAGGCCAATAAAATTAATTTTGTAGAAAAGGGGGCTAAAAATATGTTTTAAAACCCTCGATTGAATTATTAGCTTCATTAAAGTTTTTAAAAAACCCGATCGAGGTTTTGCATGCACCTTGATCGAGCTTTTTAAAAAAATTACTTTAATTTTTATATTAAAAATATAACTATTAACTTAAATACCTTGATCCAGGTAATTGAAATAGATCAAGTTATTAACTCATAAAAAACTTACTTCAATTTTTATTTAAAAAAATTATTAACTTAAATAACTCAAACGAAGTATTTGAGCTAATACTTATTATTTTTCTCCTTATTTTCACAAAGATATTAAAAAAATTCAATTAGTTTTCATAAAATAAATTAATGTAAATGTTCCTTTATAAATTGAATGTAAACATTTTAAGAATTTAAACTTTTTGGTGATATATATTATAATTATATTGATAGGTGTTAGAATAACATTTATCGGTGTAATTCTCTTCTTTTTAATTTGGGATGGAGGTTAACTTTCACGGATCCTAGATTGCATGAGGATGAGACAAATGTACTATCGAAATTGATTTGGTGTTAGAATAACACCAATCAATGTAATTCTCTCCACCTTTGATCTGGGATGAAAGTCGATCTCCACAGATCCCAAATTACCACAAATTAAATAACTATGCTAATTAATAACAGATTATCCAAATAATTAGACATCAAATCAAAATTCGATATTCTAACCATTTAGGTCGTATTAATATTTAACCTGTCAATTCTATAACAATGTTAATGTGTCAAATAAGTTCCATTGAATAAAAACATCATAAAGGCTATCAAATTCCACGTTGCTTCCTAGCGAGGTAGGAATTAAAAAAAAAAATCCACCATCATTTTTTACTCTTATGACATCATTTTTAACTATTATGACTAAATAGAGCCTTTTTCATTGTTTCCACGCTTCTTCCGAGCATGGTAAGAATTTGAAAAAAATTCCACCATCATTTTTCATCGTATTTTTTTAACTGTTATGACATTTTTAACTATTATGACGAAATATAGATGTTTTTCATTGTTTCCTCGTTTTATTTGAAACCTTATCTACGGGCAAAATGGTGTTGCCCGTGAAATTCCAACACTGTACCGGAGGTGAGTGACTGCCGGATTCAGAATCAACGGTGCTCCGTCGCTGGCCTAATTGGGAAGTCCGTATTGCCGCCTATAGTCTTTGCATTAAGATAATGACAGCACCAGAAAAATTTGAATCCGGCGGTGCAAAAATAGACCACATGCTTTCTGCGTGAATAAAGTTTGCCTTAAGATAATGACAACACCAGAAAAAGTTGAATCTGGCGGTGGCCCAGGTGCAAAAGAAGACTACAGTCTTTCTCCGTGATTTGTGCAGTAAGGTCAATGCTATAGAGCTTTCTGCGTGATTACCCAAAATGAATTACAAAAGATTAATACGGATTATTTGATTCATTATCACGCTCTCCCGTCATATGGAAGACTACGTAAAATCGATAATTAATAAAATAAAAAAATATGGCCAGGGGTCCGCAGCATGTCATAAAATAGTTAGTAAACCAACCCTGGGAATCACACACGGCACGCCTTTGCTTAATCAACGCGTACATGTCAACATAAATCAGCATCCAGTCGTAGTTTGTTGCGGATAAAGCTGCCAGGCTACCAAATTCATTAAAAATTGTCTCACCGGCCACCTGCCCTTTGTTGTGTTATTGGCTGTCGGTACTCGGTCGCTTTGGGTAGGAAAAGGTTGGACGGCAAGTTGGGCTGTGATCTTTCCGACCATTACAGGCGTAAGCAAGTGGATTTCTGAAAACGCGGAGAAAAATCATATATATATGTGTGTAGATCTAGCCAGAGCACAATCAATCCACCAAACTACATAATTAATCCATCAATTATCGCTCTTCCTGCCTTCATTTCTGTGAGTTGAATCGAAGCTTCAAAATCTGAAGCTGCAGCTATGTCTGATAACAAGTTTTCATCGCCACCTGCAGGCTTCCCTGAAGGAAATCCTCCCCCAGGTTCGGCACTCTTGTCCTCCTTTTTCTTTATCTTATCAATTATTTCATTACATGATGATCACAAATCATTTGTATTTACATTAAAATGTTTTTCATGTTGTTACCAGGGTATCCCACACAAGCTCCTCCTCTCCAGTACACTGAAGCATCCGGGCCTGTAAAAACTCAGCAGAGAGGAGATAAAGGTTTCATTGAAGGATGGTATGAATTCAATTCCATTTTTCCTTGTTGTCTTTATATATATGGTAATGATTTTGTGTTTCTGTGATATATATATATATTATGGATTTGATTTTTTTTTTATGGATTTGCAGCCTTGCGGCTCTGTGCTGTTGTTGGTTGTGCGAAACGTGTTGCTGAATTCCAGGATTAGATTTCTACTGGGGACAATTCATTGAGATTCTACGATTGTACCATATAATTTATATAATATGATTACTATAAATAGTTGTAGTGAAAAGCGGATCTCTTTGTTTACGGTTCCCTATTTATTTAGTACCAGTTTGCCATTCATATAAATTTGGTTTAATGATTGGAAGATAAGATGAATCCATATTGTATAGTTACTCAAGTTTCATATAAGTTTCCTTCTTCTCGTATGGAGCATGGATTCTTCTATAATATGCTTTTTACATTTAAGAATATCTAAATTGATTGTCAGTTTATAAGAACGATGATTGTATACACGAACCTTTGGTGCTGTGAGGGGTCTCTTTCTTCCATTGCATCATTTATGTAAATTGTTTGCAAGTTTTATGGACCATTAATGAGTTTTATAGTTTTTTATATTCATATTGATAGGTGTTAGAATAACATTTATCACACGAATTGGTGTTAGAATAATACTTATTGGTGTAATTCTTTCTATTTTTTATTCCGGATGGAGGTAAATCTCCATGGATGTGCGATTGTGCGAGGATGAGACAAGTGTACTGTCCAAATTGATTTTATGGTGGTCATTCCAAATTCCAAATAAAAAATTATTAAAAAAAAAGAATATAAAAAATAAATGATGTGATTACAACTACACATGAAGAACAAGTAACATATTTAATTTGTTAGTGGCACTTAACTGGCCTATTATTCACCGGACACAACTTAAGTGGTTTTTCTAGTTTACAATTTGGGGTAGACCATAAAGGATTGTTGACACAGTTATGTCGACAGGGGTTCACTTTGCACTGCTGCCAACAGACATCGACACAGACTCCCTTAAAGGCATCGACCCAAAAAGGTTTTACCCTTTCCAGCAACACTCGCAGAGTGAGTGAAGTCTCACCCAAGATGTCTAAGGGGGCTGTAGGAACCAAGTTTCCATAGTTGTAAGAAGACATGCATTATCTCACACTCATTTGCAACATAAACCAGAGATTCACATCCGCATCAGAACATCACATTAGCGACCTATCAATCAGATCTACTTAAACATTATCTTCATTCGCATCAACACATTATCATCTCCCAGTCGACAAATTAAACAAATTATCAAAGCATACTTAACATATAAGATATACATAGCATAACTGCAATTTCATTCATAAAAACATATAGAACCATGTAGCGACATTAAACATTGTGACAATGCATATTCAAGCATATTGCGATAACTCAAAAGGAGACAAATACATAGATCAATCAATCGTTCTCATTATTCATCAACTTGTCTCATACATCACATAATTCTCTGGAAAGCATATCATAGAACCATTACAACTCAGAAAAACCGTTGCGATCCAAGTCAAAAAGACTATCATGCAAAAGGTACCAAAACCCAGATAGATGCCCCATAGATAGATCCAAAAGATGCCCTTAGTCTTAAAGCCATATTCCTATTTATAGGCTCACTTGGCCAATATAAAATGGTCCAAATGACCCATTACTAACTAACTTAACCAAATATCCCGCATTTGTCGGCTCTTTTATACTTCGCGATCGGTGCTTTGTTCCTATCGATGACCCTTCCATCGCTTGGCAGTACCGCACTTGTGTGCTTTGGACCCGTGCTAACAGGCCCCCATCACAAACTTGTGGCTCTCCCTCGAGCCACCTCAGCTTGATAATGCGGGTGCATTTACCTACATCTTAAAGTCATCATATACTGCCGTAACCTGGTTGACAACTTCCATTGCTGACGCCTTAAGTGTTGTGCAATATTCTATTTCTTGTTCTTTCGGGTGTTCACCACTCATATGATGTGCTTTCTCCAACTCTTCTTTGATCTTCGTCATTCCTTCAATTGCTTTGACTGCCAACTTCTCAGCTTTTGTCTGTAGCTCGTCCAAGTGCGTTGTTTTTCTTTTCTATCTTGTGTGCGCCTTGTTGATCCGATGTTGTAGTTCTTTCAACTCTGTTTCATTTTTCATTTGCGCTAGCAGGCGCATCTCTTTAAGAGATCCCCTCAATTCCTCAAGTTGTGCTTTTGCTTCACCAAGTTGCACGTTCAGCTGCTGCAACTAATCATCTTGTACTAGGCTTCCCCAAAATTATGTTACATATTCTGCGATTGTTTGCGTTGTTTTCTCCAGTGCTGCTATCTCTGTCACGACTTCTTCAATCACGCTCTTCCTCTCCTCAATCTGTTCCGATGGTGTGCTTGGCACCGCCCTTGTTTGTAGTTACTCGTTCTCTTTTCGCATTTATGCAATGACCGCGCCTAGCCTCAATGCTTTTACTTCCACCGTCATATCTTTATCAACTTCTGGTGCATCTTCGCATGCCATGGAGATGGCATGTTCCAACCTTTTTCTGTCCTCAATTTCCTTTGTTGTTTCATTCATAATCGTCTCTTTCTCTTCCTAGAGTCGTTGAACCTCCACCTCGGTGCCCCGCACTTGTCGTTTGTATTTTACCATTTGATTGTGCGTTGTAGCTTCCTGGTCACCGATTTCATCACTTGTTGCATTATGAGTGTGATGCAGCATAACCATCAGTAGCATGTTGAAATCTATGCTGATCAAGTCATGCCCTCGAAACACGGCATCCATGTCTTCGTCCCCGGTATTGATGGCACTTGGGAGTATTTGTACTATCCTCTGCTTCATGTCGATATCCTCCTTGACCCTACTTGTTAACACACTTTGCGCCACTTCTCCTTGCGATAGCCTTTTTTCCATCACTGCATTGGTCAGCGTCTGTAGCAGCTGTGATACCTGATGGAAATACTCAGTTGCATGCTGTGTGACTTTCACACGGTTTCTTCTACCACCGTTGTTATCTTCTCCATTAGCTTATTCATTTTCTCATTGGGGAGGCTAGCAGTTGCACTCCCCTCACCTTTCTCAAACCTGTGCTTAGTCGAGGCTTCCTCTCATTGCACTTCTAGTTATGAGTATGTGTGAGTAGCATATGACGCCCCATCGTGACTTGCGGTGCACGAATGTTCTTCCGCACCTTCCCCTTCATCCTCAAAGTCTTTGGTTTCTTTTGGTTCCTTCGACCCAACCATCGGCTGCCCATCCTTCGGGTCCGCCAGTTGGTCTTCCCCTACCGGAACCTTCCACTCTTCTAGCCATTCTTCCACTATTGCATCCAGTTCTGCGTCGATAGGCACTTCTTCTGTGGGTATGCGCACGCTTGAATGAATATCGTTTGGGGAACTACCGATAGCCTTGCGACTCTTCTTTACTTCTTAGCTGCTTCTTCTGTTAGTCATGGAATCGCCTCTGCATCTATTTTCAACATTTCTAAATAAATAAAGAATTACATGTTATTACCTGTTTGTCTTTCTTTTTCGTTTAACGCCCATAGGTTCTTTTACAGTGCCCCTTGGCACACCTTTGCTAATTATGTGTCCATCCCTTGATAATGAGATGGTTCCATCCATCCAACCAACACGATTAATATTAATATCCATGAGTATGTGAATGGAATTCCTTTCTTCTACACTACTATCGCGTCCTCTATCAACTCATTCAACAAAAATAGCGACCAGCTCATTTGAACTCCTGCTGCGCACCGGATCGTAGACGCAATCACTCCTGATGTACATTGATTCGATCGATTCTTCCTTGCTTAATTGATAGCAACTTTGTTGCAATCCTAACTGCCTGATCATTGATTATGTCGATCAGGTATCCTCTGGTGTTCTTCTCCACCCCATATTTTGTCTTCAGCTTCCCAGCAAGCTTCTTGTCATTATCCTTCCCCTAGAAATATTGGGAAGGATCCACCCCAGCCTTGGGTAATCCCGTGATCCGCGAAATCAAATCGACCATGATTGGAATCTTTGTTTCCAACCACAAATATCTGCCATGAAAGCATGGTAGTAGCTACTTTACGCATGCATTCACTTCTGCCGATATCTGTAAATGCGGCATGTGAATGATGGACAAAAAGTCATGATTGCTCCTACGCCAATTCCCACTTCGTTGGAGCTCTTGTGATCGGACCTCCTTCTCCATGCGCTATCTCAACATGTGTGTCCTTAGTGCACTCTGGATATGCCAAAATGTCATGGTCGTTGTACTGTAGTTTTTGCAACTGCTGCATAGTGTTTCCGGTGGTATGGACACACTTTGGTATTGTCGACTCCTTGATGGTATATTTTGAGTTCTTCCCCAGTCGGATTGCTGCTGCCCCTTCCTCCTGAGATGGAACATACCCTAGTATGTCTGTTATTGTTGGGTTGTGATGCCCTCCTCTTGTTGTCCTTTCTTCCTCTGTGGAACCTGATGTGTCCGCTTCTCCTGCTGCAGCCGTATCCCGTGCCAAGTTACAAAACCATTTTTGGACATAGTTATGTTGATAGGGATTCACTTCGCACTGGTATCAACAAACATTGACACACACTCACTTAAAACATCAGCCCATAAAGGTTTTACCATTTCCATCAACACTCGCAGAGCGAGTGAAGTCTCACTCGAGATGTCTAATGGGGCTGCAGGAACCAAGTTTCCATAGTTGTAAGAAGACATGCATTATATCACACTCATTCACAAAATAAAGCAGAGATTCACATCCGCATCAGAACATCACATTATCGACCTATCAACCAGATCTACTTAAACATTATCTTCATTTGCATGAACACATTATCATCTTCCAATCGACAAATTAAACAGATTATCAAAGCATACTTAACAGATCTGATATAAATAGCATAACTGCAATTTCGTTCATAAAAACATATAGAACCATGTAGCGACATTAAACATTGCGGCAACGAATATTCAAGCATATTGCGATAACTCAAAAGGAGACAAATACATAGATCAATCAATCATTCTCATTATTTATCAACTTGTCTCATACATCACAGAATTCTCCGGAAAGCATATCACATAACCATTACAACTTAGAACAACTGTTGCGATCCGAGAAATAAAAAAGACTATCATGCAAAAGGTACCAAAACCCAGATAGATGCTCCATAGATAGATCCAAAAGAGGCCCTTAGGATTACAATCATACTCCTATTTATAGGCTCACTTGGCCTTTAAAAAATGGTCCAAATGACCCCATTACTAACTAACTTAACCAAATATCCCGCATTTGTTAGCTCTTTTATACTTCACGACCGGTCATTTGTTCCTGTCGATGACCCTTCTGTCGCTTGGCAGTGTCGCACTTGTGCGCTCTGGACCCGTGCCAACAAGGATACTCTTCCTAGATTGTAGTTTGATTAGTGCCAATATTTATTTTATGGTAATAGTTCCAAATTCTAAATAAAAAATTATAAAAAATATGTATACGTCAAGAATATCTCAGTTTACATGTGATAACTGTAGCTAAGGAATAGATAAAGGGAACATTATGGCACTTAACTTGTGGCTTATCGATGTTCACTAGCCACAAGTGTCACATCCCCTCCCATCGATCCAATGTAAGGAATGGAACATAACTACGATTCTGGGCTTTTTCAATAACTCAGCCCCATTCATCATTGACAATTCATAAAAAAAGTAAAATGCATATGTGTGTAGATGCATAATCAAATAAACACAGTGGAAGTAAAATATATATCCACACACATTTCACATGCATTCATCAACATAATCATAATAGTTAATAATTAAAAACATTGCAGAGTTTAATACACATAGAGAATATCTATCTTGATGGTGAAGTTGTCTCGAGCAACTAGCTATGCAGTTACAACATTCCACCCAGCCACAGGCCAATTGTGTTCATCAATCTCTCAACACAATTTCCACCCCCGAGCTGGGCATGATTTCCACAAGGAATGAGAACACTCAAGCTCATGCACAACAAAATGAACATCACATCTAGGCCAAGCAAGTCCATAGCTGGGTTTATCAAGCCAAATGTGAACCCTGTTCTATTTTTGGATGATTTCACTCAAGCTCAAGCCAAAGCAATGGATACCCATAACTCATTCCCCAAGATACTCTTTCTACACACAACAAGCACAATTGTTGGCATAGAAAAACGTTTTCAACTGTGGGTTGCACAAAACAAACTGTCCATGGATTTTCTTCAAATCGTAGCTCCCAAATCGAGTTGTGGGAAGAGAAATCGACCACAGAGAGAAAAACCGATTTCTCCCACAGGTATATACGCATTGAAAGGGAAAAATCGACCTCCCAGGACCCCCAAATCAAATTCCTCTTCTTCCCCACTGTCCTATATCACAAAAACGCCCTTCTCCCAGCTAAGAATGAATGAATTAACACAGGGAAAACGTGGAGAAAAACACCCAGCAAGCTAAGAACTTGTGAGAGAGAAAAAATCATGGGTGAAGAATGGCTTGGGGGGAGAATTCATGGCTCTTTTCTTTCCCAAGAATCCAAACATGAATTTCTAAAATGGTGGCTTTCCCATACATGAAAAATGGGACAGCCATACCTCACCATTTCCCAAATAATAATTATTTCAACCAACTCTTGGGATAAATAAATGATTGGGTACAAAATTCAACATGGGTAGTTGAAGGTTCATGGGTTTCCTCATTGACACTTGGCTTGTATTTATTGGTCCAAGGGTTTGAATATTTCCCTCCCATTTCCTTGTAAAAACCATGCCCCCATACTCTTGTTGCATTGCATTGCATAACTAGGTGTGGGTAATTTATTAAAATTCATATTTACATGATATTTACGATTTCGATTATGCCTGGATAGCACACAAACCATATCCATCAATTTTAACGCTAAATTGATGGTGGGATATTAGCCTTGAGCTCCTCACCACGATTTCATAACGACATTACATCATTTACATGTGAAATGAAATGGGGTCAAAATTGGGATATTACAATCCCCTCCCCCTGGGAATAACATCGTCCTCGGTGTTCTCTTTATTTTTAGCAAGGTTCTATGTCCTTCTTTTCAGCTGCAAATGCAATGCATTTCTCTCCCTTCATCAATGTCCATTGGATCTATTTCCAATCCTTACCTGCTCATACTAAGCCTTTTAGGACAACCGCATGTCAATTGCATCCTTCAAAATTTTTCAAGGTCGTTGCATCTAGAAATACCTATACTCAAACAATGAGTCAATTCATACGTCAAATCCATTCTCATAGGATTCATCTCTTAACAAGAGTTTAAAAACCATAGCTGAATCATATACACACATATATTCACATTAAATAAGCAAGAAGATGCAAGATAAACCAAATACTTATCTGCATGAGCATCTTCCTTTAGCTTCACATGTATCCTGCATTGACTTCAAACAACTATGTAAACCACAAGACCTACTCCACCCAACACAAGGATGGTACCTCTTCTCTGCTACATAGTCCCTCGAGTGTACACACCCCTTCCAATGCTCTTCAGGGTGTGCATTGAAATGTAACCAAGTTTCTGCAAGCCTCAGATCACCTATGCATACATATAAAACAAATGTTATGCTAGCACACTGGATGCACCACATCATTCAAACAACCAATGCCAATCCAATACTCTGACTGGGTTTATCAGTCATTCCAATAACTAGTATGCTAAGCCAGTTCTCTGAATGGGTTTATCAAGCATACAAAAACCATTTCCAAGCCAATGTCTCTACTGGGTTTATCGGGAAATAAAACAAAAGAATACAATTACATGGCTCCTTCTCCTATGCAAACCAGTGGTTCCCTCCAGGAACTCCATAGGTAACTCACTTGACTGCAGGCTAGCACGGCCCCACAATACCCACTCACACAACACAAGGATGGTAGTCCTTCTCTGCTAGATAGTCCCTCGGGCATACCCATCCCTTGAGTGCTCTTCAATGTGAGCGTAGGAAGGATACCAATGCCCATGCAGGCCTCCTAAGTACCCATGCTCTTACTAGGTTTAATAGCACTGCGGAGAGGCAAGTACATGTAAGAAATTTTTACATGGTTTCTCAAACCCAAGCCACTCTTGGAATTCCCTTTCTTTTTTCAGCTCCAATAGCCAACATTCCTCCCAATGGCATATTTTCACTATCTCACCTGCATTACATACAACTATGCAGTTCACATGAGATGTCACCATAATAATTTTAATCATAAATTTTTAAATATGTTTCATACGGGGACTAGATTTCCAATACATGAATTTCTTCTCATGATGTTTATCTCGTACAGGACATAACACATGGTATTCCTACAATGTGTCCTCCTGACACAATTCACAAACAATCAACCAATCAATGACATTAATAATCAAATTCAAATATGAATTTACTATTATGTCTCCTACATAAATTATATTTATTTAACCATGAGGCCATCCTCATATTGTTTGGCTCTTGTAAGTGGTAGATCCCTGTCCATTATGGTTTTACACTTGTTTCCATAACATAGACATCCACCTACAACATGTCATCTTGACACAATTCTAGATAAGCCAAACAATCATTAGTAAGTATTCACAAAATCTCAAATATGAAATTTACAATATGTTCCGTACATAAATTCAATTTCACAACCATGAGACCCTTCTCATAATTTTTGGCTTTTGCACATTGTAGATTCCAGTCTTTATTATGGACTTACCCACATTGCCATATCCAAGACAATTCTACCTGTAATCTGAAATTTTCAATCAGTCAAACACTTTGTGAGTATCCATGCATATAATATTTTCATTATTACAATAGTCACTGAAGTGATATCAGAATTATAATACTCAATAATTCAAACACTATAAGCTATTATTATCTCAAAGACAATGAAATACATTTACTTTATGTGCATCATTATCACAATAAAATTGCAAGATACCATCACATTATCTATGCAATTTAAATAAAACTTTCAATTCTCATGATTACACAACCTTATCCATTCAGGAAACTCTCCCCTCCCAATAGAACATTCTTGGTAGCCCATCAAATATGACTACCTTCTTCATGCAATCATTTTCCTTCATCCATATCATCTCATGAAATGATCTCATAATTTACACTAATTCTATCATTTTAGTTATTAATGAATTGCAATGAAATATATGCCACAACCATTCATTCACACAATGCCTCTCAACATAAGTACGCACACATATGCATAAACAAACACAAGATTTACATAATCTTTTAATGTGCATTCCACCATGATGTTTTGAAAAGTATGTCTATTGCCTCAACACATCACCCAATCATCCCTTCAATCACTTGGTTAACTTATCTGGGTGCCTTCCTTCTCCACCCGAACAACATGTCAGGAGTTTGCTCACTCCTTGGTTGTTGGAAAATAGGTTTCATCCCAAATTAACACCAATAAGAGGTTCATGGGATACTGTGTAGCACTATAGCATTATCATTCCAACCACATTATGGCCTTAACCATGACTATCTCATAGGGCATGCACTATCACAACAGACCATAAGTCTTCACTTGCTTTGGTTATTAAAATCATAACCAACATACACACATGGCATGATATTATTTCATATGAATGTATTCAAAATTCTAAACAATTAAACAGTATAAGGCTCCGTGTCCATACTACCATATACCTCACCATACCTGGTGGGATAATTTTCGCATAAATGCATTTCAACATCATATACATACCAATTTACGATTATTAAATATGGCTCAAGGGATTCTTACTTAATCCCTTTTGTACTTATGCGATCAACATAAACAAACCATTACCTTCATGGATTCCATCAACATCTTTGATGTTATCTGATCGATTGGTCTCCTACAAAGGATTACACCATCCTTCCACCAACCTCTTGATCATAGATTTGTTGCCCCAACCTTTCTTCATAAGGATGTTGGTCAAATGTGACAAAATCATCAATATCTTTAGCCATGCTTCGGTTTTCTTTGGTCCTACAACCAATGCAAACACCACTAATTATTAACAACCACACTTAAGTGGCTCATTGCATATGTAAAACTTCACTATCTTTACCAACATGCAACATCATATACATGCACAAACACCTTCACATGCACTATGCAGTATCTATTAATGTGCCCACTAGTGCATATTCATTCCATCTATACGATCTCTTGCATTTTCAGCATTCCTATGCCATAATTGCATGTATATAAAACTCATAAAATATAAATACAATAGAAATAGAGGAATTAAGTAATTCTCCCTTTCCAATCCCTCATCATAGCATAGAATTTCCTCTTCCACATCATAGCTGATCGAATTTCATGGCCTCTCTACCAAGCACACAAGCAATTATTAGCTATGATCTTCTCACCAAGTAGCAATTCAATATATATACACGTGTATAACATTCATACTTGCTAATTTCCAAGCATGCATTTCTTATGTTATAAACAAAAATAGTTTAAGGTGAGAAATTCCCCTCTTTATCAACATTGCCTTATTGCTCTAATTGCTTTAAGAAATTATGGCCAAGTTCAACTTGACCTTTCTTAACTTCCTAGCACTAATCAACACTGCAATTGATTCAATATAAACTCCATAAGGATTCT
This sequence comes from Larix kaempferi, assembly GCA_027924585.1. Classification (NCBI taxonomy): domain Eukaryota; kingdom Viridiplantae; phylum Streptophyta; class Pinopsida; order Pinales; family Pinaceae; genus Larix; species Larix kaempferi. Next base: position 5,083,281 of record BSBM01000862.1, on the reverse strand, counting down.
TTTCCAGGTCCATTATATGCCCTTACACCTTATTCAACTATGATACTTCCTTTTCTTTCTCACAGAAATATTTGCCACAATTTTGAACCACATACTTGATTCACACATGGGAATGCCTCATCCCCCAATTAGCATCCTTTGCATGGACACCATGTCGCTATTTTGAGCCACATGCCACTTCCACATATTGGGATGTCTTATTCCTACGAGTGACAACTTTTGGGAGAATGGAATTGCCTTACCCATTCTCATTACTTACTCACATCTTGCAACTTCTCTGATCATGCATGCACTTGCCCACAATGATGATTTACCCATCATCTTTACAGGTTACATGTCCCTTACTCAATAACCTATTCCATTACTTGTTGAACATTCTTTCATGGAATACAATATCCATCTTTGATGATCAAGAGTTCTCATGGCTCTTCCTTTCAATTCAAATTGCATCTATTACTAACAATAATACATTGGACGTGTTCTTATCCAAGGCACCAATGTTCATTATTGGTCCCTTTCATCCTCCAATTATTAGACATGACTATCACTCCTTCATAATGCATATTACAACCAATTACTCTTAATAAGGCTTCCACAACCCCTCTATGCAATTCGTATTGCACATTTTGAGCATAAAGAATGCATTTCATACATTATGGCTAAGGAACATCACTTCCTTTTAGTTCCCTTATTCCATCCCATGCTTATAAAATACAATCTGCAGGAGTGTATTCTTATCCATTCAACATGTTTTTCCACACATTAACATGAATTACCATAAAACTCTCAATTGAATATCATTGCTCATTAGTGGAACAACATTGTCACTAATCATCCAACCAAGCTTGCTTCAATTCTTCACATTGCTAGCTAACCAACAATTTTACCATGATCATGAGCCCAAATGTGCCTCCACTTTTATTTTGATAGCACCATTACCATGATGTTGATACCATAAAATTTACTCACTTTGAGATACTTCCGTATCTAGTATTCCCGCACAATCATGTAAGGCCTTTCCAAAATTTGTGGTTGCTTTGGAGGTCACCCACAATGAGTTTTTTGTTTTGCTCAATCAAGCCTAAAGGATTTCCTCTACCTGTTATTTGAAACAACTGGAAACCTATTTCAAAATAAGAATCCTTGTATTGATTCTTTTGCATTCTGTCCTCATTACATTCTTAAAAATACCAAAATAATTTCCATGCATTACAGGGACAATCCATATTGACAATTTTGTCAAATCACAGAATTTTCTCACAATCAATGACCATCTCAGGGGGACAACGGGGGTCAAGGGGGATTTTGATTTTGCACAATATGGCACATAAGTGCCATGCCATTTCTCAATTTCTAGCACCTGAAAATATCCTTGGAAAAACTGTTCAAATTCTCTGTTTCGATGGAATTTTGAATTTGTCTTTGATCGACACCCTTATCACTTTGTCACCAACCCATTTCGACGCGATTTCATTTTGCCTCCGATCGGCGCATTTTCCATTTTCACGTCGAAATCCTTTTCGACACGATTTTCATTTTGTCGTCGATCGACGTACTTTCATTTTTCCTTCGATCAGCACAATTCCCATTTCTCGCCGATCCATTTCGGCACACTTTTCACTTTCTTGTTGATCGACGCGATCTCCAATTTTCCTTCGACCCGCTTCAGAGACCTTTTGAATTTGTCGTCGATCGACGCAATTCCGAATTTTCCACCGACTTGTTTTGGTGCACTTTTCACTTTGTCGCCGACCAGTTTCGGCAACTTTTCCAATTTCCCGCCGATCGACACATTTTCCATTTTCGCGTCGAAATGCCTTTTTGGCAATTTTTTGATTTCACGCAAAAACGTATAGGTGGATTTTTCGATTTCTCAGCGATAGTTTCGGTGCTCCTTTCAGTTTTGCGCCGACACATACTTAGGCAGAAAACTCAAAAACTTAGAAAACGTTTCCTTTCCTCTATGATGATCATTGCTCAACAGGAAGTGATCTTACCTCTGCAAACTGTTAGATGTAGCCCATGTAGGCCCAATGTTGCAAGATATGCTCTAATACCACACTGTCACGTCCCTTCCCATCGATCCAACAGAAGGAAGGGAACATGACTATGATTCTGGGATTTTTCAATAACTCAGCCCCATTCATCATTGACAATTCATAAAACAAGTAAAATGCATATGTGTGCAGATGCATAATCAAATAAACACAACGGAAGTAAAATCTATATCCACACACATTTCACATGCATTCATCAACATAATCAGAACATTCAATAATTAAAAAGATTGCAATGTTTAATACACATAGAGAATACGTATCTTGATGGTGAAGTTGTCCCGAGGAACTAGTAGCTATGTAGCTGCAACGTTCCACCCAGCCATACGCCAAATGTGTTCATCAAAGTCTCAACACAATTGCCACCCCCGAGCTGGGCATGATTTCCACAAGGAATGGGAACACTTAAGCTCGTGCAAAACAAAATGAACATCACATCTAAGCCAAGCCAGTCCATAGTTGGGTTTATCAAGAAAAATGTGAACCCTCTTCTATTTTTGGATGCTTGCACTCAAGATCAAGCCAAAGCAATGGATACCCATAACTCATGCCCCAACATACTCTTTCTACACATAGGAAGCACAATTGTTGGCATAGAAAAATGTTTTCAACTGTGGGTTGTACAAAACAAAATGTCCATGGATTTTCTTCAAATCGTAGCACCCAAATGAAGTTGTGGGAAGGGAAATTGACCACAGGGATAAAAACTGATTTCTCCCACATGTATATACACATTTAAATGGAAAAAAAGACCTCCCAGGACCCCCAAGTTAGATTCCTCTTCTTCCCCACTGTTCTATATCACAAAAATGCCCTTCTTCCAATTGAGAATGAAGGAAACACAGGGAAAAATGTGGAGAAAAATGCCCAGCAAGCTCCGAACTCGTGAGAGAGAAAAAATTATGGGTGAAGAATGGCTGGGGGGGGAAATTCGTGGCTCTTTTCTTGCCCAAGAATCCGAATACGAATTTCTAAAATGGTGGCTTTCCCATACATGAAAAATGGGACAACCATACCTCACCACTTCCCAAATAATAACTATTTCAACCAACTCTTGGGAGAAATAAATTATTGGGTACAAAAGTCAACATGGGTAGTTGAAGGTTCATGGGTTTTATCATTAACACTTGGCTTGGCTTTATTGGTCCAAGGGTTTGAATATTTACGTACCATTTCCTTGTAAAACCCATGCCCCCGTACTCTTGTTGCATTGCATTACATAGCTAGTTGTGGGTAATTTATTAAAATGCATATTTACATAATATTTACGATTTCTATTGTGCCTAGCTAGCACACAAACCATATGCATCAATTTCAACGCTAAATCAATGGTGGGGTCTTGGCCTTGAGCTCCTCACCACAATTTCATAGTAATATTACATCATTTACATGTTAAATGAAATGGGGTCAAAATCGGGATATTACAACACGTTAAGTGGTTGTGGAGTATAGATCCTTTTAATCTTTCAAATGTGGAAATGGATCAAGTTCTTTAAGATACAAACATTTTAGAGTTTAAAATATGACAAACTTTTGCATTGATAATGATAATGAAGTCCAAATGGAGGAAGATATCACTTTCTCTAATGATAATATTATTATTAAAAATATTAATATCTAAACTTTTGGAAATATTATGGTATGATGAAAGAATTAGAAGATAAAGCAAAAAATTAAATAATATAAGGAGATGATCAACCTTAATGTAAAATATAAAAGTATCTCTTTATTTCAAGGACATTGGCTGAAAATGAAAATCACTCTCTTATAATGTAATGCATACATTCACATTAAGTCACAATTTCAAAATATTTGCTACAATGTTAAAGCTATTGAACACATGAATACAAATATAAAGAAAACATAGTAATTAAAGTAAGGAATTAATAACACTACTCCATAATCTCCTAATAAACTAATTCTCATATAAATCTACATATTAATAACATAATATATTGATAATTACACTACTTATATTATTTATTTTCAAATCATTCTTCATACAATAATAAGACTACTTGCAAAATTTATTTTTTTAACAAGAATGGATAGAAGAATTATAGTAAAAAGTTGTGAGAAGTAGCCATAAAAATACAATGATTTTCACCCTGCTTTGAGGGGATTCACATAAATACATGTCACTAAAATTCCCTCATCCCATAGCTTGTCTAACATTGTCAAAAGTAGAAAAATTTCTAGAGCTATATAAGCGGATATATTGACTCAATAAAATAACACAAAAGAAATACATAAAAACACAAATAAGATTCAATCTGAAGTTTCAACTTGAGGCTAGGCTTCAACTTCCTTCCTTAGTAGACTCAAGCTCAATTATCTTGATTTATGGTTGGATCACAAAGTCTCTTTGGATCCCTTGATGCCTGAATGGAGTTGTGTTGAAGAAGGATATGATGAACCAATAAAGAGTGAATCTCTACTACATCCACAACCAACTTGTCCACATTGCTTCCATGTTCTCTAATACTGCCATCCATATTGTCAATTCAAGTTTCCAAAAGAGAAATACTAAAATAAGTTTGATGCATTTCCTCCATGATTCCTTCCAACTGTGATTGCAAATGCCACATTCCCTTTTTTAGGTCCCGAGTTGCATTCCCAATTCCATAGAGGTCTACACTCTAGGACGACATGGTTGTTCTTGAACAAGCATGGGCCCAGAGAAAATAACGAAATCCCAAAGCCTCGACCCAAATATAGAAAGGTGGTGTTGCCTCCATGACTCCCCAAAAAGATGAGTTTGAGAGCATAAAAACATGAGAAGACGGAACTTCCCTCCAGGATGAGAAAATGACCCTCACAACCAAATCAAGACTGATTCTAGAGTTAACAATAACCCATGCCTAGGAAGAGCAAGACTATGTGGGAATATCTCTAGTCAGAGATATCCCACAAGCCTCCCATGAAACATGCCTAGACTCCATTAATCCTAGCTTGTGCGAGTCCATAAATAAGTGCATGTGAGTGAATGCACATGGATATACAATAAACAATGAGATATATGATGTACCAACTACACAAGCCAAGTGCCCATTGTTTTCATTGAAATCACCGCCCTTCATAAATTCCATTTTGGTGCACAAACCGTTACCAAAGTACTTATGGTATCCACCTTTGATGTGGATGACAATCATTTTCCACACAAACACCTTGATCCAATGTTGTTGTTTATTTTCCCAATCTATCTACCTACTGATTGTTGGTTTTTCTTACGTGGATTAGATTGGGTTCCTTGATCCTCTTAACGATGTCAATAGTTATATTTTGCAATTACCCTTGAATGCCCTTGTCATTGGTCAATCTCTTTTGTGCATATCTAATGGCCAACAAAGAGTCTCCTAGGATTACTGTTAACACCCAAAAAGTGCTCACTAGCTCATTTCCTTATTCACATGACCCATTTGTCCACTTTTCCACCATTTGAGCCTCTAAAGCCATCAAAAGGTCACCAAAAGACCATAATACACCCTTTTTCCCCTCAAAAGATATTTTTTCCTCAAAAAACATAAAAAACCCTAAAAAAGGGTAAAGAATTCCCAAAAATATTAAAAGGGAATAAAAATATTCAAAAAAGGAAAAAAGAGGGAAAAGGTACCTAAACCATGTTGGTCAATACCATTGGTTTCCTCAAAACCATAATGGTATTCCCCACCACCAAAAACTATAAAAAGGTGGTAGGGGTTCCTCACTTTCCATCCATCCATCATCCTATCCTCACGCTGTCAAAATCTCTCCTGAGACTTTTGGCCATTTTCAACATCTTGAAGAAGAGACCATTGGAGCTTGGAGCTACTCACCCTTGGAGTTGCTCAACATTATATCCTCACCATTTGAGGTATCTTAATACAAAACATTCTTTTATTTCTTGTTCTTTATATGAATCGTTTTTAAATTTATTTGTTATATGCACATGTTAGTTTAGATTTAGATTTAATTCATAATAGTTTTTGCTTTCTATATTGAAACTGCTATCACATTGTTGATAGGTTCTCATTGCACAAAGCTTGGTTGCAAAACCAAGCCAACAATTACTTTCTAGACGTTGAGAGAAACTGCTAACTTCACTCCTAGCAGAAAGACATACCATTTTGCTTGGTTGTTAAATACTAATCCAAAGCCCCATGCAAACGAGTTCACTGTTCTCCCCTCAGGATCCTCCCACATGCCACTGCTAAGACTAGTTACAATATTTTATCATAATATTCAGAATCTATTTCCTTATTCAAAATATATTTAAAATATGTTAATTTTGTTTATATAATTTAGTTAATTATAGACTATTTTATATATCAAATTTATTTTATTATTATGCACCTTTTTATCATATAAATTTAACTTTATAAAAAATATATATCAAATTTATACATCACACCTTTATACTAATTTCAAATTAATTGATTAGTGTTTGGACTTATTTTTCTATTTATTAGTCCCTTCCAAGGCAGGGATATACTTTCCGTTGGAAAGTCAACTCTTTTTGACTTGGAATTAGTGCTGAATTTTTATGTTATTTTTCATAATGTTTTTTAATGTTTTTAGAAAAATGTCTAATAAATCGATTTTTCTGAAAATGAAATATATATAATTTATTTTTTGAAAAATGAAAATGGGATTTTTTTGTTGGTCAAGGATGCCAAGGATGTGACATAAATACCTATAGGAGGGATTTTATTTTTCAAAAATTAAAATTAATTTAAAAATTAAAAATTGTAAAATTTTACACGTCACTGGTATGATTGACTGATGGAACAAAATGACCAATTTTGATAATGACATGAGGGTGGTATACGGGGCGATAACTTGGCATTTTCTTCTCTACTCTTAGACTTCCGTGATAAGATTCTTTGCTTGTGGATTCAACTTCTAGTTAGCTACCTACACATTGTCCGTTTTCTCCCCTGACATGTGCAATCCTCCAAAGCTTCCTGGAATTTTTATAGTAAGTATTTCATGCTAATACTTTACATTGATTCAATATAGACTTTTCCATGAAATACTTGTTACAGAACACCATTTCTGAGATAAAACAACAACCTTTAACACCTAACTGCAACATAATTAATAATGGCATCAGTTAATGAGGCAACCAAATCATTTTCCTCAAACACCTAACTGCAACAAAATTAAGATCGACACCAGTTAACGAGGCAACCAGATCATTTTTCTCATCGTCCAAAGTTTCAAAATATGTTGTCAGCCGCTCACAAGCCTTGATTCATCATCTAGATGATCAAGGCTCTGTCTCATCCAGAAATCCTCAACTCTGAAGTAAGTTGCCATCCATGAGGTGGTGGATTTACTCGGTCGCTGTGCATAGTAGATAAAAATGGTCACCCATCTACAGAGATGGAGTGTGATGAGGAGGCGGTATTAGTATTACCAATGGCATAGTTTTTCCGAGTCTCTCCTTCGCTTCCAATGAGAACATCGAGCTGAACCATTTTAAGCATACTCAACAAAAACCAGTGAAAGAAATGGGAATGGATTTGGGAAAAGTCGTTAACAATGTGTCGCATGCTGGAGTTATTGTATAGATCCTGATCGGAGGTGAGGAGACCTTATCTATTTTTCAAATCGATGTAATATTTTTTGTCGAATATAGTTGGAGTGCAGATATCTAAGTATGTGGTGTTCATGGTGGCATTTGTAGGCCATGTTTTCCCTTGAGTTCCTTTGCATAGGACGCATTGAAGGTGGGATCTTTTGTTGGATAAAGCCTGTCCATGAACGATGCGGATTGACTAATACCAAAGGTGTGCCTTCCTGAATGTTCATACGTCCATGAAGCTTGTCCATAAAATTTAATGATCAAGGAATGGCTTAACTTATAATTTGTTTTAAATCATTAGCCTTTAACATTGGAAACTGACTTGAGAGTGCCACAAAATCCATGAAATTATTGAATCCTTTTCAGTGAAGAGAGTCATCAATCCAGTCACATTTCAAGTCGGACTAGGTATACTATCGACAATGACTGTGTGATTAGCAAAGGTTAAGCTGTCTCTATGGCCTAGTGGTACTAGAAATTCTAGTACTCTGGCCTATTTGTTGCCGAATAAAATCACAACTATGGTTAGTTCACATCTCATTAGCCAATGAAAAAAATTCATGTAAATATTTATTGGAAGAACCCACTTTTTCATCCGTATGATGAATTTCTAGTTCTTCTTGATTCAAGAAACTATACTAATACTTACTCTCTCTTAGTTTAATACAACAAACTCAAGGAATACCTGGATTTTCTCAGTCCGATGAAGGGTAAGATGATCTATACTACTAAGAATAGATACCAAGTCTCAATTAGGCTTAATTAAGGGTCCATATCAATATATAAGAGATTTAATGGGGTTTCGAGTTTAAATGCGCACCACAAATACTGCATAAGAAGATGCTAAAGCCAATATTTCAGCGTAAGAAACTACTTCGATGCAGTTAAATTCTTTCATTTTGTTGATAAATATCAAATGATGTGGCTCTGAGTGTGAGCTTTGGAGTAGTTTGCTCCTTGCTCTGGTCACCAAACATTTCATTTAGAAAGATAGTTTCCCTTGTACAATGCCCATGAAAGCTCGTCCAATGGCATTGGCAAAGCACTTGCATGGACACCATGAACATATGACACGATAACAATGATCAACATGGTAACAATGTATTTGGATTCCATTTCATTCTTACATCAAAGAAACACTAGGCAAGGCACCTCAAGAACGCCATGGCTACTTTTTAAAGGTTGCCATGAGCATAATGACCCTCCTTTAACCATGACATCAAATTTTGGCATCCAATCAGATGCCGATAGTGTTTTGCAACTCCTATTTGACTTCCAATTCTTCGGCTCTTTCTTTTCTCATCAAATTCTTGTCATCATTAATATGTTTATTTTTTATCAACCACGGCTGGAAAAATGAACATTTCATGGTATTTCAAACTGTTTTGTCTCGTGTGTCATATTTTTGACTAAGGACCACTGGTTATTTGTCTCGCCTTTGGCATTCATTCGTTTCATTGACTGACATTGCAAGGGTTCGAGGAAACAACATGGGAGAGTTTCATGGTATGGGGAGAGGGTTAAATTTAGAGGACATTTTAACTATAGGTTGATTTTCTTTTTTATGATTATATTTATAATTATCGGAATTTATGTTAAAGGAGTGGTAACAAAGTGACTCCACTTGATATAAATTCAAAAGGTTCTTCTATATGGTATGTCTAAGATATTTTGTGTTGGATTCTATATGACATCAAATGCACTGACTTTGATTATTTATTTACTTCCAATTTGGCGTCGTATAGTGATGGAAAGCATCTAGTGGCATGTGACTATGCCAACTTCCATTCAAAAAATGACTTTAAGTTTTTGCAACCTCATCAAAGGGTAAACATGTCACCTTTCAATATTGGACCCACGACACATTGGAGAGTAAAGATGTCACTTCTCAGGAGGCCTAAATCTGATAAAAAAAATATAAAACCTTGATTTCAAAGATCCAACAATCTCCTATTGACATGGAAATTGAATTTGAATCAGAGGTGTTATGATTTTTACTCTGATTTCAAGGAACTAACAATCTCTTCTTGAGATGGAAATTGAATTTCAACAAGCAATGCCATGATTAAGATCTGAATAAGAAGTGCTAGGTTTACGATTTTGATTGTTAGATGCTCAATATCTACATTTAAAATATAGATAACAACAATAGTAACACATTGATTTCACCGATCCCATGCTTATTTGGATTGGTCTATGGAGGGAAACTAAACATTGGTTGTTTGGAAGGATCAGTAAGAAGAGCCCATCCCATTACGATGAAGAGACACTTGAGCCTGATCGTCGTGAAATTTAGCCAAGTGAATTGATGCTTGGAATGCTTTCTTTCCTTCCATTCCCCATCTAACCAAGACCAAGATGAAAATTGTGACAACTAGTCCAATAGTCGAAGCCTTATGGCTTATGGCTCTGACGCTTGTGCCCAAAGTTGTTGCGTCGCTGCCACATGGATTTCCTGTCCACTCTGAGGTGTTGATGTATATGTAACTTCGGAATGTATTTCATCTGTGTATTTTATATATATTTATTGTACCCTTAATAGAGATGTGTTATTCCTCTATAAGGAAGTGTCGTCATGTGGATTGACAAGTGTCGCAAGTGTGTGTACTTGCCGATGGGTTATTAGACCACCATGTGTGGGGTCGACCCTGAAATATATATATTATAATGTGATGTACCTAGATAGACAAGTCGGCCCCATAAGGTCACTCGGAAAAAAATGTTAGTATAAATAGAGATTGGAGATCTCTATTTTACACACTCGGAAAAGTAACTCCCTCTCACTCAGAAAGTGGCGCACTAGTGAGGAGGAGGATCATGTGCTACTAGGAGACTATCTCAGTGTTATTTGGTTGTACTTTGGTTGAGCCATTTCTCTCTCTATCTCTGAGGAAGTTGTGGGGTTTTTCACCTTAGGGTTTTCCCCACGGAAACTCTGTGTCTCTTGTCTCTTATGCTTTTGATTCTTGTGATGCTTGTCATATTGTGATTGTCATGCATTGATATACTGTATATGTTATTCTCTTAGCAAAGATCCTAGAGTATTGTGAATTAATGCTCAAAATTTAACATGGTATTAGAGCTAACCCGAGAAGAAGACATTTTGCAGTGACGAAATCTTGAGTTCCTTGTTTATTGGGTTTCTCTCCACAGATTTTTGAAAATCAGTATAGTAGATTGACTCTACTCATCAAGGCGCATCTATCTGTCCAATCAGAATTCAATTCTAAGCATTTTCAGATTTGGCCCTAAAAATTAGGGTTTCCAAAAAAATAGGAATTTATGGAATCTGAAGGAACATTTGGAAGCTCCTTGCAAAAATCGAAGTTTAGAGCTTTGGATCGAGATTTTTGGCTGGGTAGATCTCCGGGAAACTCAAACCCTAATTCAGGGCTCTCCCTAGTGAACCCAGGAGGACAAAAAGGAAATTCTAAAGGGAAAAAATTTGCTGATCTCAAATTCTGAATACACCACGTTGATAAGCTCATCAAGGCGCATCTTTCTATCTTTTCAAAAATTTGAAATTCACATTTTGAATTTTTAGGGTTTTTTCCGACAAACCCTAATCGGGGACTAGATCCAGTTTTCAGCATTTCAAGTGGTAAGACCTAAATCTTTTCTATTTCCATTTGAAGTACTCTTTAAGATGTCTCTCCACACCAAGCTTGAGGATAAGCTTGAAGGGGCTGATAACTTCCGAGCCTGGAAGTATAGGATTGGGTTAATCCTGGAAGAGAATGAGTTGGACTCATATGTGAAAGAAGACATCCCTATCCTAGAGGATGAAGAGGCCAAGGTATTGCATAAGAAGAACTTGGTCAAGGCAAAGAGAATCATTGTTGATTCTATCAAAGACCATCTCATACCCCATGTGTCTTCTCTTAAGACACCCAAGGAGATGTTTGAATCTTTGACCAAGCTATTTGAAGGAAAGAACATAAATCGGAAGATGACCCTGCAGAACCAATTGAATGGAGTAAAGTTTTAGAATGGAGAAACCATTCAATCTTATTTTTCAAGGGTCTCCCAGATCAAGGAACAACTAGAAGCAGTGGATGAAATGGTGGAGAATGGTGAAGTGGTGATGACCACTCTAAATGGGCTACCCAGGTCATGGGATTCCTTCATTCAAGGAATTTGTGCAAGGAAGAAGTTGATCTCCTTCAACAGATTGTGGGAAGAATGCTCTCAAGAAGCTAGACTTATAGCTCGTGAGGAAAAGATGGGAGGTGAAGATCAAGCTCTTGCAGCTCACACCAAAAGAAGCAAAACCAAGAAGGAGCACTCTTGCCACAATAGATCCTATCAAAAGAGTAAGAAGGACCTAAGATGCTTCACATGCAATGAGAAGGTCAGTTTGCTTCAGATTGTCCCAAGAAAAAAAGGGATAATAACAACAATAAGAAGAAGAAGGGCAGCAAAAGAAGGTTTCATGCTCATACTACTGAAGATGATGAACCCCCAAAGAAGAAGGCTAGGGCAGAAAGTGATAGTGATGATGACTCATCAAGTGAAGAAGAGTATGTTTTGATATCTGCTCTCATAGGTACTATCTCCCATGGTTGTAATGATTGGTTAATTGACAGTGGGGCTTCCAGACACATGACTGGGTTTAAGGAATCTTTTGTGAACCTATCTGAACATGAATCACCCCATAAGGTGAAACTTGGGGATGATTATCAATACCCAATCAAAGGAAGTGGTGAAGCCTCCTACAACCTAGATTCTGGAAAATCTTTTAAGATGAAAGAAGTCCTTCATGTACCTGGGCTCAAGAAGAATTTACTCTCCATCTCTGCATTGGATGCAAAAGGTATGAGGGTTGCATTTGTGGATGGCCAAGTCCTAATGTGGCCAAAGGGAAAGAACATAGATGATGCAGTAGTGATTGGAGAGCAAGAGGGAGGTTTGTATAAATTGAAGGGACAACCTGAACATGCCATGGTGCATGAATCCATGGAGCCAAGTGAACTTTGGCATAGAATACTTGCTCATATGCACTATAGAGCACTTCCAATTACAAGCAAGGTAGTAGAGGGTCTTCCTGAAATCAAGACCAAACATGAAGGTGTCTGCAAAGGATGTGCAAAAGGTAAGAACATTAAGAAGGCTTTCCCAAGCAGTGAAAGCAAGGCAAAAGACATCCTAGAAATCATCCACTCAGATGTATGTGGTCCTATGTCATCCAGTTCCCTGAGTGGGTATGTTTACTATGTCTCATTTATTGATGACTTCTCCAGGAAGACTTGGGTATACTTCTTGAAGAGCAAAGATGAGGTGTTTGATAAATTCAAGGAATTCAAAACCTTGATGGAGAATCAAACTGACAAGAAGATCAAAACATTCAGATCCGACAATGGTGGAGAATTCACCTCAAGTGACTTCAAGAAGCTTTGTAGTGATTCACGGATTAAGAGGGAGTTGACTACTCCGTATAATCCTCAATAGAATGGAGTTACAGAAAGGAAGAACATAACTATCATGGAAGCAGCAAGGGCAATGCTGCATGACCAGGATCTACCTATGCGTCTGTGGGCAGAAGCAACTAGAACAGCTGTATATGTGCAGAACATAACACCCCACAAGATATTGGACAACAAGACACCTGAAGAGGTCTTTTCTAGTAAGAAAACTGAAGTCAGTCATCTCAGAATATTTGGTTGTCCAGTATACACTCATGTCCCAAAGGAAAAGAGGACTAAACTAGATCCTTTAGGAAAGAAGGGTATCTTTGTGGGTTACAGTGAAATTTCGAAGGCTTACAGAATATACTTTCCAGGGTTCAAGAAGATTGATGTCAGCAGGGATGTAACATTTGATGAAAACTCAGCATTCATCAAATCAAGGAAGGCACCTATCGAAGTTTATGAAGAACCTAAGGAAACCAGATTTCAAGACACTACCATGACTGAAGCAGTTCCAGAAGTTGTTCGTGAGTTTGAAGAACCACAAGAACCTGTAGATCCACCCCGTGAGGATAACTCTCACAAGAGGAAACCTGCATGGGCTAGAGAGCTCATTCAAGATGCAGAAAGATTTGGCATTCCAGAAGAAGAAAACAGAGCAAAGAAGAGAACCAGATCACATACCATCCATGTTGCTTTACTTTGTGACATTATGAAAAAAGAGCCTTCCAATTATGAAGAAGCAGCGGAAAAGAAAGAATGGAAGGATGCCATGGTTGAGGAATACCAATCAATAATGAAGAATGATGTTTGGGATGTTGTCCCAAGACTTAAAGAGAAGTCTTTTGTGACTTCCAAATGGATCTACAAAATCAAACATGCTGCAGATGGTAGTGTAGAGAAATACAAGGCAATATTCGTAGCTCGTGGCTTCTCTCAGAAAGAGGGAATAGATTATGAAGAAAATTTTGCACCTGTAGCCAGGTATACTTCCATCAGAACAGTACTTGCCCTGGCTACAGCAATGAGATGGAAAATAAACCAAATGGATGTCAAGACTGCTTTCTTGAATGGTGTAGTTGAAGAGGAAGTATGTGTGGAACAACCACTCGATTTTGAAATACATTACAGGGAGTCATATGTGTATAGATTGAAGAAAGGCTTGTATGGCTTGAAGCAAGCTCCCAGAACCTGGTATGGTAGGATGGACAGTTTCCTATCTAGTTTGGGCTTTACCAAGAGTAAAGCGGATTCCAACCTTTACTACAAGGTTGAGGAAGGGAATCCTGTGATTCTACTCCTGTATGTGGATGACTTATTTGTAACAGGAGATGACAAACTGATTGCAGATACTTAGAGGAAGCTTGCTGCTAAATTCGATATGAAAGATTTGGGAATGATGCACTATTTCCTAGGTATGGAGGTGTGGCAAAGTGCAGGTGGGATCTTCCTTGGTCAAGGGAAGTACACAGTAGATATCCTGAAGAGATTTGGGATGATGGATTGCAAGGCCATGGCCACACCTATGGCATCGAATTTGAAGCTTCTATGTGATGCTTCATCTGAGCCGGTTGATGTCTCTATGTATCGTCAGATGATTGGGTCCTTGATGTACCTGACGAACACGAGACCAGACATTTGCTTTGCTGTGAACACATTGAGTCAGTTCCTGACAGATCCGAGGAGTGTTCACCTGGTTGCTGTAAAGCATGTTCTGAGGTACCTGAAGGGTATAGTGGATTATGGGCTCAAGTATGAGGCGAATCAAAAGTTTAACCTACAGGGTTATGTTGATTCAGATTGGGCTGGCAGTGCTGCAGATAGGAAGAGCACATTTGGGTGCTGCTTCAGTATGGGATCAGGTGTGATCTCTTGGTTTAGTAGGAAGCAGTCCTGCGTAGCACTGAGTGCAGCTGAGGCAGAGTATGCTGCATCCTGTTCAGCTAGTTGTGAGGCAGTATGGCTACGGAAGCTACTGTCTGAGTTATTTGATCTCCCATTGGATGCTACTGGTATATTCTGCGATAACCAGAGTTGTGTGAAGCTGTCTGAGAACCCAGTGTTTCATGACAGGTCGAAACACATAGAGATCAAATCTCACTATATCAGGGATATGGTGCAGAGAGGAGCTGTGAAGCTCCTGTATGTTGCGACGGACGAGCAGATTACAGATGTGCCGACGAAGCCACTAGCCAGGGTGAAGTTTGAGTACTTCAGAGAGAGGCATGGCGTTCTTCAGATTGAGGACACTTCGAGGAAGAAGTGATGGACACATTTGCTGAAGCCATTCCAAGCATGTTGGAAGGAGGATCCTTCACATGGTTGTGGATGTAAGCGCTGGATGATGATCATTAGAATGATGTTCTGGTTTCTGCTTGGATATGATCAGTTGGATCATCTTTATGTATGTATGCATCATGTTGGATGCTGGATATGATCAGTTGGATCATTTTTATGTATGTATGTATGCATCATGTTGGATGCTGGATATGATCAGTTGGATCATTTATATGTATGTATGCATCATGTTGGATGCTCGATATGATCGGTTGGATCATGTGTATGTATTTTTGTATATGCATCATGTTGGATGCTTGGACCATGTATTTGTATATGTATTAGGTGGATACATTGTATGATCAGGTGGATCATGTATGGTGATATGTATCATGTATGATGATATGTATCAGGTAGATACTTGGTATGCATCAGGTAGATGCATTGTATGATTAGGATGATCATTGATGATGAGCTTTAGGATGTTGCTCCAGATGACATGCAGCAGGATGTTGCAGTGATGATGATCAGGATGATCATGTGTACATCAGGATGATGTATGGTGAGTATCAGGTTGATACTCTATGGCCGTGGATTAGGTGTGCAGATGAGCATGTAATTCGTTGCCCTGGGAGATTTGCAGATAGTCTTTCGAGGTTTTGCCTATGGCATGTAATTCGGTGCCTTGGGATATCTGGCAAATGCTCTTTCGAGGTTTTGCTCTGGGAGGACATATAATTCATTGCCCTGGGAGATCTGCAGATAGTCTTACAAGGTTTTGCCTATGGCATGTAATTCGTTGCCTTGGGATATCTGGCAGATGCTCTTTCGAGGTTTTGTCCTATGGCATATAATTCATGTCCCTGGGAGATCCGATAGGTTGGGCTGTGTTCCCATAATCAGTCCTGGGATGCTCTTGCGAGGTTTTTCCATGACCACATGTAATTCGTGCCCTGGGAGATCCTATAGGTAGAGCTGCTTGCTCGTAACAGCCTAGGATGCTCTTGCGAGGTTTTGTGGTGAGGTCACATATAATATGGCCTTGGGAGATCCTATAGGTAGAGCCGTGTGCTTGTAACAGCCTGGGATGCTCTTTCGAGGTTTTGTGACGCACGTAATAAGTCCTGAGGATTCCACAGTATGGCCAGTGATTACAAAGACCTGCAGGTGGTGGGCCTACATCCAGTATGAAAAAGGACTGGCTCTGTAGAACTTCCTATGACAAGTAGAGTCAAAGATTTGTTGAGATAGCAGCAGTAGTGACGATGATGATGACGATGCATCAATGACGATGATCCCGAGAAGAAGACTTGTCTAGCAGATCTGTATCGAGAAATACCTTCCTAGTTAAGAGGGAGTGTTGATGTATATGTAACTTCGGAATGTATTTCATCTGTGTATTTTATATATATTTATTGTACCCTTAATAGAGATGTGTTATTCCTCTATAAGGAAGTGTCGTCATGTGGATTGACCAGTGTCGCAAGTGTGTGTACTTGCCGATGGGTTATTAGACCACCATGTGTGGGGTCGGCCCTGAAATATATATATTATAATGTGATGTACCTAGATAGACAAGTCGGCCCCATAAGGTCACTCGGAAAAAAGGTTAGTATAAATAGAGATCGGAGATCTCTATTTTACACACTCAGAAAAGTAACTCACTCTCACTCAGAAAGTGGCGCACTAGTGAGGAGGAGGATCATCTACTACTAGGAGACTATCTCAGTGTTATTTGGCTGTACTTTGGTTGAGCCATTGCTCTCTCTATCTCTGAGGAAGTTGTGGGGTTTTTCACCTTAGGGTTTTCCCCACGGAAACTCTGTGTCTCTTGTCTCTTATGCTTTTGATTCTTGTGATGCTTGTCATATTGTGATTGTCATGCATTGATATACTGTATATGTTATTCTCTCAGCAAAGATCCTAGAGTATTGTGAATTAATGCTCAAAATTTAACATGAGGTCCCATGTTTCCTAGCTTATAGCCCATCGTCGGAGCCTTATTGCTTATAACCTCGACAAAGCCTTATGGCTTATAGGTTTTGCTTGTGCCCTCTACCACGTGGCTCGCCTGGCCCACTCCATCCTCTTCGTTGCTATCTATTTGGCAGGGACTTAGCTGCAACGCAATTTTTTCCCTTGTTAAATAACTTCTTAACCATTTAACTTTTTAATATTTATATACAATTTTCATTATTAACCATCTAACCTTTTAACCGTTATATCCAACCTTCATCATTAACCCTATAAATTTTGAGAGACATTCACATCCGACCTTTATTGTTAAACCAAAATATCATTTCATTTTATTTTAAATAGAAAAACATCCCAAAATTCCAAATAATCATGAATATTCATCTAATATTCGTATTATATCCAACCTTCTCGTTAACTATCAAATATTTTGGCATTTACATCCGACCTTTGTCATTTACAAGTATATGACTATATTCTAAACACAAACATCCATATCATGAATATTGATAATCTTATTATATCATTGATTTTAATGTTAAAAACACCTTTACAGTTCAAATAAATAACCACAAACATCATCACATATTTTTTTAATATAATTCCATGCTTATAACAATCATTATTATTACATTTAAAAATGCTTTTATACAATTATATGGGATTTCAAACAAAATTACAACATAAAATTCAAGTGCAAAATAAAATGAACACATGGGACATGGGATCGTTGTCTATGGTGATTTTCCGTACATTGACAAACATGTATTATAGAATTTCTTAGTTGCATTAATTTTAATTTCATTATAAATAATATTAAATGATCGATATATACATGCTTTTAGAGGAGTAAAACAATTCTCATTCTAAACATTGAGTAGTGAAATAACATCTATTTGATTCAAAATGGATTGTTATATAATTTGTTATTTGTTTTGATATTTTTTTTGGTAAAATAATTGTATGGTCTATTTTCTGGTTAAGCTTCACTTTGGTGTTTTGGAATCTATAACTTTCTGAACTCTGTTTAAGGTCTTAAATGACCACTTCTAAGGTGAAATTTTTTTAATCTTAGCTCCTGTTATCCTTAAAGTTTGTACTAGACTATCATACTGCAAAGTTTAGGCACCTCAAGATTATTTGGAATTTTTGGTTTAAGTACTTAGGTAAAGAAAAACAAGTTTTAAAGGATAGGAAGATCAAGTCAAAGATTATATCTAACTCTAAAATAAATAATCAAAAGCATGGAATTTAAAGGGTGAACTTTAAATGTGTATTAAAGTAAGCCAATATTTGATTAAGAATAAATGAAGATAAAATATTACAAACTGCAAACTTTATACATTCACTTGGCTGATCATGACATTCAGAAAAAAAAATAATCAGTTTTTTGGATATGTTTCAGATAATCATGGGCATTCACAATAAATACTTCACTGTAAAAGATTTCATAATCAAAGAAAACAATTGAGACTAAATTGTCATGCATTCATATCCAAGGAAAAGTAGCTATGCTGGTTTACAAAAGTTTGTATAGATCCATCCAACAAATACAGGAGTTTCTGATCATTAATAACATAGTATTTGAACTCCCTTTACAAAATGTAAGTCTCTCTCTTGACCCTTAGACTGAACCCCCTCCTAAACGTCCATGTCCTAATTTATAATTACATTACATTTCTAGACAAAAAACATATCCTCAAAAGATGGATCAAGAATAAGACTAAAAGATACAAATAAAAATTAAATCTTCGATCCACACTTGAAGTATTTATTTTGATTTGGCAGGATCTTAACTTGATCTTCATGACACTAATAAGCTGGAAATAAGGAACATATTCCATGCTTGACTTGAGATAAGATTTGGTCGTTACGCATCTGCCACTTGAAAAAATTTGATTGGAGATAGATCTTCGAACATACTGATAACATCAACAAACCTTTCAAAAAGTGCTACCAAAAATTGAAAACATTCTAGAATGAATATCCTCATGAAAATAGGAGAAACCAAAAATTGAGCATACAAAGTCTCTGAAAGAACCTTCAATCCTTTTGATGCTTCTTCTTGTGAAATTGTCTTTTAATCATTTTGTACTTCTTGTATAATTTCTTGTTCTGCTTTAAAAGTTCCTTATTTTTATGATGGAGGTTCTTCTTCTTTCCAGTAGACTTTTCATCCCAATCACAAAGAAAATTATGTTTTGTAGCAAGTTGTTCATAATCCTTTACCATCTCCTCTTTTTCTCTTTGGATTGCACTATTTTCCTCCCTATAATGATTATTCCAATCTTCAAGTTTGTATAACTTCTCCTGTGGCTCTGTTATTTATTTTTTCTTTTATTTAACAATCTACGACACTATTACCTCTTGAGTCATTACATCTTTAAGAATCTCCGGCTCTTCTCCATACTCTGATTTCTTGGCCTCAGAATTCTGTAATTCTGCAGCTTTTAATTGATCCTCAGGAAAAGTATACCCTGCTTCTCTCACTATTTCTGAATCTGAAAGAGCATAATGTTCATCCCCAGGTAAATCAAGCATATTATTTATTCCTTTTCCAATTTGAACCAAGTTCTGAGTAATCTAATTCTCAAACCTAATAGCCAGAGCATCTTCCTCATCAAAGTCCTCTTCTACAGTAATAACAACACCCTTCTTAAAAGAGGGATCCATGGCAGCCCTAGCATTCATATTAAGCTTATTTGAAGGTCTAGTATGGGATCTTCTAGAAGAAAACTCAAACACTTCCCGATGAACCATATGGAAGGATTTCTTAACCTTTTCAAGTGAAGGTTGATTCTCAGAAGTATCGATCACAAGTGTAGCATGAACTTTATGACTTGATTCAAGAACAAATGCAACTTCTTCTGAAGACTTTCCCTTCTTAACATTCATCTCTTTTTCACGAGGAATAAGAACCAAGTCTTCCTTAACTGAATTGTCTTGTAGATATTGATGTTTCCTTTTCTGACTTCTGGTTTCTCTCATTAAAAATTCTTCATGCTAATGTGCACCTAAAGAATTCCTACCCCAACTTTTAGAAACCCTAGGAGAAGGAACATATGTTTCTAATTGAATTTTTCGAATGGGGGTCTCTACTGGAATTTCTAGAACAAGGGATTTTGTCTCAACCTTATGTATTTTAAATTCT
Organism: Larix kaempferi; assembly: GCA_027924585.1. Taxonomy (NCBI): domain Eukaryota; kingdom Viridiplantae; phylum Streptophyta; class Pinopsida; order Pinales; family Pinaceae; genus Larix; species Larix kaempferi. The sequence continues at coordinate 5,062,851 of BSBM01000862.1, read as the reverse complement.
TCCTCGAGAGAAAACCCTGAAGAAACTAGGAAATTCTGCCATGTTTGGTCTAGTTTCTTCAATTAATTCAAAACCAATAACTTAATCAAACCATAATGGAAAATACTATGTTTGGAGTGATCCGGATGAGTTTGAACCCTCATGGACATACTAGTTAAAATCTTCAAGAAGAGGTAGGGTAAATTCATCTTCTTCATACTTGAAATGTGTAGGAGGAAACATATATGATAGATGAATGTAGTAGCAAACCTACCCTCACAAATTATGTAGAGATGAACCATTTTCAAGACATCTGTCCATTCTTCTTTTAGATATCTCCTCGGAACACCCTTTCTCCAGTCAAGATCATAATATTCTAGCTTTAAAAGCTGGTTATAATAAACATAAAAACCCTAATTCTTAAACCATTTATCACCATCTATAGGAATACCAACTACTACGGATATCGAATCCTCTATAACTTGAAACTTAAAATTTCCAAAGGTAATTATATCTCCATCAAAAGTCTAAGCAAATTCCTCAGCAACCTCATCATTGAAACCTTGAATCCTTTGAAATAATATAAACCATCATGCATATTTTAACTTTTGAACACAATTTGGGAATGCTTCTAGACAACACACATCTGCACATTCATACCTACGCACCAACCCTCCTTTCTTTCCCATTTTAAACAGAATATGTTAAATGTGATCGATCTCGATCTAAGAGGAAAATGGTTTAAACAACAAGAAGACTAATTTTGAAATATAACATATTTAAAGATAGCAAGATTCCTTTGAATTCTATTTTAAAATATTTCTGACCATTAAAAATGATCATTGCATATTGTCGACAGTTATTGGGTAACAATCATGCGACTGTACATGTTAAATCATGAAATATCGTGACATTAATAAGATCCATCCATCATAGCTAGCTTGCTTGAAAATATAATTTCAGGGTCTGAAAACCTTCTCAAATAATGATTGGAAACAGGCTAACAGAAAATGACTGCAGTGGGAACTTGTTAACTTTTTGCATTGCCTTTTTTTTTTAACCAAGTTTGATTTGCACTATAGGAAATTTCAAATTTCCAGCAGCCCTTTAATTAGTTGCAAAATGTTAGAAAAAAATCTCTATTTTCAATGAAAATATACAACCAAAGTAAGCCATATTACATACTACCATCCTAAAATAGAACACATTAAAAAATAATGATGACAAATAACCAAAATCAACAAGGAAAGTAAATGACCTTAGGAAATACAATCATCAATAAAAGAGCCAAATATAAGAAAAGGAATAAGATAAGAGAAATATCTACGCCAACAATTCTAGGGATAACATCTCCCAACCTCTTGAATGTTTTATGCACATTGAAATCTTTCCATCAATGCAAAAATCATGCCTCAATCAAAGTTCATATGTGGAAGCCATGCCTCCTTAAAGTTGAACTATCCTATTGACCACCATAATATCGAGTGGATGTTAGGGCATATTCTATTACTCACACATGTGGAGATAGTCACGTGTGGAATTTCAAGAACATTTTAGGGAACCTAAAAACCTAACATATATTGGGGATTGAGACATGCAAAAACTCTAACCCTACATGACTATAAGTTATGTTAGATACTAGGCCACTATAAAAGGCAATGGTTCCATTATATTTGTATTGTTATCGTTCCTTAGTTGAGCAAAGCATTTGGGAGTCAAATTTTGGAGGAAAAAAAAGCAATAGTTAATAGTTTGTAGCTTACACATTGTCCACAGTGTCCACAACAACTCCATACTAAGTGCCCTTTTTTTTATTTCATAACTGAGAATAAAAGAGCAAAGCATAGGCACCGCCTTCTAGTTGGATTTTTCTGATATTTGGTTTTCTTGTGGTACATCTTATATTTATTGTGTGTGTGGTGTATTATTTGCTTATTGCATTCATTATAGTTTTAGTTTATCTTGACATCATTAATGTAGTATAATAAATCTCCAATATAAAGTCCATAATATGAGGTTATAAAATATTAAAATATTTGTCGTGATGAATTGTTTCCAGTGGAATATCCATGGCAATTTACATTATCATATTTTTATTAGATTTATTTGGGTTTTGTGGAAAGTTGTACGATCCAGGAAGTGACATAAGGAAGTGTCTCAAAACCCTAGTAATGGTGGATGAATATAGTAATAACAATCCACCAAATGAGTTAGAGGATATTTTAAAATTTGAAAGCACGTTTCATTGACATATTTCACACCATGGTCATTCTCATTGAGGAATTATAGAACAAGTTTAGACCTCACTATGATTTTTGTAGCTCTAACTCAGAAGATGGTTCGGATGAGAAATATGGAGATAACCATAGACCCAAAAAAGGACAAGAAAAAATAACGAGAGAAAGAGAGGTTGAATATAGTGTCATCACTTCTTCCTAGTCTTTGTTTTAAGTGGAAGCAAAAGTGAACATCAAAACCTACCAATATGATCTATTGTTGTTCTTAAAATGCATAAATGGTTGCAATTAGAAGTTTATTTCAACAACCATAACATGGTATAAGAGAAAAATATTTCATTTTCCCAATTGAATTTAGAGGGCCATGCCCAAATTTGGTGGGAGAGATGCATGGAGACACTCAGATTATATGGTTCCCCCCTATAACTAACTGGGAGGCCTTTAAAAGTCTCACTGTTTCCCAATGATAACTCTCATTAAGTCCCATTTTTATCCTATTAGGTATGAAGAGGTGCAACGAATATTATTAGGTATGAAGAGGTGCAACGAATATAAATGGCATTAAATATAAGATAAATAACAATGTAGATAATCACACAAATAAATAGTTAATTAATAATTAGTTAGCAATAGATATTAAATATCATAGGTATAAGGGCACAACCTTTCGTTATGTAAGCCCAGTTGTATTTAAGAGGGCCAAACCTGTAATTCTTATCATCCATTTTTATCAATCATTTTATCATATATATATTTATATTCAATTATGCGAAGTCAGATTCGCTTCTCAACGGAGACGACCGGATTCGGTTGTTGCATTTGGTATCAAAGCGGATTCTCTCCTGCACTCTCAAACTCGGCTCATCAACTCCTCGAGTAAGCTCGGATTCGACTACCTCCACCTTTGAATTCGGTTTCAACTCATATCAACCACACATTCTTCCGCTGCTCCATTTTCACTGCCTATCACTCCTCACATCGTTTCTCTGTCCTCACGCCATCATTCCGCCTCCTCTCCACTTGCTGCGCACTCACCTCTCTGCATCCAATCTCCTTCCCATGTAGCCCTTCTCCACATTCCATCTCCTCCCCCATCTCTCGTCCACCGCCACTCCGCATCACCCATTCTCCTCATCTACTACACTCTCACATCCAATCTCACTCTCGTTCATCCTTCACGCTCCCTCCAAACTCCTTTTCACTAAAAGTGATCCACGCAACTCCTCATTCGTGTCCACCTTGCTCTCTTCATCAACCTCAAATCTCACACACTGCCTCTCGTCCTTGCCACCTCTCCTACCGTCAGGCTCTCCTTCCTCATTATCCACACGCTTGCTCCTACCTCCGCACTGCCCTTCCCACACTGCGCCCACCTCTTTCTGCTCTCCACGCCAGTCTCCACCAGCCGCTCACCTCACACCAGCCCCTCACGTGCCATCCCTCAACCTTCCAAACCCACGTCCTTCACGCTTCCCCCCGCATCTCCTCTCTTCACCGTTGCTCTTCCACATCGACACCCCCTCCACGCCATCCCCTCCCTCCACCACTTCCTGCCACCTCCACGTCGTCCCCTTCCTCCTCCCCGCTGCTTGCTGCTCCCTCTCCCTCATGCCCTGTGCGTCCTCTTTCCCTTACGCCCATGCATCCTTCCCTCCACGCAGAAACCCTAATTTCACCCCCAATGCGCTAAAACTCTAATTCCTTCATAAAAATTAAACATTACATAATTATTATTATGTTAATATTTATTTTTATTAAAAAAAATTACTATTCAAATTATAATTTTTAATAAAAATAATAATTATAATAGTTATTATTTTATAATAATTATTAATAATTAACTCTCAACCTTAACATTAACCATGAAGTCATTTAAAGACGAATGGGATGAGATCTCGAATCGATTTCATAGGAAAGTGGACGAAATGTTTGATCGGATGGAACAATTAGTTGTAAAAGCGGCTCAAAAAGCTATTGATGACACCTTCAATAAAATAAGCCAACAAAGCAACCCGAAGGCCTCTGAAGACAAAGACTCTGAAAATAAATCTAAATATGATTTTCAAAGTTCGGAAGAAAAACCAGATAAAGAACATAAAAATAATAAAGAGGAAGATACAAAAAACTATTATGTCAACCAAGATGAGAGTAAGGATATTGATCAAAATTGCGGTGAGAATCAAGCAATTTATGCTATTAACTATCCGACTAAAGCGGTATGTACCAAAGGTAATGAAGAACTTATGATAGGGACTAAAGAAAAAGACAGTAATGAAGATCAATACATCAACAAGAATCTCACAATAACAATAAATGGTTAATTAATAATTAGTTAGCAATAGATATTAAATATCATAGGTATAAGGACACAACCTTTCGTTATGTAAGCCCAGTTGTATTTAAGCGTGCCAAACCTATAATTCTTATCATCCATTTTTATCAATCATTTTATCACATATATATTTATATTCAATTATGTGAAGTCGGATTCACTTCTCAACGGAGACAACCGGATTCGGTTGTTGTAAGAGGACCAATTGATCCATTGCATTGCTTCTGATAAAACCAAGGGTGAAATATGTAATATACACTATCAAGTACATAAAAATGGCTATTATGTTGGACATATCTTCCAAGAACCTAGATGTACTCCTCAAGTACCTAGGTGATCTACACAATCATTTATAGAGGAAGGTTATGTTTTTAAAACCTAGGAAGGTTGATGAAGCTTGTGTGGAAGCACAATATCTAGAGAATATAGGTAATACTAGAGGAAAACGAAGTGGGTCCAATTAGAAATACCACTAAGATGATTCCAAGGATGGAAATAACAAGTGGAAAAGAAAGGATGAGAAGACAAAAACCACTACACATTAGTGCAAGAATCCAAACAACCACTGCAACCATTGTAATATCGATCAAGTGACACTAAAAATAAGTGATGGAATCTACGTCCTGAGTTGAATCCAAATAACCACAAGATGGATTCTATAAAGAAGAACATGCTAGGTATAGATTTAAGCAACTAGGTAGAGAGAAACTCAAAATGTACATAAAGGATTGTTTGTATTTGGTGTTAGTGTTTTATCACCACTGTGTGCCAAAAGTACCTACCTAAGGGTTGTGTAATTATGAGTACCAGATAAATAAGGTTGAGAGGAGCTAAAATGCATATACAACATTCTTCATTATGTATGCAATATAAATAGAAGAGAAACTAGCTAAAAGAGAACAAACCGTAACATGTAAATAATATTGGTTTTTGTATAACAAACGCATATGATAGAGATACAACTCGATGTTGGTTGTAGTTGGCTTGACATCTACAGCAAACCCAAGGGGGGGTTCTTGTTCTTGTTTTTTTCTCTCAAGTCCTAGCCAAATGATGTATGTGCAGAATCCCAAATGGTGAAAGGAAAAATATATACGAGAGGCTCTTTCTCTGTTACTATAGGTAATATGAAAACATATCCTTACTATTATGGATATGGAATGCATTTTTGAAATGACCTTGAGGGATTTATTTACACGATAGAATGTGGACAATTCTTAAATCTAGTGCCAATGTGAATAATCTCGTTTTCATTAATGACTTAGTGGGAAGGTAGGTATTGGAGACCAAATCAAAGAAATATTTTTGGCAATAATAATTTAGTTCAATGTCTACTTTCCGCCACTACACCTTTCTAGAAGGTGCATGGCAATAAAGAAGAGACAAATTCTATTTTTGTTCCCTCATCGTAGTTTTCAAGGCTTTTGGTGCAATGTGGTTTCATGGAGTTTTAAAAAAATTATGTTTAATGATTGTTTATGGTCATCTTATGACTTATTTCAGTTTTTGGTAATTACTAAGGTCATATGGACATGGAAGTGATGGAAATGTGTAATGGTGATGATGCTCATGGCAAAGTAGGCAAACAAAATTACGTTATTAATAGTTTACTTGATGTGTGAGGTTAAGAGATGACCGTATAGCCAAAATACATCATACATTCTTTTCCCTTTCCAATCCATAGGAAATCATGAATTCCTAGGAAATGAGTGAGAGGGTGTAAAAATAATGGATCCCATCCCCCAAAGGGGCCATCGAGACCACACCTACAGACAAACCAACTAGTGGGGTTCGGTGTGATATTAGTGTAACCTATACTTACACACATGGAAATGATTCCCAATAATAAAATAATGTTTGGAAAGAAAACCAATAGTACAAGCATTAGTAACATGTGTGGTTTCATGCATACTGTCTAAAACTTTGGAAGATTCCCAAATAAAGCGTCAAAGTGGAATTTTTTAAAGTGCTATGTTACCATCTATTTAACCCTTTCTCACCACCAAATAGATTAAATATCTATTTCACACCAATAAAATGTACCTGTTTAGACATATATAAGACGTGATTTGAATTCATGGTTTCCTGGAATCAATTTTTTTAAGGAGCTCCCTCCCATTGACATGCAGTACCACAGGAAAAGAAACACCCATGAAACATTGTGGAAATGGGTTGTTTCCATTGCAAACAGGTTGTGTAGGCATATGAAGGAGTTTAAAATAGTAGGACATGGTAGATAAATAAAAACCCTGATGGAGATAGCTAACCAAGCAAAGAAAAACGCAGCAATGGAAGCTGGAGCAAGCAAAAAATTTGGGGGAAGACTTAGCCATGACAGGAAACGACCGTGGTAGGAAGTGTCAGGCCAGCATGTGGGAGTTCACTAAAAAACATATGTAGTGATCAAAATTGAACCCTTCCCAGCCCTTCCAAGGGGTTCATACCCTTCCTAAAAGAGTAATTAAAAAACCACCCTTCAAAAAATGCAAATTTTTGAAATCACTTGTTATTTATGAAGGACAATAGATTTTATAAAGTTTCAAAAGAAGGGTCACATTTTTTACAACCAATTGCTTAATGAACATTGTACCTTCCATATTATATGAGGATGGATGTGAAACGTGAACATGATTTAGAGTTCATGTTCCAATACTTACCTTTAGCATAGAAAGACAAAGAATTTATATTCCTTTTGGCTCTTATCTATTTCTTGATGTAGTGTACCATTCCAAAACATTAAATCCATCACATATATCACCCCTAGATAATTATACCATCATATTGATGCATGCATCATTGTTAGTTCCACTTAATGAAAGCTTCCAATGAAGCTTGGACACCTTGTCTTTCTAAATATTCACTTGAATTCATGGGCTATGAGCATTGTGATCCTTGTCAATATGAGAATTGACATCACATTTTGTTTCCATACTTAATCTTTTGAGATCCTACAATCATCATAATTTCATTATCTTTTCCTCCCCTTTTGGATTTGTAAAATACTAACACAATTAGTCACACAATATGGGTGTAAATTATAATGGCATTGGGGACTTCTTATTAATATTAATTGCAAATGTGTGGCTTAATGACAATTTTGAAAAGAAAACAATATGCATCAAATGAACCTAAAAAATGTGGGCATCTCTATTTTTCATTTTTACATATTCCATCTCTTTAAAAGCATCTAACACGTTGATTTATAGTCATTTTATTGCATTGGTAATGCTATGTGTTTTTGTATTAAAATTTATGATATGGTTACACCGTTGATATCTAATATTTTCTTATTATTTGACCACAGTATTAGGCTTTGAGTCACTCAGTGTGTAATTAATGGAATCCCCATTATTACAATACATACTCAAAGGGAAACATATAACTAATAATTAAATATATATCTCTCAACAATGGACTAATGTTGTGCAAGTTTGGCTAGTTTCATCATAAAGATAATGCCTAGATTTTTCTCTATTTTTCAAAAAACTAGTTAGTGATTTTGTTTGGGACAAAATCTCTATTAAGCCGAGTGAAATTTTCTTACTTACATATATTCTTAATTAAGTTTAGATATGGACTTGTACAAAATGGGCCTTTTCAACTACACAAACCTAAAATATGATTATAGCTATCAAAATTATGATTTTGTTCATTGAATTGTCTACATCATCAAAGCCTTGATTCTATGCCCACTAAAATAGTCATTCACATTTTCCAGACTCTATGCATCTTTATCTATCACTCTTTCACTTCCTCTTGTTTTGTTATAGCTCAACTTTCACATTAGTGTGATTACTTTACATATAAAATATTTTGAGAATTCCCCATAACTTTTTTCTCCTCAACCCCACCCCAAGCTCAATGCCAAAAATACATCTCCATTTTAGCATTAATTATTGGAAGAAACAGTTTTGATTCAAGTGTGAGGTTCCTAGGAAATTTATCCAAAATGTAGAGTAATTCTTGTTATAACAAAACTTATGCATTATGGAAATTATGCTCTAAATATTCCTACTCTTGCACACATTTTTGCTTGGTTTGATTCAGTCATTGCATTTGAAGTTTTATAATGTCATTTTTAACATTCAAATTCCTCTAAAAAATACATGGCCCAATTTTTATTATTAATGTATGTGTAACCTGAAATTATAAGATATATATGTTATAAGTGTATACCTAGTTTATTCTTGTCAATTGAAGTACATATATTTTTTCAACTTTTCTTTTTTTAAATCATGGGAACAACAACCTCCTAAAGATATATCCAACAGCCTCTATTCAACTTTTTCTTTTTCAACTTTTTAAAAGGGTTGAATAAATATAAGAGTGGCCCTTCAAATTTGATCAATGCATGACATATGGATATTTAAGGCAAGCACAAACCCCAAAGGGTAGGCAGAACCCTAACGCGGAGGGATGATGGCATGTTGCAGACCGTAAGACAAGCTACTGAAATGGAATTCTTTCAGCCCACGTAATCCATCAACAGCAAATGACGGTGCCCACAGACACCAATACAAAAAAATAAAAAACACTGCAGGGCACATGTCGCTGGAGGTGATGATTTCGCCAACAAGTAACTCATGTGTGCAGAACGAAAATCTCGACGGGATCTCCAGGAAAATGCTCAGGCAAGTGTAGGAGTTGAATGCATTGCAGGGAAATGAATAATGAAAAAATGCACAGAAGGAAAATGAGTGGGTAGCTACCACACCAAAAGGTGGCCGAGAAAACTAAAAAAAGCAGACAAAATCGCCAACGGGGTCCTTCATCCACTGACGCCATTGTTGACATATAAGGGCATCACTACTCATTTCGATGGAGGAGAGAACAAACAGCAGAGGCCTGCCGCAAGTGAGTGAAAAACAAAGTGGAGATTCAAAAGTTTGATTGGGAGGAAATTCTGCTAAGAAACACAGAGAAGGTGTCGCGTTTTCCCCAGTTCTCAGCCATCCAGTGGCTATGAACAAACGTTTTCCTTGGACCGTAAGTTGCAAGATATGCCCAGGATTGTTTCTCATGTGTGCTTTTGATGATAATCAAGCAACCATGGTTGTTTCATTTTAATGTGACCAATGTTACCTACTGATAGTATTTATTCTCCACTTGATGTTGTTGGATTGGAGATATTACACACTCCATAAAGCATAAAGTATGACTGCTTTTTATTGTTTTATAACTTTTCAGCTGGGTGCAAAGCATGACTTTTACTAAGTTTTAAGTTCTCCCTAGAATCACTACTATGGCATTTGTCATGAGTAATTTTACTCATTCTCCAATAAAATTATTTCTTTTCTTTGGAGCTTGTCTAGCTTCTCTTCTCTCTCACAAGTTTTATGTGACTTTTCTATTAGCTAGGTTCACTGTGAAGATTTCGCATGGTATCATAGCCATGTTTCTAGGAGAAAGTGAATATGCACTTTATTTGCAATTTCATGAGGAAGATGCAAGAATAAATTGGAGAGTGAATCTACATTAGCCTCAATGGATGTAAGAGCAGTTCCTCTTATAACCCCAGTCAACTATTCTAAGTGGAGATCGAAGATGTCAAAATATATTAAGAGAAGATTCCTCTTTGATATAATAATGGGAATTCAGAATGGCTAAATTAGTGTGACAAAGCATACAGGTCGTTATGTGTCTTGCTATGTCTCATACTCTTCTTTTCTATGTCGATTCTACTGAATACCCAAATCAAATCTCGACCATACTGGAAAGAGTGTTTGGAAAGCAGGATGGTCTAAGAGGATACCATTTGGAGAGAGAGCTTACCATCTTGAGTGATCGTAGTATTGACACATTCCAGGATGTTTTCACCGATGCCTCTACAGATTCCTCTATTTCTCATAAAGCTGCTACCGAAGAGAAATCTTCGTCCTCTGCTTCTCATGAAGCTGCTACAAAAAAAGAAGATACATCAGATTCAACAGATCTAGTTCTTGTTGGTGAAATTCTCGTTGATGTTGCTACAAATTCCTCTAATACTCATGAAGCTGTTACAGAAGAGAAATATATTTTCTCTGCTTCCCATGAAGCTTCTACAAAATAAAAAGAAACCACATGTCCAACAGATCTAGTTCTTATTGACAATATTCTCATCAATATCTATTCATTTTCATTACGTAAGTTTTTTTATTTAGGTAATGAAGACGATGATATTGATAGTGATATCCCTAATTAAAGTGATGAATGGGTTGCATATATGACAGAGAAGCCACTTTTATAAAGACAAACTTTATTGGTTGCAAGTAATCTAGTCAGGGATCCATCAACTACACAAAGGACTCTCTCAAAGTTCCAAGATTCTCCACATGCATTCATTACTATAGAGCCCTTATTTCCAATACACTATTACATAATCATTGTTGTAGCCCTACATTCATATAATAATGATGTAGGAAACCCATATTGGCATGCTACCACAAATAATGAGATCAAGACCTTGATCCAAACTTGCGAGCTTATTCCTCTACTTCAAAAGAGGAAACTTCTACCTCTTGACGTATACATCAAGTCCTTTATAGAGCTTAAGTTCTCAGTTGGAGGCATTCTTGGGAGTACTAAAGACTTCTACTTCAAAACAAATTGATTAGTTGTTTACCATCATCCTCTTTGAGGGGGAATTTTTCCCATGAGGTTTTCCCTCTTTCCTCTATTTTCAGTGTTCATTCTTAGATGCATTGTAAAATGGGTACCTAACATGGCCTTGTTTGTTGAGATTGTGTTCGGGACCCATTTATCATTTACATCCTAGTAGTGTTCGTGGGGGTGATTTTTGGAGATATTACACATTCCATAAATCATAAAGCATGGTTTTTATTTATTTACTGCATTTTACTACTTTGCTACTTTTCAGCTAGGCATAAAGCATGGATTTTACTGAGTTTCTAATTTCTCTCTTGAATCACTAATGTGGTGTATATCATGAGTAATTTTACTGATTCTCTAATACAATTAATTCTTTTCTCTCAAGCTTGTCTTGCTTCTCTTAAGTCTCTCACAAGCTTTATGTGTTTTTTCTACTAGCTAGGTTCACTATGAAAACTTTATAGATATAGTCAACCAGTCTGGTGTGGATGGACCGTATGGATTAGCTCCAATTGAAGAAGTGTGGTTTTTTATAAATATAGCCTCTGGAACCAGATCATCTGAGCATACATAAGTTGAAATTGACCACGATGCACTATTTGTGTTTGTGAATCATCTTAACCCGTTCAAATGACAACATTCGAGGGTGGTTGTTTGAGTGCTAGGAAATATTTTCAAAGACCCCCCCAACATGAAGGGGTATTGCACTTAATTATGGAGCATCGAATCATGCACTTTCTCAGTATACTAGGATTGTTAGTATCTCAATGATAAGAAAGGCTACATGTACCGTGCCAAAACATTTTCCCTACTTTATCCCTGCTAGCAAATGTTGAATTTGATACAAAGAAGGAGGTAGGATGGGAAAATTTAGATGCAAATTCTAGTGGAAATAATGAATAGGAACAATATATTTCTCTTCAAGGTTGTACACAATCACTATGTGATCTTCTAACCTGCCCTGATCCAAGGGTTATAAAACTCTACCTCAAATATCTAGAGAACATATTGAGAATTGGTGAAGCTAAAATTCGAGCCTCATAGATTGCTAATGTTTGTGTGTTCTTAATTGAGGATGCCAATGGTCTCGATAAGATTCATGGCTTGCATAAGAATCACGTTTTTCCGAAACTGAAACATTAGATGATTCTTACGTTCATGGACAAATTTCATTCTCATGTCGATTCACCTTCCTCATTTTCACATAGACACATTGAGCATTCCACATCCGTTTGAGGGTCAACATCAGGGTATTTTTTAAGGGTTATAAAAGTATACTTAAGTATAGTATTCTAGGCGATTATTTTGGATTGAAAAAACATATATATAGATTGGTAGGCTAATATTACATATGAAACATACGATCAACTAGAGAAACTTGTAAATTTTGGCGAATATTATGTTAAAAAAAAATATTTACTATAAATATAGGTGATATTAGAGGCTAAAAATGAATAAATAGCGAATTTATTTTTTGAAAAAAATCCCCAAAAATAGCCAATTAACTAAATTTCGCCCCTAAAAATTTCCCTGGTCAACATTGATTTCTTGCAGGTCACCCTCTTTAGATGCACACGAAACATCTAAGATCAATGAAAATTGCCAAGCTTCCAAGAAGAAAAAAAACTTCACCTACCATGTTCACTCCTTTAAATGCAAGACAAATGCCACACAATTGGCTCTCTCGCATCGGAGGTAAGGAGTAGGAATTTCTTGGTTCTACGGTTCTATTTTAACATTCCATTCATTCATCCAAGGACCAAATAGTATTGCAGTGGAAGGTAAGACTACATTTAGGTCCATCCATTAGGGTGAAGGTAGTGTCCTTCCGCTAGAGGTACATTCTATTTTCCTACAAGCTTTTTGTACTTTCCTATTTTTTTTTTATGACTGATATCTTTGTGCATGTAGGTTACCTTCATGGCAATATAAGTGCAGAGTAATCCCACTGTTTGGGTTTCATCCAGATGAACCTAATTCATTGAGAGTGGCATAGGATCACGGAAACCCCCTGTTCTAGGGGGTTGAAACTCATTGTAGCATGTTGTCCTTGTTGACTATAAATTTTCAAGTTTCAATAAAAAAAAACATATTTAGGCATACATGCATCCTTGCTTGTTGATGTTTCATCGTAACTCTCTTTTTATTTTTTTTATGTCATTTCAAAATTCTGTACATTATGTAAATAATTCGGACTATACATATTCTTTAGTTTTTTATTAACTTGTACATAAAAGATTGATTTTCATTTTTACGCATTTAGCTTTCTTATGCCATTTTTTCCAAAGCAAACAAGTTCTTCCTTATAGTTTCCAATGTTGTTTCATTTTATGCAAATTGTCAAAGTTAATAATTTTATTTTCGTAAAACATCTTGACCATAAAGTTCCTACCTTATAAAGAAAAAAAAATCATGAAAGAAAATAATATTTTAAATTGCATCTTGAAAATCCAAATTTGAATGTAATTCATGTTTTCTTTCTATGCATTAAAAGTAGCTAATAAATTTATCAGATTTGTTTGAAAGATTTAATTATTCACACTTTCATCTACAAATGCCTTAGGTATAATTTTTAGGAAATTTATCATTTCATCATGTTGTTAAGTACATTTTTTGTAAATATTCATTGATTAATTTCTTTAATTGATTAATGTCCTTTTCAAAATTATTTTAGGCTTGCTTAGATGGTTTGCACTTAATGTTTTATGGGTTAATGGTGTTTTGTTCTAAATTCAATAGCACATTTAATCATGTTCTTTTAATAAATCTATACCTCATTAATGCATTGACTTATCAATTAATTTATAAATTTTATCTATCCAAAGGATTTAAACACAACCCAATTTTCCATCCCGATCTTCCCCTTGACTATCCCTCCAAGGGTGTTTTCAGTGTTCTTTCTTGAATCGTTTCATTTTGAGCATCAACATAAAATGGTCACTCCACTATGGATATTTTCGTGTCAATCTTTTAATACTTTCTAAAATGAATATTTGAGATTACATTATAATCTCTTACATTTTAAAATCATCTAATCATGACTGATGTCTAGTGGCCTTGTGTCATTCTTGTCGATACGCTAGGTGCTTCAGATTATAGTCCAAGAACTTGGTGTTTAGACGACAACCTTCCTAAATTCTTGGGTCTACCTCGTGAAAATACTGACAATCATATCATAATCTTTGTCAAATATGGTTAATGCCTTGATATTTCATATCCTTCTTTGATGGTTTGCATATTCCCTCATATATTTCATCACAAAGCTACCAAGGGGTTTAACTCTTCACTCAATTATTCTATCCACTGTTGGGAACAATCCTTTAATCTTTTCAAGACTGAATTTTATAATTCAATGTATTCTTGGTGTTGGTGCAATTTATGTGATGATCATTGTTGCCACCAAAATGCACACCTTGTTAGAAAAACAGGATCGCAGAGAAATAACAATAAATAAGATGCAAATATAAATCACATAAAAACAATACAAGAAAGACACCAATATGACATGGCTCACCCAAGATGGACTACGTCCACATAGAAATTTCCAGTCCTTATTATTATACTATCCAAAAAAATGAAGGGATACAACCCGTATCATATCTGCTGCAATTTCCTCTTCACTCTCTCACAGTCTCTCTTACCCAATCATATATATCTTTACAATGCTACAATACATTACACAATTGTATTATAATGTCCTCCTTTTAAAGGGAATTACCATGGGAAAATACTACGGGCTACCCAATACTATGGGCCTATAAACTATTGGCCAACAAAACAACCCATAAAATTTCTTTTGGGGGCACTGCCCTCGGACCCCTCAGTTGGGGGGGATGGTCCCCCCCATACCCCCATGGGGGCGATGGTCCCCCCCACCCCCCCATGGGGGGGATTCCCCCCCCCAACACCCCCTCGCTAGGATGAGTGTATAGTACACCTGCATATCATATAAAACTGGGGTACAAACATGGCTGAAACAACAACATCTCTGAATTAAGAAGATCAGGCTCCACAACCAACAATCTCCCACTTGGAAAATGATCACAGCAACTCCAGTGCTATTGCACTTGTGGACTATGATCTGAACCTTGGATCTGGAAAATTTCTCATCTTCATATTCATGATAGAAGGCCAACTGAAATAGAGTAGGAACTTAGTTTCTTTTTGGTTATTACCTTTGTCAACATGTCTGCAAGATTATGGCTAGTGTGTATCTTTTCCATCGTCAACAATTGATCTTCTAGAACAAACCGTATGAAATGGTACTTCAACCATATATGTTTAGTCTTAGAATGGAAGGCTGAGTTCTTTGCAAGATGAATGGCACTCTGGATGTCACTATACAACCTGCTATTCTCCTGCTTCTTACCCAATTCCTCCATGAACCTCTGCAACCAAATCATCTCTTTACTAGCCTCTGTAGCAACAACATACTCCGCTTCTATTGTTGAAAGTGAAACAACCTTTTGCAGCTTTGAAATCCAACTTACTATTGTTCCACCTATAGTAAACACATAACCCGTGGTGCTCCTCCTGCTATCTTTATCACCTTCCATATCTGTATCAACATATCCCTGTAGAATAGTGTTTGAAACTCCAAAACATAATACATGAGTGGTAGTACCTCTCAAATACTTGAGAATCCATTGCACTTCCTTCCAATGTTCTTTACTTGGATTGTTCATATACCTACTCACAACTCCCACTGCATGTGCAATATTTGGTCTTGTGCACACCATGGCATATATCAAGCTGCCAACTGCTGATGAATAGGGAACCTTGAACATGTAATCTATCTCTTCCTATGTGTTGGGACAAATATCCTTACTTAGTTTGAAATGGCTGGCCAAAGGTGTACTAACTGGTTTTGCATTCTACATTCTGAACCTCTCCAATATCTTTTCTATCTACTCACTATGAGACAATGTCAATTTGTGATTTTTTCTATCTTTTATTATTCTCATACCAAGTGTTTGCTTTCCAACACCCAAATCCTTCATCGCAAATGAATTTGCTAACTTCCTTTTGAGCACATTTATATCCTGCATGTTAGACCCTACAACAAGCATGTAATCCACATACAATAACAAGATAATATATATTCCATTCTCTAGCCTCTTGAAATAAACACAGTGGTCAGAATGACAGCTACTATAACCTTGTTCTATCATAAACCTGTCAAATTTCAAATACCACTACCTTGGAGCTTGCTTCAGGCCATACAAGATATTCTTCAACCTGTATACCAAGTTCTCCTCCCCTATGGATGCTACATATAAATGTCTTCCTCCAAATCCCCATGGAGAAAGGTTGCTTTTACATCTAACTGTTCAAGATGCAAATCTTCTACCACCACTAGAATTAAAATAGTTCTAATTGAAGCCATTTTAACAACATGAGAAAATATTTCATCAAAAACTATACATTTATTCTATGCAAACCCCTTTACAACAAGTTTGTCCTTGTATCGCTTCTTTCCTCCATCTTCTTCCTTCAACCTGTAAACCCATTTATTCTGCAATGCTCTTTTACTAGTAGGCAATTGAACGAAATCCCAAGTCTGGTTTTTTACCAATGAGTCCATCTCCTCATTCCTGCCTTGCTCCCATTTCTTTGTAGTTTCCACCTACATTGCTTCTTCATGACATTCTGGTTCACCAGAATCAGTCATCAATAAATAATACAGTGAAGGAGAGAATCGTTCAAGGGGTCTACTTAACCTGGTATATCTTCTAACACTTGCAAGAGTTTGAGGTAACTACTACTGTTCTTGATTTTTCGATTTTTCGGCAGCTTTGGAAATTCATTTTCTTTGCTTTCATCAAGCACTATGTACTCTGTGTTTTCCTTTTTATATTTCTTTCCATGCAACTAATCTTTATACATGAACTTTTCATTGAATACCACATCTCTACTCCTAATGATTTTGTTATTTTCATAATCCCATAAACAATAACCAAAATCATCAACCCTGTATCCAATAAAGGTACATTTGTTGGATTTAGCCTCAAGCTTTGTTCTATTTTCTTTATCAATATGGATAGATGCTTCACAACCAAAATTTCTCAGAAAATAATAGTTTACCTTTTTACCTGTCCATGATTCCTCTGGAATACCACCATCCAAAGCACTTGAAGGCCCTCTTTTTATTAAGTAAACAACAGTATCTACAACATCTTCCCAAAACTATAAGGGCAACCCTTCATGCAATCTCATACACCTTGCATGCTCCATGATTGTTATGTTCATCATTTCTAGCACACCATTTTCTTGTGGTGTTCCTGGGACTATCTTCTCTCTACGAATCCCATGGTATGAACATTAACTATCAAACTCCTTGCCACAATATTCACCTCCATTATTAGATCCGAGACACTTCAACCTTTTTCCTGTCTCATTCTCAACCAAAGCTTTCCATTTCTTAAAAGTAGTAAACATATCATATTTATGTCTAATGCAATAAACCCATGTTTTTCTAGTTGCATCATCAATAAAATTAACATAATATCAAGATCCACCAAGATATTGTACCTGAGTTGGTCCCCATACATCTGTATGCACAAGCTCTAACTTTTCACTCTTTTTTTTGTTTCTCAGCCCTGAGAAATATGGCTCTCTTATGTTTTCCATAAACACAGTTCTCACAGAATTCCAAACTTACCCACTTCATATCTAGAAGCAATTCCCTTGAGTGGAGAATCTACATCCCCTTATCACTCATGTGGATAAGCCTATGATGCCACAATGATGTATCTATTTCTGTGGAATCTAAAGAGATAGAATGGTCATTATTATGAGGAAATAAATACAACGTACCTATACTTTTTCCTTTTCCTATTATGCTTTATCCTTTAGTGATCTTCCACCACGTTTTTCCAAACGTAGATAACCAAACACCATCTCCCAATTGCCTCATTGAGATTATATTTCTTTTCATAGCATGAATATGCCTTACATCTTCCAACATCCATTTAGTTCCATTCTTTAATTTTATTTGTACCTTACCCATTCCAAAAATTTTACATGGCTCATCATCACCCAATAAAAAATGTCCAAAATCGCTTGGAACATAATCATGAAAAAATTTCCTATGGGGTGTAGCATGACATGAAACCCCTGAATCTAATACCCAATAATCACTAGTATTATCTAATTCAAGAATCAAGGCATCTTGTAACACATCACCTGCTACATTTGCTTCCTGGGTAGTCTCCTGCTGTCCATCTCCTTTCTTCTTTAGAGATTTGCAGTCTTTCTTCCGATGTCTTGTCTTTCCACAGTTCCAACACTCTATCTTTCCCGGTCTGGACTTGGATCTGCCCTTCCTGGACATGTTGCGATTACCTGGGCTCTTTCCTCTCTCCCTTTGTATTCCCCTTCTCTCCATGGCCAACGCATTACTTGATGTATCACCTATGCTTTTCCTTCACATTTCCTCACTAAGAATAACACCAACAACACCATAAAATTTCAAAGTGTTTGAACTAGAGATAGAGTTACTTACAACCATGACTAAGCCGTTCCATCTTTCTGGCATTGAACACAAGATTAGAAGATCCCTAACCTCATCATAAAATTTCACTTTAAAGAACTTAACTAATTTGTAATCGTATTAAATTCATTTAAATGATCAACAACAGATCCACCTTCTGGCATCTTCATATTAAATAAACGCTTCATTAGAAATACCTTGTTGGAGTTCGAGGGTTTTTCATACAACTTACCCAATACACTCGTCAGACCCTCTATTGTTTTTTCTTTTGAAATATTGAAAGCCATCGACGAATCTAGGCAAAGCCGTATTGTTCTCAGTTCCTTTCTGTCAAGAACCTCCCATTCTTCGTCCTTCATAGTCGTCGGCTTTTTTGTTTTTCCTCCCAATGGTAGGAATAGATCCTTTTGATACACACAATCCTCAATTTGCATCTTCCATTAATGGTAGTTTTTTCCTTAAATTTCTTGACCTTAAACTTTCCTTCTTTCTTTATTGCCCCCACTTGAACCAAAACCCTTCTTTCCTACAAGTTTATGTACCAAATAGACCTCTGGCTCTGATACCAATTGTTAGAAAAATAGGATCACAGAGCAATAACAATAAACAAGATGCAAATATAAATCACATAAACATAATACAAGAAAGACACCAATGTAACGTGGTTCACCTAAGATGGGATACATCCACAAAGAAATTTCCAGCCCTTATTATTATAACATCCAACAAAATGAAGGGATACAACCCGTAGCACATCCGCTGCAATTTCCTCTTCACTCTTTCACAGTCTCTCTTACCCAATAATAGAGATATTTACAACGCTACAATACTTTTACACAACTGTATTACAATGTCTTCCTTTTAAAGGGAATTACCATAGGAAAATACTATGGTCTACCCAATAACATGGGCCTGTAAACTGTAGGCCAACAAAACAACCCATAAAATTTCTTTCAGGGGCATTTCCCCTGGACCCCCGTGGGGGGGCGATGACCCCTGACACCCCCCTGCTGGGATGTGTGTACAATCCACCTACATATCATATAAAATTGGAGTACAAACACGAATGCGACAACAACATCTCTGAATTAAGAAGATCAAGATCCACAACCAACACACCTAGGGGGAAGCGCAACATAAATATTTCGAAGCTGCTTGGTGTGGCCTTGGGGGAAAGTTTCGATTCAAGTGCTATCACCTGATCCTGACTCCTCCATTTAGGATAACTCCCAATCGAAGCCAAGGGGATTAGACCCTATCAAAGAGTTTCTAACGGCTCTTAGATTATTGTTTGGTGATTGGAAAGAGTGTTATTTAGGATTTTTTGAGCGAGTAAATGAAAATTAAACCAAGTCTGTTCACAAATTAATTTAAACATATCCACATCATAATATCATAAAATAAAAAACAATGGTAAGATAGATAAAAGGCAATACGGAAATATTGTTGCTAATGAATGAAACCAGTGCTAATAGAGTCACTGATTGTTGGAGTGTTGTGCTAAAAAGACTGTTGTGCAAATGTTCTTGGTTTATTTTATTTAATATTTTATGGGATTAGTTGATTAATGGGGGAAGAGGGGATTCTCGATATACATTGCGGTACGGGAAATATGTCTGGACTATGATCTAAGTGGCTTCGTACAAGGACATTTGGGATGGAATGGAGTATCGAGAGCGGTGTTCAACACTACACCAACAAGGGTGTAGTCTATCTATGCCCTGAGGTTGCCTCCCAGTTGTTTTCGCGTCCCTAGTCAAAATTTACCCACTTGATCACTTAACTGTAACGTCGAATTTTTGTTTTTTAGAGGGACTTGGTTTTATTAGAATGAGTGGATTAATTAAGTGTGGAAATTTTATAAAGTGCAAACAACTATTTTATATATCCCAAATCTCAGACCAGCCTGTGATGGGTAGAGCATACAGGGTGTTTACAAAATGTTAATTCCAATTATGAAGATCTTCGACAAAGAGCAATCTTGATCCACAAACGCGATATTCAAGGGATTTTGAGAAAAATAAAAACTCTCTGATAGAGAGAAATCTTGATCTTCTAAAAGCGAGATTCAAGATATTTAAGTTAAGATGAACTCTCTGATAGAGAGCACTCTTGATCTGCAAATGGCGAGATTCAAGAGATTTTTAAAGAGTCTTAAGACTCAACAAGAAAGATAAATGAAAAGATACATAAATTAAATAAAGAAATAAAACTAGAAGTTGTTTAATTACTACCCAAGAGTTCATGTCGGTCAAAGACCATACTTGAGAAAGCAAGGGGGTTAGTACTTTATTTTAGCATAAAAAGATTAAATGCAAAAATTAAAAAAAAATTGGACTTTGAAAAGTAAAGCTTGAAACAATTTTACGAAATTGAAACTTTAAATAACTTTGTGAAAGTAAAACTTGAAACAAATTAAAATTTGTGAAATTGAAGCTTTAAGTAACTTTTAACTTTTACAAAATGAAAACTAGCCTAAATATGATACTACTATAATTATGAAGATGTAAACACAAAGGTAAGCAAATAAAGGACAAATACAGGATTCCCCCAAATGGGGGAAGAGGGATGTGAGAGCTGTAATCCCACTCACATTTTTTTATTAATGATTACAAATTAGTTAACTCTCCGATAGAGAGCACTCTTGATCCGCTAAAAGCGAGATTCAAGAGACTTTAATCTTTAAGAAAAGCTAAGGGGAAGCAAGGTAATGAAGAAAGGGGAGATTTTTGGTTCAAGCTCAAATATTTCGCTTCCTTTCCTCGCTTTTCTGTAAAATAATACAAAAAAAAGCAAACAAAAACTTGTTAAATTATTAGTATTTGTTAGTATAGTCACAAAAATATACAGATTTACTACTTGTAAAAATGGGAACACTTATTGTTTCAATTAATAAAGAGCATAAATATAGATCTGAGATGGTTCTTTAAGACTTCTAGATCTATGATTGAGCTAAGTAGACTATTAAAATTCGAAATTCACAAGCCTAAATCTACTTGATTCTTTTAACAAAAAGGGAAATAAGATTTAATTGATTGAAACGTTAGATGAAAGAAGAAGGAAATGCTCAAGCCCAAGCTTGAATAAACTTGAGAAACGGAGCGCCTGCAGTACAAGAGAGTATTAGATCTATTAAATGACTTAGAAATATAAGATGCAACTAAGCTCCAATCTTTATTCCAAGATTGGTGATTTTCGAAAACTAAGAAAACCTTCACACAAGCGATTAGATCTAGTATGGATTGTTCAATAAAATGAAAAGTGCATGAGTATAACTGACTACAGAATGCAACTTTTGGATCTGAGACAACTTCACATAAATAAGCAACTTGAAACTTCAAATGCCTATTCTAAGGATTAGCATATAATATTCTTTAGCTAAATATTAAACACTTGCATGAAAGGAAAAAATGATTAAACATATATCACCTCAGTTTATGAGCAAAGCATTCACGAAAAAGAATTTTGCACCATCAGACTGACCTCCAACGTCTCAACTTTATTCATAAGAAAGATAAGAAACAAGAATTTACAATATAGGTAGAGGTTCCTTGCATCCCTATGGAGTAAGGGAGAAATCCTCACTTAAATATCAAACCAAGAGGAGGGAGGGCACATAAGAAGAGGGGCACATTCCTTGAATAATGGACAAAACCGTGCATTGAACATAAGTTAACTATCACTTGGTTGTTGTGGTTGAGGGTGAGGTGCCTGCCGCCTCATGATAGGGGCTCCCACCTATACTTTGGAAACTTCTCCCAATATGTAACGATGTGCCATGCTAAGAGAATCCACCCACACGTGAGTCCAAAAGAGGATGACAAACTTCAAACTTTGATTTCACTTACCACTTTAATATTTGACTTTTAAACCATGCTCTTATCCACTTAGTGAGGTCATACATCATAAGAAACTAACATGCCTCATTTTCCCCACACATTTTAATCATGTGTTTTTTACTTTCCAACCTTGTCCTTTTGTGCAATTTGTAGCACTTTTAGCATTTAAATGTCATTTTGTCGGCTTCTTAAGAAAAAATTCCACATGTGACAATTTAATCGCATGAAACCTAGGAAAAGTGGGTCCTAGGATAAAAAGGATGCTCTAAGAGTGAAAACAAGCATCCATGCGCCAAATTCCGCTTCCACACCATTCTTTTATTACACTTTGAAATTTCCAATTAAACCATTAAAAAATGGTCTAATTTTACGGAAAAAAATTATTTTTATCAGAATCGACTCAAATTCCTAGGGGATCAGAATCAACTCAAATTCCTAGGGGACCTATTGCATGTCCATAAGACTCATTATTGATGGATAACATGTGAAAAATACATAGGCATGTAGGATTTAATAACCTCCCTAGGTTCGACTACCATGGAAAATACTCCAACTTTGGAGGTATGAGTGAAAAACTCAGAAATTATACGCCACTGAAGCGCAACGCATAATTCCTAAGGAAAAAACACTCTAGAGTATTCCCTTGATATCCAAACCTAAGGTAGTCCAAGCCTTTTAAAAAATGAACATGATTAGACCAACTTATTGCAATTCCCCCATGGGGTTCTGGACATTCAATTATTACAAAGGGGCCAAAATTAGCCCTGAAAAAGTCTTTTGAACTTTTGAACACTGATGATGAACAATGAACATGTTCACAACACTAGCGCCTCACAATAAATCGAACTATGGTACAAAATAGTTGGAAACATTTGGATCCAACTACGAGATGAGTACTCATTTGATTTTAAGTCAAAAAGAGTGTTTGAGAATCCTAGGCTCTCTCGTTCCTGCACAATAATTAAGTGCATTGGTCCCACATATACCTGATAAATATGCCAAATGAAATCCAACATATAAAATATAATATTAGTATACAAAATTTAATATGAAACAACTATTGTACATGATATATTATACAAACAATGATATACAGAAATAATGTACAAAACATAAAAGACTACATTACAAGAGGAGAGGGTTTAGAGAATCCCTGAAATGCCCCCATGGGAATTTATCTGTCACTGTTGTAGAACAACTTCAGATGTTGTCCATTTACTGGAAGGTTCAACCTTTCTCCTTCCATGTTGTTGAGAAAAATGGAATTTGTGCCAGAAAAATCGTGAATGATAAATGACCCCTTCTAGAGGCTAGCGAATTTCACTTGTTTTCTCGGCTTGTCTCTTCTTTTATCCCACATGAGGACCGTGTCCCAAATATGGAAAGGTCTCATCTTGGCTGAATTATCAAAGGTACTCTTCATGCTCTCTTGATGTCTTAAACTCTGATCTAATGCTGCCCTTCTGCTCTCATCTAGCTCAATAATCTGATTCACCCTCTACTCCATTTCCTCCTTTTTTGAACCATATTCAATGATCATCTGAAACTCTAGTATTTGCATGGTGATGGGTAACTCAAGTGTGAAACTATATACCAGTTTAAAGGGATACTTCCCATTAGCATTTTTATTGGTGATTCGATCAACCCAAAGTGCATACTTGATCTTGTTATCCCATGCCTTCTTATTGTTCCCCATATTTTTCTTGATAATATTCATTAAGTTTTTGTTTGTGGACTCAACAAGTCCATTTCCATGGGGGTAATAATTGGATGAATGGGATAGGGTATTTCCATACTTGAAGCAAAAGGAAATGATATCAATAGAACTGAAAGCCTTGGCATTATTTGTTGTTATTTTAAGAGGGATACCAAATCTTGTGATGATTTTATCCTCAATGAAATCGACAACAACTTTCTCAATGGCTGATTTGGTGAGTATGGACTCTACCCACTTGGTAAAATAATCGGTAACTATAAGGATCCAAGTAAATCTGTTACTTGAATTGTCCTTGAATTGACCAATGAATTCAATCCCCCACTGCTGAAAGGGGGAAGGACCACTATTGGAGTGAGGGCAAGAGCTGCCAATTTCTGCTTCTCGGTAAAGAGCTGGCACTCTCAACAACACTTAACAAACTTATGCACATCTGAGAAGAGGGTTGGCCAGTAGTAACCTACTTGGAGGATTTTGTGGGAAGTTGTATTTGCTGTGAAGTGGCCTCTACAAAACCCTGAATGAAACTCTATCAAGATTCTTTTGGAGTCTTGCTCATTCACACATCTAAGTATTATCCCATCTCGGTTCCTCCAACCCAAAACTTCTTGAGTGAGACAATACCCAGTTTTCAATCTTAAAGCCCGTCTTTTATGACCCTTGAGGTGATATGGGAAAATAAGGTGAAGAAGGAAATAACTGATGATTGGATACTAGTGGTTATCAAGATTTTGTAATGATGGGGTAATGACTGGCTTGGATCTACCATTTTCACAAACCATTCCTATGGATTCCTCATTCTTTTGAGTCAACATCTTGGTAAGAGCTTGTCCTTTGCTGAGCTTGGTGGGCTTGATTTCTAAGTCATGCTCATGAATATTTGATACCCATGTACCCCTTATTCCTAAACAATCTTGTTGGACAAAATGTCTTTTACTGCAGCGTGGGGAACATAACATATGACTTTAGAATACCCAATATAGGTCTTGAAACGTTTCAAAGATTTGACGAAGGCATAATCCTGCTTCTACATAGTGGTGTAGTTTAATTCTGATTTTTGTAAAGCATGACTCATGAAAGCAATTGGTTTCTCAAATCCTTCGTTGTTCTTCTTGAGTAGAACCCCTGCTATGGTATCTTTGGATGCAAAGGAGAATATTAGGAAGTCCTTGGTGTAGTCTGGGATGACTAGGACAGGAAATATTGTGATTGCATCTTTATACATGAGAAATCCTCCCTTCCCTCATCTGTCCACACAAAATTGTCATCCTTTTTTAATAGTTCTTGCATGGGTTTCATTAGCTCATCCAAGTTAGGGATGAATCTTCTAATGAAATGTATGTGTCCTTTAAAATACTGGAGGGATTTAACATTCTTATGAAAAGGTATTTTCTTAATTGCCTCTATTCTCTCGAGATCAACCTTGACCTCGTCCTTGGAAATGATATGTCATAGGAGCTTTCCTTCATCGATACCTATGCCAGACTTAGTCGTATTTAAGGAAATGCCATACTTTCTACACCTTTCAAATACATGTTTTAAGTGACTTATATTGCTAGATATTTCTTTGGAGAAAACAGTTAATTCATCTTGATAAATCTTTATAATTTTTCCAATTATCTCATTGAATGCATAGTCCATAGCTCTTTAAAAAGTGGCACCAACATTCAATAAGAAAAAAGGAATTTCAAGTATTCAAAAGTGCCCCAAGGAGTTGTGAAAGTGGCCTTATGTCTGTCCTCTTTCTGGATGACCACCTAGTTGTAACCTGAAAAACCATCTAGCATGGACATCATGCTAGCACCTGTGACCCTTTGGAAAAGGGTTTCCATATTTGGAAGCGGATAGTTGTCCTTCTGAAATGCCACATTTAGATTCCTAAAGTCGATGCATATCTTTATGATTCCATTTTTCTTCATAACAACCACTAAGTTAGAGCACCGGGATGAATGTCTTGTAGGTGCAATAATCCTTACTGCTAACATTTTCTCAAGCTCTTTTTTAACAATGGGAGCTAACTTAGGGTTGAGTTGTCTCAATTTGTTTCTCAAAGGTGTAAAATTCCTTTATTTCTTGCTTTAAAGGTATAGTGTGTTGAAATACATATTCACGACATGATTATAATTCGTCATAAATAAAATCAAACACATCTATATACTATTTAACTAAACTGATTAAGTCATTTCTTTCTTTTTCTGAGGTACCTTTACCAATTTTTATCATTTTAGGTTCTTTATCTGACCCAATGTTTATTTCCACATAATCCCCAGGTTTCATTGAATCAATTTTTTTCTTCCTCTGATCTTGTCTATCAAATATGCTTTGAAATGCCACTAAGCCACGAGGAACAAGATTGTTGAACTGATCGTCCTCGCCCTAATACTCTTTACCCTCTTCTTGCAAATTGACATTAAATTTTGAGAATTCTTCAACATTATGAATAAACTTTAATATTTCTTCATCATCTCGAAAAACCTGCCAAAGTTCCATGTTATCTAGTACTGATGGCCTGAAATTGATTTCTAAAGTACAATCACCATTTAACATCTCATTTGATGGTTAAAGTGTTGATGTTGAAACTGCTAACTTATTCGTTGCGCTATTCTGGTCTCTAGGAATGGCTTATATGTTTAAGGAATCAAAGAATTCCATGGTGTCCCAAATTGCATTTCTATACTTTTTTAACCTTTGACACTTACATGAGAATTCATTCTTTACTTGTTTAACTATCAAATCAGAGTCACCTTTTATACTTAATATTTTTATCCTTGTATATTTTGCTAGCTCAATCCCAAGTAAGAGTGCCTCATATTCTGCTACATTGTTTGTTGCTTCAAATTCCACTCTATATGCAAAGTTGAAAATCTGAACTCCCAGTGAAGTAATGATAATCCCGACCCCTTTTCCTGCTCTTGAATGAGCACCATCAAAGTTAATATTCCAAATTTCATCTACCTTTTCATTTTTGATTTTCTCTTGAATAGGGGATAAAAAGGTGGAATTAATTGCTTAATTCCCAAGATCATCAATATTATAAACATATTGATTTGAGGGTCTCTTGGGGTTTTCCACATGAATTTTCTTTTCCTTCTTGTTATGCAATTTTACTAATGAGTCTTTTGATGCAAGTACAATGGAATAAGTCCATTCCATTTGGATCCAACCTCCTAAAGTAGCAGCCCACTTTCTAGAAAGTAACATCCCCCACTTATCAGGTACATCTATGACGAGGATATCCATAGTCACATGAATGTCTGGATACTTGACCAATCTAACCAGTTAATTCTCAATAATGCCCACTACGTCAAATCGTCTAGAATCCATGGCACAAACGTACATTTTGGTATGGTCTGGATGTTCTAAGATTAAGTTGATGCATAACCTTCTTGGTCATGATGTTGGATGAGGATCCTGAATCTAACATACAGTTGTGTAGAAGAAGTTCACCTATCATCAATGATACATAAAAAGGAGGATGATATTCTTTTCTTCGGTCCATGGTATGTAGAATTACTAAGGTATCTTCCATGACATTGTTGTTGCTCGTGGAAGGTTTCTCTAAGTTTAAAAAAAGAGTGACTTTCTTCGGAATCAGAGGGTTTAAAACTCTCATTAACTTTTCTCTTTGTTCGAGAATCTTGAAGATTTTGGTAGCAGGCATAGGTATTTTGACCTTTTTAAACCAATTACCTAAATCAATATTCATATCATTAGAATCATCAGGATTTGTTACCTTGGGAGGATATTGAATATTCTTTCCATTATTTTCTCTTCTCTGGTATGTGAATCCTTTGAAATTCAACATCTCCCAGATTTGGTCAGGTGAAGGCATATCTCCATAAGTCTTAGTAAGGTTGTTTTTCTCCTGGATTTATTGTCTATCATGTTCCCAATTTTCTTTGGGAATGGTATGTACATCACCTACAACATTTACATAATCATGCTCGCTTGAAAACTTCTCACTACTTCTTGCTTCAAGAAAACCATTCTCTAGGACATAGTGTGTAAAGTAACAAGTGGATTCTTCGTGAAAATATTTGCATGCTCTACATAAAGGTGTATAATCCTCAACCATGTTAGCATCCTCTAATTGATTCGAAGGCCTCTTTCCATGGGTTGGTCCCTTCTTCTACCAATTTCCCGTAGGAAGAAAATTTCATTGAATAGGTTGGGACTGAGATCGTTCCATAGCTATGACCCAATTATGCATTTCTTTAAGCTGGGAAACATACTTCATTTCGATAGCTTCCATATTCTCATTCATTTCTTTAATTTTTCTATCATGATTATCGTGATGCGAAGTGGATTCCTTTTCTTTAGGCTCATTTTGTTTCATGGGAACTAAGGCTATTGTATATCCAGGAATGTTAGACTTGCAAGAAGATTGCATGTTTCTATCAATTTTTACATCCATATCCTGAGCCATCAAAAGTTTGGTAGGCTCCTTTTCTCTAAGATGATATTGCATCTCACCACTTAACACTTCAATGTAATAAACCAATATGCATTGTGTTGTTGGTTTAAAGTTTGCATGCATTTCACTAAGTGTTAGAATTTCTTATTAAACTCATCCATACTCTCGTTTTCATTTCTCTTAATAGTATGTAGGGAAACTAGTTGATGACGTGGCTCCTTTTTCTCTCCCCATTTGTTTGTGAAAGCAATTTTGAAGTCTGCTAGAGTTCCATAGGAATTGTTGGGAAGGTTCATAAACCAGTCACCGACACCACCTTCTAGAGACAAGGAAAACAACTTCATGTATACATAGTCATGCCTATGGTCAACTGTTCTACACCAACTGTTGATACACTTTGAAAAACCCTTTAGGTGAACAGCTGCAGAAATGGCATCGGTTCCAGTGAATGTGGGCAATTTGTCAATGGCCTTGTCGGGTAGATCATGGGGTTGACCTGCTATCTGAGAAATGTTAAGTGGACTAAATAATTCACTCATTATGTCAGATAAAATATTATTGTTTTATAAAAAGAGGCAATAGATGTCTGAAATAGAATCGGATCCTAGATTCTCAAGGATCCTACGAGAAGAGAGCTTGTTTAATCTCCTCTTATAAACCTTCTCAGGTTCAGGAATGAAATTAAGAAAGCCTACATAATTTCTTCTACTTGAATACCTTGGTAAATTATGTGATAGTCGAGTCGACAGATGGATCAAGTCTAATTTCAGATTTTATTGGACTAAAAATCAATCAAAAGTTCAAGGTAAAAAAATAAAAAGAAAAACTAAGGTAAGTAGAACCAGGACAAAAAACTTGTCCCCGACAATGGTGCCAGAGATATTGCCACCGAAATGCACACTTGGGGGGAAGCATAATAGAAATATTTCGAAGCTACTCAGTGTGGCCTTAGGGGAAAGTCTCGAGTCATGTGTTGTCACTTGATCCCGACTCCTCCATTTTGGCTAAATCATAATCGAATCCAAGGGGGGTAGGGCCTATCAAAGAGTTTCTAAAGGCTCTTAGATTATTGTTTGGTGATTGGAAAGAGTGTTATTTAGGATTTTTTGAATGAGTAAATACAAATTAAACCAATTCTACTCACAAATTAATTTAAACACATCCACAACATAATATCATAAAATAAACAACAATTGTACGATAGATAAAAAGCAATATGGAAATATTGTTGTTAATGAATGAAACTGGTGCTAATGAAGTCATTGATTGTTGGAGTGCTGTGCTGAAAAGAGTATTGTGTGAATTTTCTTGGTTTATTTTATTTAATATTTTATGAGATGCGTTGATTAATGGGGGAAGAGGGGATTCCCGATATACCTTGCGGCACAGGGAATGTGTCCAGATTATGATCTAAGTGGCTTTGTACAAGGACATTTGGGCTGGAATGGAGTCTCAAGAGAAGTGTTCAACACTACACCAACAAGGGTGTAGTCTAACTGTGCCCCAGGGTCTCCTCCCAATTGTTCTCGCGTCCCTAGTCAAAATTTCCCCACTTGATCACTTAACAGTAACGGTGGATTTTCGTTTGTTTTAGAGGGACTTGATTTTATGAGAATGCATGGATTAATTAAATGTGATAATTTTATAAAGTGAAAACAATCGTTTTTGATATCCCAAAGCTCATACCATCCCACGATGGGTAGAGCATACATGATGTTTACAAACTATTAATTCCAATTGTTAAACTCTTCGACATAGAGCACTGTTGATACGTGAAGGCGAGATTCTAGAGATTTGAGAAAAATAAAAACTCTTTGATAGAGAGCACTCTTGATCCGCTAAAAGCGATATTCAATAGATTTTAGTTAAGATGAAATCTCTGATAGAGAGCACTCTTGATCCAAAAACGACGAGATTCAAGAGATTTTTAAAGAGTCTTAAGACTCAACATAAAAGATAAATGCAAAGATACATAAAGTAAATAAAGCAATAAAACTAGAAGTTGTCTAATTACTACCCAAGAGTCTCTTTCAGGTCAAAGACCGTACTCGAGAAAGCAAGAGGGTTAGTACTTTATTTTAGCATAAAAAGATTAAATGCAAAAATTAAACAAGTTTGGACTTTTCAAAAGTAAAGCTTGAAACAATTTTCTGAAATTGAAACTTTAAATAACTTTGCGAAAGTAAAACTTGAAACAAATTAGACTTTGCGAAATTGAAGCTTTAAATAACTTTTAAATTTTGAAAAATGAAAACTAGCCTAAAGAAGATACTACTCTAATTATGAAGTATGTAAAAAAAAAGTTAAGAAAATCAAGGACAGATACAGGCTTGCCCCAAATGGAGAAAAGGGGTGTGGGAGCCGCAATACCACTCGTTTTTTTATTAATGATTACAAATTAGTTAACTCTCCGATAGAGAGCTCTCTTGATCCGTTAAAAATGAGATTCAAGAGACTTTAATCTTTAAGAAAAGCTAAGGGGAAGCAAGGGAATGAATAAAGGGGATATTTTAGGTTCAATCTCAAAGATTTCGCTTCCTTTCCTCAGTTTTAAGTAAAATAATACAAAAAATTAGGAAATAGAAATTTATTAAAGTAGTAGTATATGCTAGTTTAATCACAAAAATATACAAAATTACTACTTGCAAAAATGGGAACAATTATTGCTTCAAGTAATAAAGACATAAATCTAGATCTGAGATGGTTCTTTAAGACTTCTATATCTATGATTGAGCTAAGTAGACTATTAAAATTCAAAATTCACAAGCCTAGATCTACTTGCTTCTTTTAACAAAAAGGGAAATAAGATTTAATTGATTGAAACTTTAGATGAAAGAAGAAGGAATTGCTCAAGCCCAAGCTTGAATAAAATTGAGAAACAAAGCAACTGTAGGACAAGAGACTATTAGATCTATAAAATAATGGATAAATATAAGATGCAATCGAGCTCCGATCTCTACTCCAAGATTGGTTATCTGCAAATGCACGCCCAACTCTCTTGGACTCTGGTTTCACTTCCAAATATTTACCAATGTACATACTTCTCGAAACGTTTGATTCAATCGATATCCTTTTATACTAAAACTATACAAACCATGGATTCACAAACCTTGTATGCCATCTTCATTTA
This sequence comes from Larix kaempferi, assembly GCA_027924585.1. Taxonomy (NCBI): domain Eukaryota; kingdom Viridiplantae; phylum Streptophyta; class Pinopsida; order Pinales; family Pinaceae; genus Larix; species Larix kaempferi. The sequence goes on along the minus strand of BSBM01000862.1, from coordinate 5,031,126 downwards.
GATGATTGTTTTACGAAAATGATTCAAATTATTGGCGGGCTAAATTAATCAAAAATCAATATTGTATCATGTCGGGACAAGACACCAGAAAATGTGTTGTATCTGAAACTTCCCTTTAATCATCAACCCAGGGATTCGTACAAATTTATGAGGGTCCTGCACAATATGTGTAACTACAAAGAAACTTCTAACAATTCCTAGTAGTATTCTAAAGTAGAAAAAATGCAGATAAAAAGCAAAAGGAAATTCTGTTCTATGACATAGGGGTTGCAAGGGACATGGATCCCATCATCTGGTTAGGTACCTATCCCTTTGTCAATGGTTTATGGACCATTTTTAGGATGATCCTCGTCGAGATTTAGACAAGCCTTTTTAGGAGTGATTCCTGATCTACCTTCTCATTTACACATTGAGTCTAGGAACTTTAGGTGACATCAAGATCTGAGTGAGTAATTAAACAAACTCAGAAATATCATGTTTAACCAAACTCATATAATAAGATACCATGTCTCATAAAATAAATGTTGAATTGAGAAATTGCAGAATTAATAAAAACATTCAAACTGAATTCAAAATGTAGAAATAATCCATTTAGCACTACTATGTCAACATACTGTAAATTGGATACAAACTGCAATGAATCTACGCTGTTATGTTTTAACGTATATCATTCATTCGAAAGCAAATAAATCTAACATAACTCAGGAAACGCATGGAAACAAAGGAACACTAATTTACTCAATAAGATAGGATGAAAGAAGTCTCCATTACTTATAAATCATGTTCAAACATAATAAGTCTCAAAACTGCTATAATGCTCCCAAAATGATGAAAATATATTTGTGCCTATACAAAATCAATCCTGCTTTGTGAGCCAGGCACTAATATTTAAATAGACCTATTCTAAAGCTAAACTGCTAGTTTCTAAATCATAACTACATGTGGCGCTCTATGAAGGATGGTGCATAGTGGCAGTCTAACTGAGCTTAGCCAGTCCTCGGGGACTAGGCCCTAATCAGATCTGTCTTTAGAATCCTTGAACATTGGTGTTTTTCTTAGTAACTCCAGCTTCTATTTTGGATATCACTTGTCCTATGCATTGGTCTTTCACATTCCTTAAACTGCTCCAACTTACTGAAGCAAAACTTCTCTTCTTTCATGCTCTTCTAGCAAAAATGGGTCAATGTATTTGTTCTAAATCTATATCAAAAAGGGTGTTAACACCTAAATTACGGGTCCTGATGATCCTCTCGTGAAGGGATCACATATCCATGATTTCGCTGAATGTAGCTCTGCGGAAATACTCCGTAGTTAGCATCCTAAATAGGACTAGAGTGGAGGAAACCTTCAATTTCTTGAGGATCTCTCGAATCCAAATTTTATACTCGAGTTTCCAACATAGCCAAATAACCTTCTAATATTTTTACTTTATCATTCAACTATTAATTCTTTGCTTATCAACTATTAATGCTTTCTTTTGTTATATTACATGTTCCAGGTCTGACAACTTTTGTTTGGTCTCATATCTCTCTTGGTGTGGATTAATATTGTCCACATGATTGTATATCTATGTAATTTTTTGGGGCTGAATCACAACCTTTTCACATTGTATCCAAAAGACAAAGCAAAATTAAGTGTTGTGTAAAAAGCCAAGCGTAAATTTCCTAAAGCGGGCTTAGTAAAATGCACACCACAGTATGTACATTGGTCAATAATTGAATGTCAAACCAGAGCCCTGAAAATAGTTACATTGTTGACAAGAACCTCTTTCAGATTCCTGAAATGATGTTTTATTTGCTAAAAATCTATCTGCCAAGATGACAATTTTTCATTTTTGGACCCATCTTTACCCACTTGGATAAAATGCACGCCCAACCCTCATTATCGGGTCTTTTTGATGATTTTAATTGCAAGTAGTGTGGATTACTATTTTCTACCTTCTTGTACATTTATCTAATTTTTTGTTGGGCTTCACAAACTTTGCACGTTGTGTAAAAAAGATAAATCAAATTTAAAATAGATTTACACAGTGTTGTGTAAAAAAAAAGTGTAAATTTGCTAAAATGGGCTTAGTAAAATGCACGCCACATTATGTACAATGGTCAATAATCAAAAGTAAAACTAGAGTCCTGATGACAGTTGCATTTTCCACAAGAACCTCTTTCATATTTCTAAATTGATGTACAATTTGCTAGAAATAAATATGCCAAGATGACAATTTTTCATTTTTGCACCCATTTTTACCCACTTGGAAAAAATGCATGCCTACCCCTCACTATTGGGTCATTTTCAATGATTTAAATTGGAAATGGTGTGGATAACTATTTTCCATCTTATTGTAGATCTATCTATTTTTTTTTGTCTTCACAAACTTTGCACATTGTGTTAAAAAGAGAAATCAAAATTAAAATAGATTTACACATTGTTGTGTTAAAACAAAGTGTAAATTTGCTAAAATGGGCTTAGTAAAATGCACGCCATAGTATGTACATTAGTCAATATTCAAAAGTAAAACCAAAGACCTAAATATAGTTGCATTTTTCACAAGAACTTCTTTCAGATTCCTAAATCGATGTTTCAGTTGCTAGAAATCAATCTTCCAACATGACATTTTTTCATTTTTGGACCCATCTTTAGCCACTTGGATAAAATGTACGCCCACCCTCGTTATAGGGTCTTTTTGAGTGATTTTAATTGCAAGTGGTGTGCATTATTATTTTCCACGTTCCTGTAAATATATATATATTTTTGTTGGGCTTCACAAACTTTGCACATTTTGTAAAAAAGAGAAATCACATTTAAAATAGATTTACATAGTGTTGTGTAAAAAAAAAAGTGTAAATTTGCTAAAATGGGCTTAGTAAACTGCATGCCAAGGTATGTACATTAGTCAATAATCAAAAGTAAAACCAGATTCCTAAAGACAGTTGCATTATTCACAAGAACCTCTTCATATTCCTAAATTAATGTATAATTTGCTAGAAAGCAATCTGACAAGATGGCAAGTTTTCATTTTTGGACCCATTTTTACCCACTTGGAAAAAATGCACGCTTAGCCCTCATTATTGGGTCTTTTAAGTGATTTAAATCGAAAATGGTGTGGATTAATATTATCCACCTTATTGTAGATCTATCTATTTTTGTTGCGCTCAGTCACAACCTTTTTACAGGTTTACAATTCAAGAACCTAACTTTAATTATCGTCCAGGGATCATACAAACTTCAGAGGTACTCTGCACTGCTAAGAGAATCCTAACCTAGAATGACAGAATTTTCAGGATGTAAAAGGGGAGCATATGAATCTTATGTTTTATGAAAGCATAAGCCTATTTTAATGAAATCATACATCTAGTTGTTGAAAGTATAAATCTGTTTTAAGGGAAACTATGAAATCAAACATCTACTCTACGAAAACATACATCTATTTACTGAAAGCATTAATCTGTTCTAATGAAAGCAAAAAGCCTACTCTACAAAATGATAAATCTATTTAATGAAATGCTTTGGAAAACTTGACCTATTTGAATGAAATCATATATCTAGTTATTGAAAGCATAAATATTTTCTAATGAAAGCAAAACGCCTACTCTACGAAATCATAAATCTATTTAATGAAATGCTTTGGAAAACTTGACCTAAGAAAAATAACTATTGATGCAAATGGAAATATGCTAATCTATAAATTCCCAAGAGAAATTGATATGAGTCAAACCTAAAGTGTAAATATTATAAAAACTATTTAGTGCATAAGAATGTGAATTTGTAAAACTGCCTTTACGAAATGCTCCTATAGGAATACAGATGCCATATATCAAAACTATAGACAGCGTTGTACAGAGCTACAAATGAAACAATCATTTCCAGAAATGAATCCTATTTAGTAAATGATGCTTTGAATAATTCATGATTAATTGTTATATCATAAATAATGAAATGCATAAATCATAATGTAAATACAACACCGAACTCATGTTCTACACAATGAGGGGGGCCTCCTAAAAGGGTATTACAAGAGCTAAATTAGACTTATAAACTCACAGATGATGTAAAATGTTGTTTCTTCATTAAGCTGGTATAAAATCCATATCAGCTGTAATACAAAAACTTGAGTGTTATGAAGATGAAAAATGTTTGAGAACGAAAAATAACAAAATGCATAAGATGGCTTCATGCTATGCATGCATCTCTATTTATTACAAAGTTTCAACAAAGTCTCTTTATTGGTAATCACAAGATCAATCTACTTTAGATTTTTCTTTGGAAATCAGGAAAGAATGATAGAGTGACCTCAAGTTCTTCTTTTACTTCTTTATGATATTAATTGGATCTGACTTTCTGATCTTCATAATTGTCTTTAAACCTACACTTATTCGCACATGGTGCTCATCCACTTGGTTAGCATATTTAAAACATCCTAAACACAAAAAACATTACTACTTAACCAACCTCATTCCATAATCAATCAAATCATATCCAAGCCTACATAAAGGGGTGATTTTGGCTTAGTTTCTTATTCCCTAATAGTAAAAAGGAATGCACTTGATACCTATATTGTGGCCCCATCAGTGGGTTTAGTAAAATGCACACCACAGTATGTACATTGGTCAATAATTGAATGTAAACCCAGAGCCCTGAATATAGTTATATTATTGACAAGAACCACTTTTAGACTCCTAAAATGATGTTTCATTTGATAGAAATCAATCTGCCAAGATGACAAAGTTTCATTTTTGGACCCATCTTTACCCACTTGGATAAAATTCGCGCCCAACCCTCATTATCGGGTATTTTTGATGATTTTAATTGCAAGTGGTGTGGATTACTATTTTCCACCTTCTTGTACATCTATCTAAATTTTTGTTGGGCTTCACAAACTTTGCACATTGTGTATAAAAGATAAATTAAAATTAAAATAGATTTACACAATCTTGTGTAAAAAACAAAGTGTAAATTTGCTAAAATGGGCCTAATAAAATGCATGCCTTGGTATGTACATTGGCCAATAATCAAAAGTAAAACCAGATTCCAGATGACAGTTACACTTTCCATAAGAACATCTTTCATATTCCTAAATTGATGTACAATTTACTAGAAATCAATCTGCTAAGATGGCGATTTTTCATTTTTGCACCCATTTGGATAAAATGCATGCCTAACCCTCCTTATTGGGTGTTTTTCAGCGATTTAAATTGGAAATAGTGTGGATAACTATTTTCCACCTTATTGTAGATCTATCTATTTTTGTTGGGCTTCAAAAAATCTGCACATTATGTAAAAAAGATAAATTAAAATTAAAATAGATTTACACAGTGTTATGTTAAAAACAAAGTGTAAATTTGCTAAAATGGGGTCAGTAAAATGCACGCCACAACACGCCACAATATGTACATTGGTCAATATTCAAAAGTAAAACCTTAGATCTAAATATAGTTTCTTTTTTCACAAGAACCACTTTCAGATTCCTAAATTGATGTTTCATTTGCTTGGAATCCATTTGCCAAGATGACAATTTTTCATTTTTGTATCCAGCTTTACCCACTTGGATAAAATGCACGCCCAACCCTTCTTAGCAGGTTTCTTTTAGTGATTTTAATTGAAAGCGGCATGGATTATTATTTTCCACCCTCTTTTACATCTATCTAATTTTTTTTTGAGCTTCACAAACTTTGCACATTGTATAAAAAAGAGAAATCATAATTGAAATAGATTTACACAGTGTTGTGTAAAAAACAAAGTGTAAATTTGCTCAAATGGGCTTAGTAAAATGCATGCCACAGTATGTACATTGCTCAATAATAAAAATTAAAATCACATCCTTGAAGATAGTTCCATTCCTCACAAGAACCTCTTTCAGATTCTTAAACTGATGTTTCATTTGTTAGAAATCAATCTACCAAGATGGCAATTTTTCATTTTTGGACCCATTTTTACTCACTTGGATAAAATGCACACCTAACCCTCCTTATTGGGTCTTTTTCGGTGATTTAAATTGGAAATGGTATGGATTAATATTTTACACCTTCTTGTACATCTATATATTTTTTGGGGGCTTCACAAACTTTGCACATTGTGTAAAAAAGAGAGCAAAATTAAAATATATTTACAGTGTTGTGTAAAAAAAAAGTGTAAATTTGCTAAAATGTGCTTAGTAAAATGCACACCAAAATATGTAAATCGGTCAATAATCAAAATTAAAACCACATCCCTGAATATAGTTCCATTCCTGACTAGAACCTCTTTCAGATTCGTAAATTGATGTTTCATTTGCTAGAAATCAATCTGCCAAGATGGCGATTTTTCATTTTTGGATCCATTTTTACCCACTTGGATAAAATGCACACCTAACCCTCCTTATTGGGTCCTTTTCAGTGATTTAAATTGGAAATGGTGTGGATTAATATTTTACACCTCCTTGTATATTTATATATTTTTGTTGAGCTTCACAAAATTTGCACATTGTGGAAAAAAGAGAAAGCAAAATTAAAATAGATTTACACACTGTTTTGTAAAAAACAAAGTGTAAATTTGCTAAAATGGGCTTAGTAAAATGCATGCCACATTATCTACATTGGTCAATAATCAAAATTAAAACCACAACCCTGAAGATAGTTCCATTCCTCACCAAAACCTCTTTCATATTTGTAAATTGATGTTTGATTTGCTAGAAATCAATCTGCCAAGATGACAATTTTTCATTTTTGGACCCATTTTTACCCACTTGGATAAAATTCATGCCTAACCCTCCTTATTGGGTCTTTTTCACTGATTTAAATTGGAAATGGTGTGGATTAATATTTTACACCTTCTTGTACATCTAGGTGATTTCATGAAGATGGCTAACTCTATTTGGCCAAACATGACGGTGAAAAACAGAAATTTTACCCATGTATTAAATTGAAGCCCTCGAAACTCATACTTGCCACATGAATTTTGACATGCGGTTGAAAAATGAAATGTAGAGAATTATGTTGGCTTTCCAATGATATTTTTTTCGAAATATACCAATGCCATACATCGTGTCAAATTTTCATTTAATAAAACGTATGTACTTAAAAATTTGAAGAGCAATTAACAGGTAGTTTGTGTGTGAACACAATAATTTAATGTTAAAGTAATAATTTTAAAAAGCGAAAAATGATCTAGACAGAATGCACTAGGGCTTACATAATTTTCTTTTAATTTTTCTTGAAAAATTATATTTATTATTATTTTTCGAAACTTACCAATGAATATTTAAGTCGCATTTTGCACACATGTGTGCGTGTGCACGAAATCTTTTGATTTTTTACATAATTTTCAAAACTAAAAATACCCTTTTAAAGAGGATGTGTTTATCTAGGGCTTGTGTATTTTTGCAAATTTTTTGGATGTGTATTTTGAATGTTGTGGATTTATCTTTGAGCTCAATCGAAGTTGTCGGCAGGGTTTTTTAGGGCAAGTTTTAGTAGAAATTTAAAAACAAAAGACATATGAAGATAAAAATTTGTAAATTTTATGTATATGGATAGAGGATTCGTTGACAAATCCAATGGCATCAAGTCCGCTCATTAATGAGCATTTAATGACATGGTTTAACTCTGTGGAAGGCAAACAAAACTTTTATTTTACAATGAAAAGGGCTCTCGGTCTGTTTTTTAAGCCCTCGATCGAGCTATTTGCTTGATTGAGGTATTTAGAATACCTCAATCAAGGGTTTAACAACACCTCGATTGAGGGTTTAACAAGACCTCGATCGAGATATGTTCAAGCCCTCGATCGAGGTATTGGCTCGATCGAGGGTATTTAAGATAAGCTCGATCGAGGGTTTGTCTATGTAAAAAAATATCAAAATGAACTTGGGAGAACCCGGGAAAGGAGTTGGAAACAATTAATGTTTCCAACTACCCATCCCTCATAAAAATATTGACCAACCTATATATAAGCAGCAAATAATTAATCAAAAACAACAATTTTACTCATTGCTAGTTTTTTTTTTCATTAGAGCTTTGTCATTTTGATCTTGTTGAATGAAAGCTTTGGCATTTTCTTGTTGTTGAATTAGAGCTCATTAGACATGTAAGATTTCTTTGTAGGCATATTTCAAGATTTCATACTAACATATTGTTGTTTGTTATAATAATTTGAATTTTTTGTTTGTTTGTTTTCATTGTAGATTGATGGTAAAAAAAAAAAAACATGCTAGACAACAAAATGACAATGAAGAGCGTGAGAAGAATGGAGAACGAATGAGACAACAAAGAGCAAGGTTGAGAGAAGAAGAAGATGCACATTTGATGCAACAAATTCCAATGGAGGACAACCAAGGTAAATTATTGAATTACATGTTATCATAATTTAAATATTATAGTACATAATTTACAAAATTAGTAACAATTTTCCAATAAATTTAACTAAATTTCATAATTTAATTTGTTTCATATTTATTTGTAATGATATTCTTATTTATTTCATCTATTTGTTATTTAAATTTCAAAGTTTTCAACAATTTTTATGTTAAATGAACAATTTTCAAGCGGCTAACAAATGTTAAATTGGAACAATTTTCAATGAAACATGTAAATTTAGATTATATTTTCATGTTAATACATGTACATATTTTTAACTATTTCAAAGTTACTAACAATTTTCAAATTATGTTTCAAAGTTGCTTTAACAATTTTCAAATTATTTCAAAGTTGCTAACAATTTTCAATGTTTATTGTCCAACAATTTTCAAATGAAGTGTACACTTAGATTATATTTTCAAGTTAAAATGTATGTACATATTAACTATTTTCAAATTTCTAAACTTTACTAACAATTTTCAATGTTATTAGAATAATTTTCAAATTAAATGTACACTTGGACACTATTTTCAAGTTAAATTCTACATATTTAACTAATTGCAATTTTTTAAGTTACTAACAATTTCAAGTTAAATGTAATTTCAATTCTTGTTTTGTTAGAAAATTCAATTTCAAAACAAATGAATGAATATTTTGAAATGAACATGTTGTGATATAGTTATGTATTAGTTAGAATTTATTCAATTTAAAAACAAATGAATGAATATTTTCATAGTTATGGTGGTTGGAAATATTTTTATAGTTATGGTGGTTGGCAATATTTTCAGAGTAATGAATGTTTGAATACAAATGAATGTTCAAAGAGCTATTTAATTATAATGTTTACTCTAAAAAAATTCCATCTATCACATGTACTTTTATTTACATAACATGACATATCACCATGATAAGATTAATGATTAGAATCATATATTTTGTTAGGACAAACTGGAAATAATTATTTGCAATGTTTGCAACCTTGCATTGATATCTGAAGCATTATTGATAAAAAAATCCTTAAATTGCAACTTATGATAAAAATTAGAATTTCCATAATTGTTTATTGTTGAAATTGCGAAATCATCAACCATTGAAAATGTTATTTTGCATTAAAAATTATGAATTTCTCCTCAATCATATATTTGTTGGAATTGCCAAATTTTTAATTGTCATGTAATTGTTGGAATGTCAAAATTTGAATTTAAGTTGAAATTGCAATTTGAATTAAAAAAATTCTTTAAATTTCAATATGTATTTATCTAAATCTCTTACAAAAAATGTGAATTTATTATCAACCACATGCTTGTTGAATCTTGAAATTGTGACTTAGTAGTTGTCAAAATTGCAATTTATGCTCAATCTTTTTATTGTTGAATTTGTAATTGCCAAAGTTACAATTTTTTAAAATTAAAATTGCAATTTAAATAAAAAATACCAAAATAGAACAAAGAAGCTCTAACCAATAGGAACTTTTACCATAAAGAATTGAAACCCTAAGCTAATATTTTATTATATTATTATCACTACAATGTTTTTAATTAAATATCGTATTCATCTCTAAATCAATGTTTTCTTCCCCACATTTAGAGTATAATAGGTATGTTATCATGGGTAAAAAACCAATCTTAATTTATTTCACGTATATATAACATGGGATGCATGATGTTGTCCTTGAAATTCTAGGGTAGAAGTGTTGTAATCATTTATTCTTTGTGGTGATTTGTAACTTGTATTTTAAATATTTATTTGTTTATTTTATACCAAAAAGTTAAAATAACATTTTTCTTGTAATGTAAAAGTAAAATGGACATAAATTGCATAAAGAAAATTTGCCCACAATTATATAATGTGATGATTATAAATGATATTAATTTTTATGCCCATAATAATTTCTATCAAGTTATTAATAATTATCTTGCGTTAAATATATATATACTTGATTTTCAAACTTTACTAGCATTTATCAAACTAAATGTACAATCTCAAGTTGCATGTACATATTTAGTTATTTTGAAATGAAGTTACAAACAATTTTCTTGTTTTAATGTATTTTCAATACTTGTACATTTTTCTCAAGTCAATAGCAATTTTCAATTTGTTAATTTACATCTACAACAAATTTCAAGTTACTAGCAATTTTAAAGTTAAATGTACAAGTTACTACCAATTTCAAGTTACAAGCAATTTCAAATTTTACTAGCAATTTCAAACTTTACTTCTAGAACAATTCTCAAGTTTAATTAAGTTAGCAATTTCAAGTTACTTGAGCAACTTCAAATTTCAAGTTACTAGAAATTTCATTTTTTACTTAGAACAATTCTCAAGCTAAATGTATTAGTTGGAAAATTCAATTCACATGCAATTTTCAATTTTTCAATTTCCACATCAAATTTCAAGTTGCTAGCAATTTTAAAGTTCAATGCACAACTATCGAGTAACCAATTTTCAATTTGTTAATTTACATGTTATGTAGGGAAAGATTATGGTCATATATCACATCATGGTGATCAAGAATCACATGACCTTGTGCCCCCTCATGATCCTGATCAACCATCACATGACACCTTTCCCTCTCACATTGAAAGTATAATTGGGAGTTGTAGTGGGGTTGGAAGGGGTGGAAATTTTCTAGAGGATTGTGTAGTTGTTTCTGCACAAGAAGAGATTGGGAACTCGATCCCTGGTCGGAGAGTTGAAGAGCATGTCAATAACATAATCAACTCATATCTTGAACAACATGCAATGATGGCACAAGCTCAAATCCTACATGGATTGATAAAACACAAAAAATTGAAATGTGCCACAAAGTTGTTGGGTTTTCAAGATGTTAAAACAAGAAAGACATGCGAGAATGCAATAGAAAATGTAAGAACTGCATTATCTTCGTTTGGAAAATCAAGAAACAATGATGCCCGAGCTGCTCGTAGGGAAATTACAACGGCTGTTGTGGCACAAAGGACCTCAAGAAATCGAATGGTATCAACAATGACATCACTGCTCAATGTTTCAAAAAGAACATTGCTCAAATATACTAAATTCAGGGTCTGGATAGATGAAAATGATGAAGCTACTTGTTGGGTTCTTATTTGTAGGGAACCCTATCGAGGCAGGATGGCAGCAAGCATTAGAGAGAAGGTGATAGAGTTTTGGGATACCATTCTCGTGCTATTCCATATCGAAAGCATGTCATGTGACAACATTTATCCAGAGGCATTTATCAGGAGCACTGTAAGCATGTGATGGAGATGACGGGAGTTGCACTTTATGAAGAATTCCAAGAAACCAATCCTGGTGTTCAAATATCATTTAGCATGTTCAACAAATTGAAACCGTGGTATATTAGGCCGAATATGATTCGCGAAACTTGTTGCTGCCGATACCACATTGAATTTCAACTATACTATGACACATTTCGTGATTTTTGCAAAAGGCACTGGAACGATGTACTAGCTCCTCACACGGTGCAAGATTTTATTTGTATGATACTATGCAACAGGAATCCTGAACACGTGTTTTTCAATAAGAGGAGTGTAGGTGGGAGAAAATGCCATGAATGCAGTGATTTGACATTGTTCCATAGGAACTTTCCTATCGATCCAACACACCATGGATTGTCATATATCACCATTAGGTGGAAGAGGTACGAGTACGTCACCATGAATCCAACATCTTCTTCATCTGTGCCATCCAAGAGGATCGACTTGCTCGATGATGAGATTCCTGTTTCATATTTCATGGAGAAGTTTCAAAGTCAGATTTATAAATACATAAAGCACTCCCATAGGTCCAGGTGGAAAGCTTCAGAATTCAAACATTCTCGTGAGGTATTTGAGTCGGGCACAATCTTATTAGTGATAGACTTTGCATATAACTACACCTTTGCTCCTCAGAGAGATATATAGAGTGAGTACTATCACTCTGACCAGGTATCTATCTTCGTACATGTATTGTACAGACATGCTCATGAAAACATTGATGGTAGGGATAGCACTGCTCAGTCACGTGAAGTGATCAAGGAGTACCATTTTTATGTTAGTGATGATCGTGAGCATGACACATTGTTCGTTCAACACTGCTATGGGTTGATTTATGATTCATTCAGGCAGAGAGGCGTATCATTTACTGAACACTGGATTTGGTCAGATGGGTGTGTAGGACAATTCAAATCGGCATGCTCATTTTATTGGTTGAGTCGCCTTCACAAAGATACAGGAATCCGACACACCTAGAGCTTTTTTGAGATAGGGCATGGAAAGGGTGAACATGATGGCGCAGGTGCATGTGTGAAACGAGCACTTCGTAGGTACCAGATGAGTCATGGTGCAACCCGATTCAAATGCTCCACTGAAGTAGTTGATTGGTGCACACGTCATTTGGGACATCAAGGTCGTGAACAAGCAAGGCCGGTGTGTAGGTAATAAACTCCAAACTCAATTAATAAGCTAATAACATTCAATATCATCATTTCCAAAATAACACATACTCAATAGGAATTTACATATGACAAACTAAATTCCATGCAGGTTCTTTTGGGATGTTTCCTTTGGAGATGTTAATAGATCCATTCTGTGGTACTGTGAGACCATCCCTGGTATGAGGGAATTACATTCTGTTCGAAGTAAAGACATGGGTGACATATTTTCCGTTGAAACGAGGAAGTGTGTATGTTTTTGCGATTTTTGCATTGATGCGAATGGATGCGCGTTTGATCACTGTGAAAATGATGTATATGTGAAACCATGGAAATATGTCTCTCTTAATCTAAAGGGCTCACATCTAATTCCAACATGGCAAGAGATGCACACTGAAGAGGCAATGGCCTCATTAGATCATGATCGAGTTTCTGATATGGTTAGGGAAGGTACAAGAGTCTTCATTAAGTTAATTAGTTCATTATATATTACACATATACAAATGTTGTAGAAATGCATGTAGGACATTTGAATAATATTTGTAATGTATCTTGCAGGTGATGTGTTCATTGTCATTGCATCCCCCCACAACCAAGAAAATGTGGAATACTATTTGATGTGGTGCATGCAAATAAAAAGTAGGTTGGTGCGACCCTACTAAGATGGGGAGTTCACATACCAAACTGGAGACATGGTTCTAATGGGACACTTTTTTGAAAAAGTGAAAAAACAGGGTGATCATATTATTTACAGAGATTTTATGGCTGGATATATATCATGTCAATACAGTCATTTGGTGGTGGCAACTCGGATACATCTAACAGAAATCAAGGTGAAGAGAGGTGATCCAAAGAGATGGAAGATGACAAAAGCTGACCATGATCGTATTATGGAGACTTGCATTCCTATAACCCATTGGCCAGATAAATGAGTTACATGTATGCCACTTGCATCATTGGCATAGTTTTCATGTTGTCTTGTGTAATATTTTTTTGGAGTTTTTTTGGAGGTTGTTTTATAAATGTATATTTGTAGATGCTTTAATGCCAAGAATACAAATACTAGATGGGAGGCTTTTGTGAAATTTGGGTCATGGTGCTCCAATGTGAATACACTTGAATGTATGGTCAATTCTCCATGATTTTCATTCATAATAGTTTTATAGATATTTGTTTAGATGCTTTAAAAACATTATTAAAGATCTAATAGATAGTTGAATTGTAATGTAATTGAATTGTAATGTGTACAGACAATATAATGTAATTGTAAAATTTGAATTTTAAATTGTAATGGACATTCTAATTTTAAATTTTGATTTCAAATTTGTAAAATTTTATACATTATAATCCATTCATTGTATTTTGTCATCTATTACATTGTATTTCATTATCAATTATATAAAAATATTATCAAATACCAATGTGTTGAAAAATTGTTTCATTCAACAATAATCAATTAGTTTTGTTATCAAGAACATATCAAAGTTAGGACCAATTTTTTTTGCCTCTCCTCATTCCATTTAATAAAAATATTGGCACTTGGTGCTACATGGAATATAACATAGGAGATAGAGGATACAATTCAACTAAAGGGCACTTACACATAATCTTTGAATATATTTTCATGCAAACAATACCCATTGTTGGCACAACTCACAAACATTCACTATAATTTCTAACCATCAAACATTCTCAATTTTTGGATTACATGCATCAAAAACCATCTTTATCATGCAGTTTTGCGCGCATAGGCATGGAATCTCTTTGATAGACATGGATTGTACGTAATAATGAAAGTTGAAATGTAAACGTAATAATAACATGGAAACGTAATAACTTGTACATGCCTTCATATATGCAACTTACCTAGTTGGATCAAATGGTGCCATTATCTCCATTTGTCATCAAAACATAAACCATATGAAATAGTTGTACAAGCATAGTTTCTACCATAGTTGTACAAGCGTCTGCTATCAACATATTTTCATTTCTTATATTAACTAGGTGGTTATTCCCATTGCCAAGAAAACAAACCATACTTTTATGACTTTAGATTAGAGCACACACTTAAAAGAAAAGAACACAAAGATTACCACATACTATATAACTTGTAATTATATAATTTTGTCTCAAGGGATATTTCACACTCTCAATGGACAAAAACATTCTTATATACAACAACAAATTGAATTTTCAATTGAAATTACACATTAAATTTTCCATGTAATTGAATTGGAATGTGGAAATTGTAAGTGAATTGTAATGTGTAGACAACATAATGCAAAGTGTCAATTTCAATTTTCAATTTCAAATGTATTCTAATTTTAAATTTTGATTTCAAATACAATCAAGAGAATTTAAAATAGCTTGATGTTTTTTAAATGTCTTCATGTCATTATATAGTTTGAATTTGTAAAATGGGTAATAATCTTGTTGTGCAATTACAACCACATGAATAGGTAGTCATTGCCAAATGATAAAAATATCTCAAGTTTGGTTGAATTTCTATTATAGTATAATGTTAAATTTATTTCTCCTTAAAATTTGATTGTGTTTGTATATTTGTTTAGTCCTTGAGATGTTAGTATATTTGTTTAGTCCTTAATTTCTTCTTGAACCATGGTCCAAAACCCATCCCTAGTGCACAAAACTGAATGTTTCCATCCATATCCGACTTTAAATGTAAACCCATCACTAGTAATCAAAACCTTAAAATGACATTAATTCCTACACATAGAGACTATGAATATTTTCGACAAGACATGTGTGTTGACCATATATATTGGTCCTAGATTCCTAAAATCTTATTTTAGGGCCCAATGTAGAGGTCCATAGGTCCATGATTTCTCGACTAGTACTAACTTATGAGATTTATAGGTCCATGGTTGTTCATTCAAATTGATTCTCGATTACGAGAAGCATTTCTAGATAATTAAACAATTCCTTTTGGTGGTAGATACATCATTCATTTGGGATACCTTGGTCAATTACCTCATGTGAGTGATAACCCTATATATGCATGGAACACAACTGAGTTTTTTAATCACATAGTCCTGACCTTTTCCCAATGATAAACACATAGGATTACGATGTTGTTACTAACCATTCCATGCATAGACACATTAACACTACACATTCACCAATCATGCCTTTACATAAGAAGAACTTGCATCATTATCTATAATCAAGTAGGATCATCATTACAATATCAAGCAATAAGTTAGTATGCATCATACCTTTACATAGGTTAGTATGGTTCAATTTAAAAGGTAGATTATCGAGACTCAAACATGTAGCGATCCCTAGTTGACTTAGGCTTGATTCCATTTCCCCTCCATCACATTCATGTATGTTGTCGTGCAACAAGTGTTAAACAACTAAATTTGATGCCTAGGCCCCTATGATGCTAGCGTTGCTAATAAAAATGATATCGAAATTGAAATTGGAAATTGAAACTGGAATTGAAATGTAAATTTGAAATTGAAAATGAAAATGATATTGATATTGGAAATTGATATTTTAATTGAATTTAAATTTTGAAATGAAATTCGAATTGAAAACTGAAAATTGAAATTGAAATGAGAAATGAAAATTGAGAATTGGAAATGTAATTAGAATTCAAATCGAAATTGAAACTTGGAATTTGAAATTGAAATTTGAATTTGAATTGTGAAATTTGAAATAGAGTTTGAAATTTGAATTGAATTTGAAATTTGAATTTGGATTTGAAATGCGAAATTTGAAATAGAATTTGAAATTTGAATTTGAATTTTAAATGTGAAATTTGAAAGAGAATTAGAATTATAAATTGAAATGTGATGCAAAGAGTTCTGAAGAGAGATCTTCATTGCTTCATGCTCCATGACACACGAGAGGATTTGATGTCGCCCAAGCGGGTGGCCATCGACAGCGCTCCCGTTCGCCGAGTGCGGCCACACCGGGGTCGGCTGTCGCTGGTGGCAGCAGCAGGAGAGCTAGTGTGTTAGTTGATCTCAACAACATACATGGTGATCCCCAGGTGGGGGATGGGCGGCCAGAATCGAGTGCATCAGGGGCATCAGGTTCATATTTTGGGTTAGATACATTTTCAGTAAATTTTTAGTATATAATGCATTGAATTTCAATTGCAATTTATAATATATATTTTTAATAACATTTGTGTTTTTGTTTGGATCGCAGGTGCCCCATCAGGGGGATCATACGATGATGAGGTCGCATGGATCACTCTCGATGATATCACTACCCAGCGAGAGTGGGTGAATTTGCGTGTGTGTACGTTGAGGGAGGATTCTCCCACACAATGATCTTTATCCATGATGTTATCAGCAGTTGATGAGATGTTGGCCCTCTACAAGAGGGTGGGCCTCTCAGTGACATTTGGCGTCATTCATGCCAGAGGAGGAGACAAGATGTCATTAGGATCCACAAATGGGATGACGTCAAAGTCACCATAAGAGGGCATGATGTCAAGGGTACTTTGTTCGACATCCCACCTGACCGCCCTTCCAGTCAACCGCTTAGACTTAAGGAGTTTAAGTTGGAGGCCGTTGCACCACATCTATATGATAGATTCATGGGAGCATGGGGCATGTTCCACCACCATGAACAGGTCCCGTTGTACTTTGCAAAACATGTTTATGCAGATTTTGTTTTGGACATGCACCCAGATTACACCAGCACAAGGTCCTCGTTCTATGGGGCGGGTAGGGGATGCTCCTACCAACGTCTTAGAGCTCGGAGAGACCCTGCCTTCATGCCACCCGCTATGAGGATGGTATCGCTTCCAGACAGGGCAATTATCAAGTCGGGGGATGTGTCACAATCATCCCAGCTTGCTGCAGAGGCTAGAGATGACCTTGCAGACTCATTGTTCACTGCCATGGGTAGTGTTGTTGTTGCTGTGCATGGAGAGGCATCTAGACCACCCCCTCCACCTGTAGAGGCAGAGATAGAGTATGTCCCTAGTGACATGCTCAGGATTCTCAATGGAGAGGCCCTACTAAGGTATGCTGAGTCATCCCGAGATGCATACTTTCGGTCGTATCGTAGATCCGTCGCTACAGGATAGGTATACTTTTGTAGAATTATGTATATATGTTCTTCATGTTACATCATATTATATGTCGTAAATTGAATGGTTAATAATACTTAAGGGAGTTGTATTCTATTGCTCCATGCAGGGAAGCACATTCATGGATCAGCTCTTTGCCAATGAGCCATCGGTTGGTCCATCCGCTCGTCCCAACCCGCGGGCTGGAGTAGTCGAGGTAAGTTATAATTTATGTTCTAATTTAATTTGAGTTTATTATTTCCTAGTTTAAATCATTTATGTTTTATTTTTTAATTTTCGAGATTTTATGTTTTAGATCTTAACTTCAAATTAATTTCAAATTGTACAGGGAAAAGGAAAGGGGGTAGATCCTGATGATGGACATGAGGATAGCGATGGTCCTCACGAGCAGGGTCGAGACACAGATGTGAGTTTTAATTTATGTTCCAATTCATGTTATTTAGTCACATTTAGTAATTGATATTTGAACTTTATGTTTCAATTTTTGAATTATAACTTAAATTATGTTAAGTAGTTTTAATTTTTAATAAATCTAACTTATTACATGCAATGGCATATTACACAGGCATCGCTACAGGTGGGTGTCAATGCTGCAATGGATTTCACATATGATTGGGATGCAGCTCGAGTACATGTTCCTGATGAAGGGCCATCTACCCGTATTCCTACCCAGATCCTGGATATCACCATTGACTCGACAGATACGGATGTATTCATTCAT
The DNA here is from genome assembly GCA_027924585.1 of Larix kaempferi. Lineage (NCBI taxonomy): Eukaryota > Viridiplantae > Streptophyta > Pinopsida > Pinales > Pinaceae > Larix > Larix kaempferi. The sequence continues at coordinate 5,012,599 of BSBM01000862.1, read as the reverse complement.
GGTTTACCATTTCAGAGCCAGCATCGGTCTACTACACACGAGGGTGGTCAGAGGGATGATCAAGGGCCTTGTGGGGTTAGTGGCCAATGAGTTGATGATCTATACATTTCCATGTTTTGGATATTTTCATATTTGATATATTTTCATGCTTTTTATGATCTATATATACGTTATCATGTTTTGGATATGGATTTCTATCCTTTATACATGGACTTTTATCATATATGGACTTTGGATATTTTGTATATTTTATCATATTGATTTCTTCATGTGTATTTTGTCTATGATTTGAAATCGATTGTTTTTTATATTAGATTTGGATATAGTTATTACAATTACAAATTTATGTTTTGTCATTTCAAATGCAAATTTAATGTGTAGTTACAATTTAGTTGAATTTAAAATGCAAATTTCGACTACATTAGAGAACATATTCCAAAATTTAGAATTGAATACATACATTGTATCTATATACAATGTAAAATTGTAAAATTTAAATTTTAGATTGTACAATGTATTCTAATTTAAAATCTTCTATTTCAAATGCAATTGTAATGTAATTGAAATTGAACTTGTAAATTGGAACAACGCATTGAATTTTCAATTGAAATTACATATTAAATTTGAGATTTTAATTTTAAATTGTAATTGAATTGGAATGTGTAAATTGTAATTGAATTGTAATGTGTAGACAACATAATGTAATTGTAATTTCAATTATTAATTTCAAATGTATTCTAATTTTATATGTTGATTTCATTTATGCAATTGTAATGTAGTTGAAAACGAGCTTTTAAATTGTAATTGAATTGGAATTGAAATTACACATTAAATTTGAAATTTTACATTGTAAGTGAATTGGAATTGTAATTTCAATTTTAAAACGCGCTCTTAGTTCCAAAATTATAACACATAGCATAAAGGAAACCACATAAGAACTTGGATTGATAATTAATAGAGAATTTTAGGCTATTACATTTGTATGTATAATCTAAATAGTGGATGCAAAGACCTTTGAATCTAGAGGTGAATGTCATATGTAAGGCCTACTATACATGTCATTTCACATAATGAAACAAATTTAAAATAAAATATTTACATTTCAACACTAATAATTACACATATTTGATATATCATTTATATTCATTCTTTCATTTATAAATTGTTGTTTTTATAAGATAAGCTTCAATAACTATTAATTATATAGGTTATTTCAAAATATTTTATAAAATTATTAGTTTATATTAAAATATAATTATATTAATAAATATTGAATTTAATAAACATATTTAAATTTAATTACATAATATTTAAATTTATTTTTAAAATGTTATATAATATATATTATTAAAAAATTAAAATATATATATATATATATAGAATATTATTTAGTGTAGTGAAATGGAAGGCAACTTAGTGTGTATTCTATTTTTATACACTTAAGCATGTTTTTTAAAATGAAAAGGTCCATATATTATTAAAAAGTGAGAGTAACACTACAATAATATTTTTTATATATAAGTATTTTTATGATATTATATGTATAAATATAAAAATATGTGTTTATATAATGTTATTAATAATAAATTATTAATTTTATTAATATTATTTAATTTCATTAATATTATTAATCTCATTAATTTATTGTAATTAGATTGATTAATATTTTCTTATGATTTATGTTTATATTTTTGAATCAATATTATTATTAATTTAATATTAAAAAATATTATTTTTTTTTAATTTTTAAATTAATAAAGTTTTATATTATAAATATTCAATTTCAAAAAATTAATAAATATTATAAATATAATAAATTATTAATTTTATTGATATTATTAATTTCATTAATATTATTAATCTCCTTAATTTATTTTAGTTATATTGATTAATATTTTATTATGGTTTATGTTTATATTTTTGAATCAATATTATTATTAATTAAATATTAAAAAATATTATTCTTTTAATTTTTAAATTAATAAAGTTTTATATTATAAATATTAAAAATATTCAATTTCAAAAATATTAATAAATATTCAATTTCAAAAATATTAGTAAATATTATATTATAAATATTAAAAATATTCAATGTTAATGGTTTTTGTTAAACCGACAACCTAATATGATTTTTTTTTCAATCCTCTTAGCGTTCTCAGAGGATTGAAAAAAACCGAGCAGCATTCCTGCTTGCCAAAACAAATTTTAAAATAAAACCGATAACATTTATGCTATGAAATGCTACCGGTTGTAATAAAAAAATATATTAATAATTTAAAAAAATAAATAGAACATAAATTTAAAACAAAAAATGTTTTGGAATGGTTTTTGTTTTGGTTTCAATGGTTTTTGGTTTGGTTTCGATGGTGGTTTTACTTTCAATGGTTTTTGGTTTCGATGTTGGTTTTCGTTTTCAATGGTTACATTCACAAATTCATAAAAACTAAATTAAATCTACGTTTTAAACACCTATTTTTACATACAAAACAAATCAAATTTATGGTTTTTTTCAAAACAAAAAATTGGGATTTTTTTGAAAACAAATAACAAATTTAAGTTTTTTGGAAAAACAAACAAAATGTGGTTGAAATCCACCTACCTTGTGGATTTGAAGCCATGGCAGATGGAGGTGGACGAAGGTGGACGTGGGTGTGCTGTGCTGGCTACGTACGCTCGGTTGAGGGGCTTGGAGCCATCATAGTCGGCACAGTCTGCGCTATCACTGTCGAACAGGCTGACTGATAGGCCAGGCCCTATTTTTCTTTTTGTTTTTCTGTCTCAAACCCTCGATCGATCAAATAGCTCGATCAAGGGTTTAAATAAGCCCTTGATCAAGGTATTTAAATACCCTCAATCGAGGTATTTTCAAGCCCTCGATCGAGGTATTTTCAAACCCTCGATCGAGTGTTTAAAACCTCGATCGAGGGCTTGAAAATACCTCGATCGCGGGTGCGAATTTTTTTTTTTCGCTCCCACGCGCCAAAAATGGTGACCACCTTCGTGGAATCACCCATCTATATAATTTTGTTGGGCTTCACAAACTTTGCAGATTGTGTAAAAAACATAAAGCAAAATTAAAATAGATTTATAGTGTTGTGTAAAAAAAAAGTGTAAATTTGCTAAAATGGGCTTAGTAAAATGCACACCACAATATGTACATTGGTCAATAATCAAATTAAAATCACATCTCTGAAGATAGTCCCATTCCTCACGAGAACCTCCTTCAAATTCCTAAATTGATGTTTCATTTGCTAGAAATCAATCTGCCAAGATGACAATTTTTCATTTTTGGACCCATCTTTACCCACTTGGATAAAATGCACACCCAACCCAAATTTATTGGTCAATCTAAGTGATTAAAAGTGGAAAGTGTATTGAGTTTATTCCTCACCTTTCTAGATTATAATATTTTCAATTTGTTCCTTGAAATTTTTCCCTCTAGATGTCCTTAAGCACGCATAATTTTCCATTGGTGTGCTTGTATGAGGACAATTAATGGTAGTTTACTTGGTAGGCTTATGTCAGAACCCTTCAAGAATGAATTTACTATGTTTTTATAGGCACATTTATGATCAATTTCACTTTTTTTATTAGATAAGTTCAATCTAACTTCTAATGCAAATGTTGCTTGATTTTGTGGAATTTGTAGAGAAACTCATCAATGGATAATTCAAATGAGCCATCTGAACAAAATATTCTTCTAAAAAAGGCTGACGTAAGGATGTAGATATTTATAATATTCCAACTTTGCCACCACTTGACATTGTCCTTCAATTCAGTCGTTCTAGACCCAAAAACACCACTAAGCTTGCTGCTCATGGACAATGTAGAGGATTTAGAGATCAGAACTTAATACCATGGAATGGGACCATAAGATTCCTTGAAACATCAAGCAATCATGCAGCAATTGTTAAAAATCATTGTTAAAACTCATTGCCTTTGTTGCTGGAAAACAAAGGCAACCTTTTTCTCTAATTGTTGTTGAAGGGAATGTTAATGTACAAAATGGAAATATTTACAACAGAGTTAACTCTATCTCACAAAACGTATTTCCATGTTTTACTTAAAGATCATCCATAAATGCTTCTTCCACTACAAATAAATCTGATCGAATTATTTAGAAGGATGTGCTACTCAACAGCAAAGGCATAATTTGTCAGCAATTATAGTTGCAAGGAATGGCAATCTAAATGATAGAGGTATTTACCACAAAATTAATTATGTTTCACATAATGTGGTCCCAAAATTCCCTCAAAGAACAAATTTTATTCCTATTTCCATTACAAATCAAGCTGATCAAAGTATAGAAGGATGCATTTCTCAACAACAAGGGCAACATTTGTCTCCAATTACAAGTGAAGGGAATGATAATGTGCAAAATAAAAATATTTACCACAGAATGTACTCTAATTTGCAAAATGGGGCCCCAGTTTTACCTCATATATCAACTATTGGTGCTGATGCCATTACAAATAAATTTGATCAAAGAGGTGAAGTTTGTGTTGCTCAACAAACTACAGAGCCTTTGACTCCAATTATAGTTGCAGGGAATGGAAATGTACAAGATAGAAGTATTTACCATAGAACTAAGTCTATTTCAAATACTATGGTCCCAAATTTACCTCAAAGAAGAGATTTTATTCCTGCTGCCATTACAAATCAATTTGATTGAAGTATAGAAGGTTGTGTTTCTCAACAACAAGGGAAAAATTTGTCTCCAATTACAACTAAAGTGAATGGAAATGTACATAATACAAATATGTACCACATAATGAAATCTATTTTATAGAATGAGTCCCCAGGTTTCCGTCATAGGTCATCGATTGGTGCTATTGTGATTACAAATCAAACTGATCAAAGTGTTGAAGTTCATATTGCTCAACATACTATGGAGCCTTTCACTCCAATTATAGTTGCAGGGAATGTAAGTGTAGAACCCAATGTGCAGCCATCTGAACATGCAACTATAGAAAATCAAAATTCTACAATTCTAGAAGCTTCGACATGAGGGATTTTTAAAGGTAGTTTAATGATTATGCTAACATATCAAATACTTTTTATGTGGGTCTTGACTAATAATAAATGATGATGTTATTATGTTTTGAGTAATGATGGATGGCTCTCAGTATTATTCAGTTTGAACATAAAACTTAGTGTTTTACTATTTAATCATATGCATTGACATGTTTTATTTCTAGGTTATTGAAGGCCTGCCAGATGAAGAGAAGTATAAAAAGTTGGTGAGGATGTGGAACTGCTATAAAGAATTCCACATGTTGCAACTGCAAGGGTGTAGAGGGGACGATGCATATGCATATGAGAAAAGGTATGTCAATTTATGATAGTTTCATCATATTATCATTTTCAGAATGGTAGTATCATTTCACTCATGACAACATTTTCAACCATTGACATTGCAGGATTGGCATCCTTGCTAGTGAGTGGCTTTGGTTGTTTTCTTGTTGCTTAAGAGATGAGATGGTTCCTTATATGCATGTCCAAGGGGACCATGCTCTTGAGATGACTCAGAATATTCATCCATATACATTGGGATGGTTAAGGAACAAAGTAATGGAGCATAAGCATAGAGAAATGAAAAATTTGAATAGCAACCAAGGAGGAGGGAAAGGAGTTACTTAGGAGCATAGAAGCACATTTGAACATGATAGGATGTGTCTTGTAAATGATATGAGAGCACATTTTTTCAAGCTTGTTATGAGATCAGAAGATACTTTCCGAAATTTTAGACAAAGAAGATTCTTGCCATCAAATATTAGATGTCAACTTCATTTTGAATATGAGAAGACAAGAACTCAATTGAATCAAGAAACTGTAGCACAGTTGGCATCCCGTTTCCCTGATGTCACTTCAGAACAAGTGAAACAAGTCTTCGACTCATGGGTAAAACAGTCTAAGAAATCATTAATTGCACAACCAACAGTAGGTATGTCCTAATTTTAAATGGTATATCGTTCAATTTTCATTGTTTAGTGTGAGGAGTCATAATGTGTGTGTTTAATTATTTATATGTCCTCATAGTTCAATAACTATCTTCCGAGATCAAGGCCAATCAACAAATATGGTGAAGAGGCCTATCATGAATCATATTGTTTTGGAATGCACAAGGAAAAAAATGGTGCTAAAACAAAAAAGCAACAACGTGGTTTTCCCTTCCAGTAGTGAGTGTTATGGTCATTCAGTTTATTATATATCATTATGTCTTTGTCAATCTAGTTGATTTGTGAAAGGTACATCTTCTGCTTGAACTATAACTTTATCAATCTCGCTGATCATAGGAAATGATCCAGGTCAGAGTGTTCAATTGCAACAAATGCATGGGGAATTTGTTTCTAATACCCCAATGGTTCTTGATGACATTAACAATTATGAAAATTTGGTGTTTTATCCTCAAGAGAAGAGGCATTGAAGACCATTCGAACACAATAAATGAAATTGGAAGTTGTTGTTGACATACCCATGATGGAAGCTGATAATTGCATTGAAATTGGTGTTTCATCCCCAAGAGATGAGTAAGGGAGGATTGGTAAAACATAAGAAGTGAATGGAGCAACTACTGTTGATGTGCCAATGATGGGAACTATGATTCACAACAAAATGTGTGTTTCATCCTCAATAAATGGAGTAGACCAAAGTGTTGAAAAACAAATAATAGAGGGGACAGTTTTACCATACAAACGATGGAAACTCAAAATCATACAAAAAATAGTGTTGGTAAACCGAGTAAGAGACAAGCAAAAAAGAAAAAAAAGTACATAATGAATGTAAAGAAACATTGTATGCGAAATGGTGAAAAGATCATATGATCTGCTAAGCATTTGCTAATATTTTTTCACATTGGAAATTCATTCTATTGTGATCACATTTGTTACATGTGCAGTTATTATTTTTTTCCCGATAAAAGAATAATATATTTTCTATTTCATAGAAATCTAATCGAACACAAGTATCTATTGTTACTGCTGAAATTGACCTTGTCATCATAGTCAACATAAGGAAAGGAAATTAAAAACTCATGGACAGTTGCAAATTCTCTAAATAAATGAGATATTTTAATAATAGCATTTACCTAGCATCCTCAAAAATAATCTTCCGTGAGTGTATACAAAGTGAAATTCATTTTTTACTAGTCACTAATGTACATTAAGAGTGAAATAAAGAGAACTACACATGAGCTAGAATTTAGTAACTCAATGCAAAAAAATGCATTTTCCATGAACTTCTAAAAAATAAATATATACAATGTTTTATACAAGTCTAGCTTGTTCCTAATATTTCTGCAATTGCTCTTCCTGAGAAGAATAAATTTATGTACAGTGTCTCTTTCCTTTCTTAGAAGCCTCAGATTTTTCAGCAGCTGTAGGAGGATCTTTTTGTAATTTTCTTTCTTAGCTCTTTTCATTTTCGGGAACAAGTCTGTAAATTGTTATACAAAGTACTTTTTCGCTCATCAACCTCTTCAACACTTCCACATTTTTCTTATGAATCTCTATGTTTTTTTTTCCTTCAATTCAAGATCTTTTTTACTATTCTTTAATTGATTTTTAACTTCAACCAATTCAGATTTCAATTTCTCTACTTCCTTGTCTAGCTCTTTGTCCCCCAAATATTTCTCATTTGAAGGGATAGGAATTGCCTCCATGTAGTCAACATTGTGCATTTGTAATTTCCCCTCCAAATCTGCAATTGTGGATTTGATTTTTTGAATTTCCTTGTCATATCCCAAATGTTTTTCTTTTCGACCCTCCGAGAGTTTTTGATTCATCTCTCTAATATATGCTTATTTTTTCCACTATATTCTATTTCAATGCCTCGTATCTTGGTGATGAACCAAAAACATCACCTCCAACACTCATTGTTGTGAGGCATTCCTACAAACGCTTCTCTCAAAATGTTAAGCTCTTCTCTTTCTCTTTCAAGGAACTATGAATATCATTTCCACCGTCTGTATCAATAAATTTTCAGTTCTTTCTTTTTTTAAGCTCCAAAGCTATAGAGATTGCTTGAAACCTGTTCTATAGCAAATTTTTTCCTTGCCTGTCAATGGTTTTTTTCAATTTGGAGATTATTGAATCTGTTTGTATAATTTTTTGTGCATTCTCTACATGCTTCGCTGTCAAGTTTAAAACATATTCTATTATATTAATTCTTCACTTTCTTTCAATTTCTTCTCCAATTCGGCTACGGGACCACGGTTTGTTTTTAATGGTGGTATATTCAAAGCAACTAGTCTTTTTTTCAACTCTTTTGCAAGCCTAGCATTTTTTTTCTTCTTTTTTCAGATTGTTCCAAATCCTTTTGAAAGCTATCATTTAGTTTTTCAATAACCTTTCTAGCATCTTAAACAATTTTATCAACCTGGATTGATAATGATGCAATAGTGGCAACTTTTGCATTTATAATTGTTTCCACCTTCATTTGATTGCACACAATTGTATTTTGCAACTGTGCAATCTCCCTAAGGAATTCTGCTATATTCCTATCCTTTACCTAGAACATTTCCTCCAATTTCTCTAAAGAAGAGGACATAGCCTTCATTGAAGCTTGTTGTTTGAAATGCACCATTTTATCATAAAGGAAAAAAACAAATCTACCATCAAAATTATAACATGGACTGACATTGTACTCATGTGCCAACTTTTTTGGATGAATTCTATGAAAAATACTCTCGATGGGAGAGGAAAAGGAATCATTACTTGGTTCCATGTCAATGGCCATTGGTTCCTGTCCTTGAGCTTCAACTTCATGTTCATTTATCTCATTTAAAGTTGTAGCAACAACAACTTCATCATCGGTGAAAAAATCACTACCCAAACTGTCATTGGATATTCCCAAACCATCCTCATAGTGATAAGAAGATTGTACTGGCACTCCCTCATTGTGCTCAGAAGATTGTATTGGCACTTCCTCATTGCTTCCCTTCCCAATACGTTTCCTGAAGTATGTTTTAGAAACAGGTGGTTTTGATTGATATAGATCAATAATTTTCTGTAATGTGCCAAGGAAACTGAACTTAATCTTCTTCGATTGGCCCTCTTGTAAGGCAGAATGCATTTTCTTAGCCAATAGATGAGGAACATATATGGGTTTGTCTTCAACCCAATGTATGACTAGCCTCATACACTCACCTGAAATATCCTGCTTGTGATGATTCATAATGGTCCTAAGGACAATCTAAATCATTTTTTTTTATAGTCTCGGGGGGACATCTTGCATCTTTAAACCATTCCTGGGAACAAATACATCTTTCCCATAAATTTTATTTTCCATCTCCTTCTTCTCATGTTTTTGTGTTTTCCTAGAGTTAAACATGGCTCCCCCTCTGCGCATAATTTTGGTTGCTTTGGCATCCAAATCAAGGTCTAAATATACTCTCTTCCCAAATATCTTCAATTCCATGGCCCCAACATCATAATTAAAAATGGCTATCTATCTCCTTGTTAACATAATCGAATTGTCCAAAAAAAAACCATACACTTCATCTTTCATGAGGATATTTTGCATACCTGTTTGCCATGTGTTTTCATGTCTCCACGTGCCAACACACTCTTGGAATTTTTTTACTATGAAGGACCCTGTTTCAACTATTGTCATGGTAGAGAATGCCCTTGTTTCAACTGCAGTGGCATAGGATGCCCCTGAGTCCTATGTGGCCATGGTTGTCTAAGTTCCAAATTGAATTCATGCAAAATACCATTCAATACAGATTTTGCACATGGGGGTGGAATGCACGCTAAGGAACACTAAGGAATGCACGCTAAGGAATGTATGCTAAGGAATGCACAAAGACCAATGCAAGCCAAATGACTTTTTAAAATCTATTTCATTTATTGCGCGTCTTGAAGTGCATTTCCTTTTTGGAGCTGTGGCTCTTTGTTTTCTATGTATTAATTTGAGTACTCTCATACTATGCTTTCTAGATTGTACTTTTTGATTTAGAAGAATAACAAAAGTATTTTTTTTTTTCTGCTTGAAAAAAAAACATCAACGCATATCTCATATAAAGTTTGATTTGTTTTTAAGTATTCATTTGAATTGAATCAAATGTGTCGCTGAAATGAATCAATATATCCAGATGCCATTTTTATTTTTATTTTTGGACCCATCTTTACCCACTTGGATAAAATGAACACCCAACCCTCGACATTATCTGATCTTTTTGAGTAATTTTAATTGCAACTGGTGTGGATTGGCTTTTTCCACCTTCTTGTACACACACACACGCACACACACACACACATATTTGTTGGGATTCACAAACTTTTCACATTGTGTAAAAGAGAGAAATCAAAATTAAAATAGATTTACAACTTTTGGATAAAACAAAAATGTAAATTTGCCAAAATGGGCTTAGTAAAATGCACACCACGGTATGTACATTGGTCAATAATGAAAAGTAAAATTAGAGTCTTGAAGACATTTGCATTGTTCACAAGAACCTCTTTCATATTCATAAATTGATGTTTCATTTGCTCGAAATCAATCTACCAAGATGGAAGGTTTTCATTTTTGGACCCATTTTCACCCACTTGGATAAAATGCACTCCTAGCCCTCATTATGGGGTCTTTTTTAGTGATTTTAATTCCAAGTGGTGTGGATTACTATTTTCCACCTTCTTTTCCATCTATCTAAATTTTTGTTGGGCTTCACAACCTTTGCACATTGTGTAAAAAAAAGAAATCATAATTGAAATAGATTTACACGGTGTTGTGTAAAAAACAAAGTGTACATTCGCTAAAATGAGCTTAACAAAGTGCACCCCACTATATGTACATTGGTCAATAATGAAAGGTAAAACAACAGACCTAAATATAGTTTCATTTTTCACAAGAACCTCTTTTAGATTCCAAAATTGATACGTCAGTTGCTAGAAATCAATCTGCCAAGATGGCAATTTTTCATTTTTGGACCCATTTTTACCCACTTGGATAAAATGCATGCCCTAACCCTCATTATTGGGTCTTTTTCAGTGATTTTAATTGCAAGTGGTGTGGCTTACTATTTCACACCTTCTTGTGCATCTATATAAAAAAAAATTGGGCTTCACAACATTTGAACATTGTATAAAAAAGAGAAATCAAAATTAAAATAGATTTACACAGTGTTGCGTTAAAAACAAAGTGTAAATTTCCTAAAATTGTCTTAGTAAAATGCACGCCATAGTATGCACATTGGTGATAATAAAAATTAAAACCACAAACATAAATATACTTTCATTTTTCACAAGAACCTTTTTCACATTCCTAAATTGATATTTCATTCGATAGTGCCAAGTTGACAATTTTTCATTTTTTGACCCATCGTCAGCCACTTGGATAAAATGCATGCCCAACCCTCCTTATCGAGTCTTTTTGAGTGACGTGAATTGAAAATGGCGTGGATTGCTATTTTCCACCTTCTTGTACATCTATATATATTTTTGTTGGGCTTCACAAACAGTTCACATTGTTTAAAAAAGAGAAATCAAAATTAAAATAAATTTACACAATCTTGTGTAAAAAACAAAGTGTAAATTTGCTAAAATGGTCTTAGTAAAATGCACATCACAGTATGTACATTAGTCAATAACCAAAAGTAAAACCAGAGTCCTAATGACAATTTCATTTTCCACAAGAATCTCTTTCATATTCCTAAATTGATGTACAATTTGCTAGAAATAAATCTACCAAGATGACAATTTTTCATTTTTGCACCCATTTTTACCCACTTGGATAAAATGCACACCTAACCCTCATTATTCAGTCTTTTTCAGCAATTTAAATTGGAAATTGTGTAGATTTATATTTTACACCTTCTTGTACATCTATATTTTTTTGGGGCTTCACAACCTCTCCACATTGTGTTAAAAAGACAAAACAAAACAAAAATATATTCACACAGTGGTGTGTAAAAAACTAGCTATAAATTTGGAAAAATGGGCTTAGTAAAATGCATGCCACATTATGTACATTGATCAATTATTGAATCAATTCGACAGCTTCTCACAGATAGTTGTCAATCAATTATAATTTTATTAAATTTACACAACTAAAAAAAATTCTTCGTCATTGTTTTTCATTTAAAATTTTAAATTAATTACTCATCCCTAAATTTCAATTTTGGGTAAGTGCATTTGAATTCAATTTGAAAATTTTATACACCGTGCTTCGCACCATGTGGTTAAAATTCATGTGCGCGGAAGAGCATATCGAGGACCCATTACGTCAACAAATATGGGCCCTGAGTGGAGGATGCTTGAAGAATGCGCAACATTTAAAACCATCGGTGGGAAGGTATAGTACCAAGAAGGAAAAATTAAGAACATGTGACGGGAGATAGGACTGGTCTCATTAAAACCACGACGAAACCCATTGAGAGATAATAGGAGCTGCAAAATTCAAGGGTGTGAGAATAATTAGGAGGAGTACATAGTTCATTATGCACCTAAGAGGACCCTGATGGGCAAAGGGGATGCAGATTTTAACATGATTTTCGAATGTGTGACGATGAAATTATGGAGGAGGAGAGTTAATGAGCATTCCTCCACACACAAGGGAGGTTATGGCTATTTAAGGGAGACTGAAATTGACAGGGAGGCCATCACAACCAAGCATGATTCACATAAATCCTTCACCAATTTAGTTGAGATATGGGAGGAAGAGTGCTTGGGTCTTTCCATGATGGCTCCGAGATAGCATATGAAATGAAACTGCAGGGGTGGAAGTAGAGGGCATGAGGCTTGGAAACCTCCGAGTGAGATTGACTGGCACCAAATATATATGGATTCCAGCCCCCATCACATTGATGTGGCCATCTCAGGAAGGGAGAGTGAGGAAATTTGGAGGTGTGAGGAGGAATACAGGTCGGTGTCGGTAGAGACTCCGTATTGGATTGTCCGCACCCTGCTTGCAAGGGCAATGATGGAAAGTGAGAAGTTTGGGGATCTAATGGAGAAAGTGTTGGGCAGGCTACGTTGCACGATGCTCCATGAGATTAAATCCATGGAAGTTGTACTTAAGGTAGTGGAACCACCATTAAAGCATGAGGCCAGATGGTATGAGGCACACACGAAGGAGGATAGGGGGGCAGCGTAGGAGGAGAGGTAGCGGACACCCACTCCTGAAGAAATGTCGGGCATATCTACCTCACCAAAGACCATGCTAGGAGGCTCCGGGTAGACCGTCAGTTGGTTTTGCTCATCCTTTTGTTCGTCCCTGGACATGTTATATTTTGTAGTAAGGCACAACAGGCTGTTTCTGAGGTTATATTTTGTAGGAAGGCACAACGGGTTATTTATGAGGCCCTTGTTGTGGGATATTTTGGATACGCTGGAATTGTTTTAGTGTTTATCACCTGCTGAAGTCTTTAGTGATTATGCAGTCATTGTTCTGTCTCTACGGCCTGATATAATTGCCATCCATGTCTAGTTTATTTCATAGGCAGACCTATTTTGTAATATTTTGTACATCTTTTCTCTTTATTCAATAATAGAAGGTTTTATCTTACTCATAAATAATAATAAAAATATTTACACTATGTTGTGTTAAAAAAAGTGTAAAATGGGGTTAATATGTTTCATCAATGGTGTAATTGAAATTGTGACATTTTATTCCAATGGACTTGATTTAAAAGGCCAGATAAATATAATATGCCCTTTGTAGAGGCAATTCATTAAACAAACAAATTGCAATCAAGATTGTACTATGTTGTTCTTTCCTTCCTTTGTCAAAAAAAGTTTAATAAGGCTATTTTTCCAGGGTAATAATGTTTTGGATTCCTCAACTATTATTGCACATGAACTTACACATACCAAGATGCAACAAATCTTTCACATAAGTGAAGTTTTCTATGTATTATCCATGATGCACTTTGATGAGAATTTGATCAAATAAACTTATTTTGTTTTGCTTCATTCATAACTAAAAGCATTTAGTTTTTTTAATATAGGTAATTCATTTTATTTTAATTTTATAAAATAGAATAATGTAAACTTATATTTAATTTGACATAGTAATTGAATATATAAAAATTCTTCCGGTAAGAATTCTTTTTTGGACAAAAAGTTTTAATAATATAGAGCCACTAGTGTGATGCATTTTTCCATTCAAATTGAAAACCATGGGGTTCAATTTAAATCTCAATGTGTTTTAGTGGGGGAGAGTCAAAATTTGTACCAACTAGTTCATGGTTCCTGCTTTCTTCTTTGCCCCATTCACTTCCCTCACCTATAAATGGATAAGAAGAAACCACTTTCAACTTCAAAATTGTTTAGAAGCTTCTTTTCCCATGAGTAAAAGTAATTGTTTCAACCAATTACTAACAATACAAGAGTAATAAAATGTTACTAAGTTTTAACATATATCAAATAAATCATTTAAGAAAAAGATAAAAAAGAGAAATCAAAATTAAAATAGATTTACAGAGTGTTGTGTTAAAAAAAAAGTGTGAATTTACTAAAATGAGCTTAGTGAAATGCGCGCCAAAATATGTACATTGGTTAATAATCAAAACCAAAACCAAAAAACTAAAGCTAGTTTCATTTTTCACAAGAACCTCTTTCAAATTCCTAAATTGATGTTTCATTTGCTCGAAATCTATCTTCCAAGATGACAAATTTCCATTTGTGGACCCATCTTTACCCACTTGGATAAAATGCATGCCCAACCCTCGTTATCGAGTCTTTTTGAGTGATTCTAATTGCAAGTGGTGTGGATTACTATTTTCCACCTTCTTGTACATCTATATATATTTTTGTTGGGATTCACAAACTTTACCCATTGTGTAAAAGAGAGAAATCAAAATTAAAATAGATTTACACAATGTTGTGTAAAAAATAAAGTGTAAATTTGCCAAAATGGGCTTAGTAAAATGCATGCCACACTATGTACATAGGAAATGAAAAGTAAAACCAGAGTCCCAAAGATAGTTGTATTGTTCACAAGAACCTCTTTCAGATTCCTAAATTGATGTTTCATTTGCTTGAAATCAATCTGCCAAAATGGAAGGTTTTCATTTTTGGACCCATTTTCACCCACTTGGATAAAATGCACACCTAACCCTCATTATGGTGTTTGTTTCGGTGATTTTAATTGAATGTGGTGTGGATTACTATTTTCCACCTTCTTGTGCATCTATATATATTTTTGTTGGGTTTCACAACCTTTTCACATTGTGTCAAAAACACAAAGCGAAACTAAAATATATTTACTCATTGTTGTTTAAAAAACAAAGTGTAAATTTTCTAAAATGCGCTTAGTAAAATGCATGCCACTGTATGTACATTGATCAATAATTGGAAGTAAAACCACATTCCTGGAGATAGTTCCATTGTTCACAAGAACCTCTTTCTGATTCCTAAAATGTTGTTTCATTTGCTTGAAATCAATCTGCCAAGATAACAACTTGACATTTATGGACCCATCTTTACCCACTTGGATAAAATGCACGCCCAACCCTCCTTATCGGGTCTTTTTGAGTGATTTTAATTGCAAGTGGTGTGGATTACTATTTTCCACATTCTTGTACATCTATCTAAATTGTTGTTGGGCTTCAAAAACTTTGCACATTGTGTAAAAAAGATAAATCAAAATTAAAATAGATTTACACAGTGTTGTGTAGAAAACAAAGTGTAAATTTGCTAAAATGGGATTAGCAAAATGCACGCCACTGTATGTACACTGGTAGATAATAAAAATTAAAACCATATTCCTAAAGATAGTTGCATTGTTCTCAAGAACCTCTTTTAGAATCCTAAATTGATGTATAATTTGCTAGAAATCAATCTGCCAAGATGGCAATTTTTTCTATTTTTTGACCCATTTTGACCCACTTGGATAAAATGCATGCCTAACCCTCATTATTGGGTCTTTTTCAATGATTTAAATTGAAAATGTTGTGGATTAATATTTTACACTTTCTTGTACATCTATATATTTTTTTTGGTCTTCACAACCTTTGCACATTGTGTCAAAAAGAGAAAGGAAAAATACAACAAATTTACATTGTTGTGTAAAAAACTAAGTGTAAATTTGCAAAAATGAGCTTAGAAAAATGCAAGCCACAATATGTACATTGGTCAATAATTGAAAGGAAAGCTAAAAATAAAACATATTTACATTGTTGTGTAAAAAACTAAGTGTAAATTTGCAACAATGAGCTTAGAAAACTACAAGCCACGGTATTTACATTGGTCAATAATTGAAAGTAAAGCTACATGCTTGAAGCTAGTTACATTGTTCACAAAAATCTCTTTCAAATTCCTAAAATGATGTATCATTTACTAGATTTTAGAGTAAATGGAAACTCAGTTGTCAGATTAATATAGTCTTTGGGAAGAAAAAATTTCAGAGCTTCAGTTTCTTTTATACAGTGGAGTTGGTTTGTAGAAGAGTATTGAGATAGCTCTTCGTTGGATCAATATTTCCATTAATAATTTGGGTAAAGTTGAACCTAAAAGAAATATTGCTGAGTGATATGGAAAACCCAAAAGGGAATAAAAACTGGGTAAGTTGAAATAATGAAGGGAGGGGAGATAACATTCATAAATTAGTGTATGGGTCTGAGGGACATTATTCAAAGAAACATAAATCTTTCACAATATCAGTTTCATGTTTTGAATGTTCATAATATCAACATGAGAACAAAATTGGCAATGGTAGAGATGGAGATTGGAAACCTAAAAGGAAAATTTGATAAGTATGAGGAAGAAATTAGAGTGTTAAAAGGAATCATGCAGAATCATGGTTTGAAAGAACCATCAAAAGATGGCGACCCTGCTCAAGGCATAGTTAGTAATTCAGTGGATAATCAAAACAGTACACCTAAAATTGATGAACCTTTGATAGATTCTAACATGGAGCTAGATTTTGTGACCACAAATGAATCTCCTGAGCAAGAAATAAATTAGGAACTCTTTCGGAAGGAGAATGAAACATGCCTCTAATGGCGAGGCCTCTTATATTCCTTTTTGTTTTTTGGTTAAAATATATCCAATTATGTTGATAGACATGCTCTAGTGTTTCAATCTAGACAGTTTTTGTTCCAGTGTTTTCATGGAGAACAATGGATAACAATTATCAAATTTTGAATATTTTAAAGACAAAGACTATCATAAAGATGTTTTTAGGATGATTTTGGAGCATACCTTTATGGTTGGGAAAAAAATATCAAATTTTGTAAATGCATTACAATTGTATAATGTTATTAGGTAACCTATGTAGGATCTATGCTAGTAATAATTATTGTAATTCCAATAGTAGACATGCAGTGATAAAATACAAATATCTTGTAGATTTTTTATATCCCTATAAGCAATGTATAGTCATCAAACTATGTGAACTATGGATGTAATAGAAAGATGAATGATTAGGCCACATCGTACTCTTTTTTTGACAAATACAAAGCAACTATTTATGTTAAAAGAAAAAACACAACTCATTTTAAAGTTATAAGGTTTTTCCTACAAAGATGAAGAATGTAATAGTGTTGTAAGGTTTTTTTTTGGAAGGTTCTACTTGTTAGCACGGGATAAGTCTGCAGGAAGTGCGGAAGTCGACAGGTGCGAAAGGGTCAATCCACGAATGAAGGACCATTCATGGAGTTCGCGGAAGTGCAAGAATAGTTAAATTAGTTAGAATTGGTCATGTGGACCGTTTTGTAACCAAATAGAAGCATATAAATAGAGTAGGATTGTAAGCCTAAGGGAATCCAGTTTTTTATGATTGATCCTATCTTTTGGTTTGTTTTGTATCCGCGACATGGTGTATTGACTGCTTCTGCGAGGTTCATTTCGCAGGGTTTAATGAATGAATGAAGATGTTCGGTTATGGTGCAATATCTGTCTCAATTTTTATGCGACGATGAATGTGAATGTTTTAGAGTATCTTTGATGCGAATATGCTATGGGTTTAAGGAGTATTGTTGATATGAATAAGTAAATTGAATATGTTGTTCTGAATGTTTGTTATCTATTGAAATATGTGAATGATGAAAGGATAATATGCTGCAGATGTTATGATCTTTGGTTGTTGCAAGGGTAATGTGTGTTGAAAGCATATCCTCAACTCCACTACGGAAACATGGTTCTTGCAGTCCCCTTATCCATCTCGGGTGAGACTGCACTTGCTCTGCAAGTGTTGCTAAAAAGGGTTACACCTTTCTGGGCCGGTGTGTAAGGGAGTTTGGGCTGGTAGTTTGTTGGCAACAACGCGAAGTGAACCCCTGTCGATAGACGCTACATCAACACTACTCTATGTTTTCTGTAAGTGAATATCTTGACAAGGCATGTTATGATAATTTTGGAAGACTATAATAATAAAAAAATTAGGACAAATTAAAGACAGTACATAATCAAATTCTCAACATCCCACAGGCAATAAAAATGTATGTTATCATTTCAAACTATCATAGTTTATATATAAATAAATTTTTCGTAGAAATTACATACCATTTTTAACATAACATTAAAATATACCATGACATAAATAACAAAATGTTACAAATAAATATCGATATATATTAAATTATAGAATTCACCGTATAGATTTAAAAAAAAAGGCAGCCTGATGGGCTAGCTCGAGTGGTTGAGTGTTGTAAGATGTGAGAATAAGGTCTTGGGTTCAAATCCTTGAGTGGCTATACATCGCTATATAAGTGCCTCACTTGATGTCCCCATATGGTTTAGCTCTGTAATTAGAGTGAACGGGGTGCGACCCCTTGATATTTCTTACCGTGGACGTAGTAGCCCTGCTGGGGGGTTTGTGAACCACATGTGAAAAATAAAATATTTCAAAAAAAGGTATAAAAATATATTAGTGAAAGATATAACATTTACAACTCCAAATGGGGTACACCAGTCCTCATTACTAATCCATAACAATGATGGACAGGATCCCATTGGTGTGAATCCCATGAAAAGTGTACTTGCACAAGAGGCTGTAGGCTATTATACAAATATCAAAATCTAAATGTTGGTCCCACTCTCCATTTAGAAGGAGGTTGAGTTTGATCACTTGAACCTGAATATGGTCGATATCTATCAGGGAAGGTTTCCCAAGTATAGAAAACAACTTCCTTAAGAATCCCATGATAGCCTTCTATGATGAACTGTAATGAATTATTCTTCTTTATAATACTGGGTGGTATAGCATGCATTGCAATTAGTTCGAAAGTAACCATCCAACTTTCATCTGAACAAGGAATTTTCACATAACATTCACTACGTATAATGTTTTGAGATCTTATGTGATTGAAAAATTTGTAGGAAATAAGATTAATATTGTGACAATGTATTCGATTAGGATGCAATACTCCAAGATATGATGGTAATGCATTGTGTGTCCCATATTATGTAAAGATAGATAGTCTAGTAGTCACAACTTCATCGTCACCTTTTGTTGCAAGAAGTTGGAAAGAGGTGTGCATAGCATCATTCATAGCAATTAAACGCCAAAAAAATATTCTCCCTTTCAAGTGTTTGTGCCCCGCCTTTTAATAGATCTCACAGTAAAGAAAACATCAGTAATACCTGTTGGCCCGGTTTTGCAACCAGGCTTAGTGCTATGGGCACCTGCTAACTAGTAGCAGCAGTTTCAATGGAAATAAATAACAATAAACTAATTAAACAGGACTATTCATGGATCTAAGCAAAGATATTAAGCAAATAACAAAAATAATTTAAGATCAAGAACAAGAACATATAAAATAAAGAATTTGTATTGAAAGGATGGGGCAAGCAAGTGCTTGCGGAATCAATACCTCTAATGGTGAGGTTGAATAGCTCCAAGGGTGAGCAACTTCCAATCTCCAATGGTCTCTTCTCCAATGTGGTTTGCAATGGCTAAAATGCTCAGGGGAGATTTCAGCAGCATAAGGATGAGATAATGGATGGATGTGAAATGAGGAGCCCCTACCACCTTTTTATAGGTTTTGGTGGTGGGAAATACCATTTGTGGTTTTGTGGAAACCAAATGGTATTGACCAACATGGTTTAGGTACTTTTCCCTCCTTTCTCCTTTTTTGAATAAATATAATATTTTAATTCCCTTTTTAATATTTTTGGGAATTTGGACCCTTTTTTAGGGTTTTTTATGATTTTCTTGGAAAAATAATCTTTTTTAATGGAAAAAGGGGTGTACTAAGGTCTTTTGGTGACCTTTTGTTGGTTTCAGAGGCTCAGATGGTGGAAAAGTGGACAAATGGGTCATGTGAGTAAGGGAATGAGCTAGTGAGCACTTTTTGGGTGTTAACAGATTGCCCCTTGATGTGTGAGGGCAGGAGCTCATCGTATGGCCGATAGACATCATAGTTCATTTGTCTTTTTCTGGGGTTTTAGGGGAGAGAAGAGACCGGTTGGAGACTGGAGCCACGGCCCTTGGAAGTTGCAAAAACAAAAAATATTACATGGCCTCAATATGAATGAGGTATAATTTCTGATAAAGGACGAGGCGGGCATTCCCATGCTCGTATCAAGACATATACAAAACAATTAGTCCCAAGAAGGGGGATCTAATACATAAAGAAATATACTGGTACATCATAATGATCCAGAGGGGACATTATTGTGGGATATACTCATGATCATGGCTGATCTCATTACGTGATACACTGGAATAACTGTTGAACTACTGAAACTGAAGGTGTCCAACATCGGTATGGACTCAATGACTGTGAGTCGTCTGGGATACTGTCGCCATACGCAACCCGGATATCTATAGATAAAATGTAACTGGTTGTATCCATAGGTAGACTCTCAAATGTGGCGGAGTCAGGTGGTATCCGGGGTCTTCGACTAATAACTGAACGCACCAATACCCTGTGCGAGTCTCAACGATGCGATCAAGGTGTTGAAGTCGAGCATGTGAGAAACAACCATTCGGAGGGGCACTGAGGATTCCTCTCGAAATGATTCATAGGAACTCATCATAAATGGTAATGAGTCCAAGACACAGGGACCTCTAGGTCTATCCTCTGGAATCAATGTGGTTGTCGTCGACAGAGGGAGACCAGCAACTAACAAGGCAATGATGTTTCCTTGATAGGAGCACGAGGTGTAAAACTGAAGTGTTATAGTACTGATGGTAGGACTGACATACTTGTGGGGATGGGAAATAACTGGGTCAACAAATGGGAGACTCAGACTTCCTTTGTTCAGAGCATGATGACATGGTTGACCTGGCAGCGTAGGGAACTGACTTGTAGGTGCAGGGATCATAGTTTTTTTTAGGGACTGAAGGGTATGTACTGACTCCGGGGGGCGGTTGAAGCTGATGGTAGCTGTCAAGGGAGTTTTCGAGTGACATACTGCAGAATACTCTGAACAAAGGCGACCAAAATGGGGAAGCTGCTATGTGAGTAGACATGATGTGTTGTAGCGCCAAGAGGCACCATTCTTCCTTCTTCGTAGATTTAATGAGCTCCAAGAAGGGATAAAAGTGTGCTCTGAAATGGTACGGTCCTGTGGATTTTGTGAGCCTAGGACGGCGCATGCTCATGGTTGCTTTCATGTTTAGAGAGTCTGAAAACGGTAAATGGACTCTGTTGGTGTTTCTTTTTCGTAAGTTTAGTCTCCAACGCCCGAAAAAGCATAAAATGATGCGGATGGAGAACTCTTCTAGCCGATGTGACTAGAGTATACCTTTTTCGTAATTAGTCTACAAGGTCCGGAAAAGGGGTAAACTTATACCAGGTAGACGCCCTTTCAGATACGTTTAGCGAGCATGAAAGGAAGCAAGATTGCTCGGCGATCTTTTCATTGTTTTAGGAGTCAGAAAAGAGCTTAATAGAAACTCCCTAAGTGCCTTTTTCGTAAAAGGGGTTGCTCGGCCCGAAAAAGGGATAAAATTATACCGAACAACAATGGACTGATGAGGGCGAAAAAAGGTCTCAAGCATCGTCATCAGTGCGGAAAACTGGATCCGGTGACCTAAGGATTGTTGAAAACGGAGAACGGCCGATGTGGCGCGCAAACCGAGGTGACGAGGGGGTCACAAGGAAAAATGCCCGAAAAATCTAGAGGTGAGAGCGAGAAATGATCTCGAGCGTCGTCACGAGCGCGGAAAACTGAATCCGGCGATATAAGGCACGTCGAAAACGGAGAACGGCCGATGTGGCACGCAAACCGAGGCGACGAGGGGGGCGATGGAAAAAATGCCCGGAAAATCTAAAAGTGAGAGCGAGAAATGATCTCAAGCATCATCACGAGCACGGAAAATTGAATCCGGCCATATAAGGCACGTCGAAAACGGAGAACGGCCGATGTGGCACGCAAACCGAGGCGACGAGGGGGGCATGGGAAAAAATGCCCGAAAAATCTAAAGGTGAGAGCGAGAAATGATCTCAAGCGTCATCACGAGCGCGAAAAATTGAATCCAGCCATATAAGGCACGTCGAAAACGGAGAACGGCCGATGTGGCACGCAAACCGAGGCGACGAGGGGGGCATGGGAAAAAATGCCCGAAAAATCTAAAGGTGAGAGCGAGAAATGATCTCAAGCGTCATCACGAGCGCGGAAAACTGAATCCGGCGATATAAGGCACGTCGAAAACGGAGAACGGCCGATGTGGCACGCAAACCGAGGCGATGAGAGAAGCCAAAAAATGGTGAAAAAATGGACTTCGTGAAAACGGGAAACAGAAAGACCCTGTATGAAGTTCTCGCTGTGCTGATCCCAACGGTACCAACGGTTTGAGAAATGGACTTCGTATGCTACCGCAATGGTTGTTTGAAATTTGTGGAATTTCTATAAATAGGGCGTGGGGCCCAAAATGACATTTCATTGTTACGTGTGAGTTTGATAGAGCTGTCAGAGCTATTTCTCGATTTCCGGGAGATTTCACCGTTGGTTTTCGATTTAGCGAGTTGCAGGTAACTCTATTCGCCTTAACCTTGTCAATTATGTCTTTTTTGTTTGGCGGCGGGCCCCCGAAGGCCGCGAAACTCCACGTTGACTCTCCAACGTGGAACCGCACGGGTTTCAGGGCTGAACCCGCGATGAACCGCGCGGGTTCTAGGCTCACAGTCGCGATGTTCATTGCGACTGTGAAGTAGGAACCCGCGATGTTCATCGCGAGTTCATGGGGGATAGTCGCGATGTTCATCGCGACTGTCCGGCCAAAACCCGCGATGTTCATCGCGGGTTTTTTCATGGATCCCGCGATGGCCATCGCGGATTTTTGTGGGAAAGTCGCGATGGGCATCGCGGCTTTTTGTGTAAAAGCCGCGATGGGGTTTTTCTAAATTTTTTGTGCTGGGGCTAAAAAATTTTCTGTTTTTTGGCAGGATGTTGCGGAGACCTCAGTCCGTGTGGCGGGAGAGGGAGATCGACGGTGATCTCATGCTGAGGATTGAGACTAATGGAGGGGTGAGACAGACCCTGGCCATGAGCGGACTCTTGAAGTTCGCTCAGATTCCTCCTATACGTTCAGTGAGGCGACTCCTGAACAAGCTCGTGCAGTGGTGGGTGCCGGCAGAGGGTGCCTTCATTATTGGTGGTGAGAGGTTAGAGATCACTCTCATTGATGTATATTTTTTGACTGGGTTGCCTCGCTTGGGTGAGGTTGGTGATATCTCGCCGAGGTTGCCTCTGGGTGTAGATATGGAGGACCTCTTACATACTTTCTGTGTGGATGATGCTGTTTTGGTAAACAGCTCTATTACTCTTAGATTCCTACGTGAGTGGGATATGCGAGCTGTTGGTGCTTGCGTTCTGAGGATATTGGGTGCTGCTGCACCACATCGTATGTCTGGGGGGCAGACGATGATGGTGGATTCCGTTCTACAGGGTACTTACTATGCCTGGGCGCAGATGTTCCTGGCCGGTGTCCGAAGAGATCTGGACAAGGCCATTAGAGAGGGAGGCGAGTTTTGTTACGCCTCGTTTTTATGCTGTTTTTTCTTTGAGCGGGTGCCGACCTTGCGGCCACGGGTACCCGTTCGTGCTGGGCTTCCGAGCGAGCCTCGTATGATGAGGTGGGGCCAGATGATGCCCCGTGCTGGCGGTGGTATCCGCGGCTACTTCACAGATGATTTCTATCAGCAGTGGGAGCAAATGCCTCTGGTGATCGAGGACTATCCCTACGCCGGCATGGACTACCGGGGTGACCCAGAGATGCCTCGTGCCCCAGGACAGGCATGGAGCTTAGACGGTATGTTTTTGTGTTTTATTTGATATTATATCGTGTGTAGTTTGATTTATCATGATGATTTTGTTATATAGTATCTAATGGTTTACTTGCTTTGTGCAGATGTGGGTCCAGTGCCACCACCTGACTATGTGGCTCGGCAGGGGCGGGCGATGGTGGTCGCTCGTCCCCCTGTACCTGTACCTCCTCCGCGTGGTGGAGGATATGCAGCCCGTGGGCGAGGGGTTGGCCCTCAGGACGACGCCATAGATGGTGTCCGACGGACCTTAGCCCGGATCGTAGCTGGGCTCCCCGAGGATGGCTGGAGGGACCTTGATCGGGATATTTTGCAGGGATGTCTCGGTGCGCCGCCTGAGTGGCAGTCGCTCCTGTTGAGGGTAGTGGTGTTCGTGGCGAGGCACGGGGGTGGTGGACGAGATGCTCCGGCAGGACCGGCTCAGGGGAGGATACGTCTGAGGGACGATCCAGCGGGGCCAGCAGAGCGGCGAGTTCGGGGTCGTCATGACCCGGCGGGGCCGGCGGAGGAGGAGTCGGAGGAGGAGCCGGAGGAGGAGCCCGAGGATCCTAGGGATCCAGATGAGTAGATATATTGTATCTGCCCCCAAATGCTGAGGAGCATATGGGGAAGCATTTTTGTACGACAGTTGTATTTTTTGTATATCGGGTGCTGAGGGCACTTATGACATTTGACTATTTGATTTATATATATATGTGGATATATATTTTAGATATATTGTCGTGTATGCACATGGATGCACATTTGTCTTTTGTATATGCCCGTGGAGGCACATGTTATGCACGTGGATGCAATATATTTGGTGATTTATGTATGCCCGTGGAGGCACCTGTTATGCACATGGATGCATTATTTGGTTTGTTTGTTTTATGCCCGTGGAGGCACATGTTATGCACGTGGATGCAATATTGGTTTTTGTATATGCCCGTGGAGGCACTTGTTTTGCACATGGATGCAATTTTTGTTTACGGATATGACATGATGTGATTGGTGTGCCAGTCGAGGACACTGTTGGCCATATTATCTTCTACACTATTGAGGTGTCTTGGGACATGTGTGAATGTAATGGATTCAAACTGTCTAACCATTTGTTTAGTGCACAGGAATTTTCTTAAAAGACAGGGATCGCGTACCTGGTAATCATTGTTGAGCTGGGAAACTAGGAGCTGTGAGTCCAAGAAAACGTTGAGGTGACGTATGCTCATCTGGAGAGCAGCGGCCAGGAGACCGGTCACGGCATCGTATTCAGCTTGATTATTGGTAGCGGCACCTAAACATACTCCGTCAATGTGAATTAATTCATGTGAAGGGGAGTATATTACCCAAGCTGCGGAGGCGAGATTGGGAGACCAACGGCTTGCACCATCAGCGAAACCGACATGGCAGAGTGGAAGAGGCTCCATCTGTGGTCATGCAGAGAAAAACAAATATTTAGGTTTTTTGAAATTTTTTGTGAACGAAAAATGTATGCCTATACTAAAATGGACGATGGTGTCCATCAGATTATCTATGGGTAAAATCGTTTAAGGTACAACCCGTTGCGGGGGTTGCGTAGGGTGTTGCCTTCTGAATCGGTCAGAATGTATGCCCCCTGCCCGAGGCAGGTGTGTATGATGTAGGGGCCTTGCCACATGGACACGAACTTTCCCTTCCCGGTTTTATCATGATCTTGATCGTAAGCGAGGACAAGGTCTCCCTCAGAAAAGGTTCTTGGGTGGACGTGTTTGTCGTAACTTAGTTTCGATCGTTGTTTAGCTGCTTCCATGTTTTGAATGGCGGTTCGCCGATCTTCATCGGCCTGCTCTAGGAGTAGTAAACGTTGCTCGATCGGGGAAGTGTCCGGTAGGAGTTCAACGGCGATATGCAAGGCTGGGATCTGACACTCAATAGGGAGGACGGACTCGACACCGTGAACTAAATGGAAAGGGGTAAAACCGGTGGCGATTTTGGTTGAGGTGCGGTAGGCCCATAGTGCCGGGAAAAGCATGTGGTGCCAATTGGATTTGTGCTTGTCTACAGTACGTTGGAGAATGGTCTTCAAAATTTTATTGATCGCTTCGACTTGGTCGTTTCCTTGGGGATAGTAAGCGGAAGAGAAATGGTGTTCAAATTTCAACATGGTTGATAATTCCTTCCACACGGCATCTTCGAAGTGAGAGCCGTGGTCAGAGACTAGTTGCTGTGGTACTCCGAAACGAGCGATAACATGGTTGAAGAAAAACCGTGCTGCAGTGTCGGCTTTGCAATTATAGGTCGACATGGCTTCTGCCCACTTGGTGAAATAATCTACGGCCACGATGATGTGTTTGTGACCGCCGGCTGACGGGGGGTTGCAGTCGAGGAAGTCAATGGCCCATTTGGAGAATGGTCCAAGAGTGATGACTGGATGAAGGGGGGGCAGGGGGGGTTCTTGCTTTGGGAGCAAATAGTTGGCAGTTCTGGCAATGCTTGACTGCGGTGATACAATCAGTAAACAATGATGGCCAAAAATAACCGGCCCGAATGATTTTCTGGGCGGTAGCCATGCCGGAGAAATGGCCTCCACAGGCACCGCTATGACAATCATTGAGGACTTGTTCTGCCTCACTATGGGATAGGCAGCGGCGTAAGATCGTATCAACGCCGCGTCGGTAAAGTACATCCCCAATCAAGAGGTATCGGGGGGCGTGGTGTCGTATGCGACGGCGTCCATCACGATCGATGTGGGGTCAAAATTTTTGTGTACGAAGGTAAGTCAATATGTCTCCATACCAAGGGTCGTCAGACGAAATGATGAAGATCTGCTCGTCAATCAGGTCCGTTTGGATAACGGGTGATGTTGAGGAGGATGGGAGGTCCGTGATGAGGTGAGCAAGCGCGAGGGCTTTGGTGCTTTTGGGAGTTCTGAAAGTGAGGTCATATTCCTGGAGGATAATGACCCATTAAGCAACACGACCTTGTAGGAGCCGCCGGGTGAGGAGATAGACCATGGGGTTGGAGTCGGCCACGACCGTGGTATGACTGAGTAGGATGTAGTGTCGCAATTTTTGTACGGAAAAGACTACAGCTAGGGCTAATCTTTCCTTGTATGGGTAACATAGAGGTGGTCCAGACAAGGTTTGGCTGACGTAATAAATCACATGCTCTTTGTGGGAGGCATCTTCTTGGACCAGAACTCCGGACACAGCATGTTCGGATGCCGAGACATAAAGGGTGAAGTCTTGAGAGAAATCCGGTGGGGATATCAAGGGGGCTTGTGTGAGAGCTTTCTTGAGGGCTTCGAATGCCGTGTCTGCTTGTTCATCCCAAACAAAGGGTATGTGGGTACGAAGTAAGCGTAAGAAGCCATGGACTTTGGTGGCATAATCAGGAACGAAGCGCCTAAGAAAATTGGACCGCCCTTGCAAGCTCTGAAGCTGTCGAAGCGTGCGAGGAGGGGGAAGTTCTAAGATGGCTTTGACTTTCAGGGGATCGACAGTGATTCCGTCTTGGGAAACAATGAAACCCAATAAGCGGCCTGCCGGGACGCAAAAGACACACTTGTGTGGGTTCAAGCGGATTTTATATTTGCGACAACGCAGGAAAACTTGCCGGAGGTCGTTAAGGTGGTCTGATCGTTTTCGGGAACGAGCTGTGAGGTCGTCAAGATAGACTCGCAGGATATGGACCAAGTCGTGAAAGCAATAGGTCATGGCTCGCTGGAAAGTAGCACCAGCATTTTTAAGGCCAAATGGCATGACGCGATAGGCAAAGGTGCCCCATGGGGTGGTGAAGGCAGTCTTGTACTGATCCTCCTTGCGGATGTGAATCTGGTTATATCCAGAAAACCCGTCCATGAAGGATAGGACCTCATGGCCCGCACACTCATCAATGAGTTGGTCAATGAATGGCGTGGGGAAATTGTCTTTTGGACAAGCGTGGTTTAAGTCGCGGAAGTCAATGCATACTCTAAGGGTGCCCTGCTTTTTGTTGACGGGAACGGGGTTCGACACCCAGGTGGTGTACGGAATAGGGTAAATGAACCCTGCTTTTCGAAGTTTCTCGACCTCAACCTTAACAGCGGGGAGCTTGGAAGGGTGAATGGGTCGCTGTTTCTGACGAACAGGGGGTACTTCAGGCCATGTATCAATGTGGTGTTCAATAATGGCGGGGTCGAGACCAGGCATCTCGGTATAGGACCAGGAAAAGACGTCTCGGAACTCTTGAAAGAGCTTTTTGTATGCCTGAGTTTCTGCTTGAGTGCAAGATGCGCCCAGCGAGATGAGCTCAGGTTTTCCTGGTGTTGTGGAAATGTCTATCTGTATAGTGGGGGAAATGTTTGACATGTTCCCTTCTTCAAAGGCATCCGGTGCTGGGATGGGGTCTTTTAACCGATCGACCTTAGTGGGTATGAAGTCTTTCGACTCGACCGATAGCTGGTTGGATGCGGTGGATGTAGATGCTTCCAGGAGGAAGTACGAGCGATGATGCATATCATCCCAAGGGTAGTCGGGTGCAGTGAGTGTCTCCAAAATTTGCTCATCAGTATTGAAGTAGTCAGACCATAAATCAAGGGGTTCTGGTTTGAAAGTTGTTGAAATCATATAAATTGTATTGACTTCTTCCGACGAGGATGATGGTGGGGGGTGGATCTCTTCGATAAGGGGAGGAGATATCTCTAAGTCGACGTTGTTCAACTCGTACAACGCTGCTCTATAGTCAGGTAGATCAGGACAATGGTGAGAGTAGTGGCCGTAAACACTGCATATGGCACAAGGATGGTTAGTGCGCAGTGATTTGTCGTGAGGCTGTAGAGGTGGCTCTAACCTGACTACTGGGATGCTGATGTCATCGTCCAACATATTCATATGCTCTTGGAGTGCCGGTAAGTGTGGGCATTGATGAGTTGGATGTCCTATCTCATCGCATAATGAGCATTTGGGGGGAGCTCGAAACACTGGTGGGGTTTTAACTGTCTTAGGAGGTGGTATCGCAGTGTATGGTTGTGGGCCTCTGCCCCCAGTGGGCTTAGCAAGAAGAGGGGGATTCGTTGACGTCGAAGCAATCGTGAGACCAGGAGGAGGTTTCATTGACGACGAAGGGATTGCGACACCAGGAAGAGGTTGATTTGTGGTAACAATAGGTTGTACCGGTTGGAGGATGACGTTTGGTGTCGGCGGTGGAACGGGAGGTGAAATATACCACACGGGTAATCCCAATGTTAATCCGGGTAGACTAAGGGTAGCCATAACCGGGGCGCTTACTACACCCGAAGGAGGAAATAGAAAGGGGATGGTGTGGATGGGTGTAACACCGATGTGACTCGGTACCAATGGTGGTTGACTACTGGGTGTTTGTGTATTCTATGAAAGAGTACAGAGGTTTGCGACCTGGGTCTCTGGTGACGGTGGTGGAATGGCCTGGAATGTAGAGGTCATTGGTGTATCTGAGTAGAGTCCGGGTCCCACAGAAGACACAAAGGAGGTAACTGCACTAGAAGCGGGTTGTTCAATCATGGGAAGAACATTTTCGGGGGCTGCAGGGGCATTGGGATCATAGTAGGTGAGTTGGTCGATTTTGACCACGCGTCCCTCATGGGGGAACATCATGGTACGAAAAACGGATGAGGCAACTGCTTTCATGGCGTACATGTAACTGCGGCCGAGTAAAAGGTTATAATCGAGTTGGGCATTAATGACCTCAATGTCGATGGGCACAGTTTTCCCACCCAATTGGACGGGGACCTTGGGTAGTAGACCTTGAGGTTGAGCTGAGCGGCCGTCATAGGCCCGCAATGCAGTGGTAGATTGCTGGAGAGCAGGGGATCCCAACTTCTGCCAAACAAACGTGGACATGACGCATGTGGAAGCACCCTCGTCGATGATACATCGATGGATGACAAGATTCTGAATAGAAACAGAAACTTGGACTGCTATGGTGGAAGGCAGACGTGGTTCGGACTGGTCCAAATCAAAGGTCATCAATTTCGAATCATTTGGGTCGATTGCCCCAATGGAGGACAGTAAAGTCTTGCGCTGCGTAGGATAGTTTTTTAAGACTTCTAACGCAGACATGGCTGCGGGAGATTGAGCTAGGTCATCTACGATGTTGTAATTTGACGCAGCCCATGCATTGGGGTTGTTATTTATACGACGGAGAGGGAAACGAGGTGCTTTAGAGGCACCATCGAGTGGAAGAGGTGGTATCCGTAACGTCTGATCGGAGGGATTAGCGTTAGCCTCCTTATCGGCGGGGGTAGCCTCGGAGGTAGGACCATACTGGTTCCGTCGGGTTTGGATATTGACGTCGGCTGTGGACATCATCAGTAAATGGTGAGTGCCTGAATCAAACATGGGTTGATCAGGAGCGGCGTAAGTGATTTGTTGTGGTTGCACGTTGGCCTGTGGGGGGGCTAACGGCTGAGTGTTCACCACTCCTTGTGTTCGAAAAGGGTTTTGTAGTACCAAAGGTTGTTGTGGAGGTGGTGGAGGGTTGGGTGGCGGCTGAGGAGCCACCTTCCCTTAACGATGGGCGTCATTTGTCCATAGTTGTCGAGCTCGCTCCAGATGTGGGCAAGCGTGGGTATAGTGGCCATAGACACCGCAAATGGAACAAGGATGGTTTGTTCGTAAATTAGCATTTTTGGGTTGCTTAGGTGGTCGATCAGGATTCTGATGAGCAGGCGCCGCGTTATTGTATTGCGGAGGATGGGTAGGTTGTGGAGCTTGGTTACGGTTTTGATTGTTTCCACGGTTGCGTCCTCTTCCGCGGTTTGGTTTCCCACCCTGGTTGCGTTGGTTATTTTGGTATTGGGGCTGTTGTTGTTGTGCGTACACATGCCCTTGAGCATTGGGGGGATTCTGAGGAGCCGCAGTTGCGGGAGCAGGTTGCGGTGGATAGTATGCAGGTGGAGCTGGAGGTGGTCCAGTTGCCTGTTGGGGTTGTTGGTACCCCTGAGCTGGTGGAGGTGTGAGGTTAGCTAGTGCAACCGGTTGTGGGTAATGCATGGGCTGTTGTGGGAACTGCATGGGGGCCTGTACCGTAGGTTGAGCATAGTATGTAGGAGGTACATATGCTGATGGCGGTTGGCCATAACAATGTTGTGGACAAGAGGGTCCATGAACGTGATGGGTCTGGTTTGTTAGAGCATAAGAAGTTGTCGCTCCGGAACTCGATGTGGCCCTAGAAAGGTCTGGGGCGGGCATGGTGCTCACCATACTGAAAGGTTTTGCTTGCGGTGTAATTTGGCCAATAATGCCATCAGCGGCATGTGATGCCCCCGGTGCGTCACCGCGTGCAGAGTCGCCTCGTGGGGCGTCCGGTATGATCGTGTATAAGTAACCCGACTGGGCGTAGATGAGATCAAACTGTTGGGCCTTGAGGATGGCCTCTTCCTCGGACTGGGGTCTTTCAGATGCTACATCCTTCGCAATGAGAGGAAGGAGGGATTTAAGGAACCAGTCTAAAAAGATTCGGTCGTCTAATTTGATCTTGCATAGGCTTCGGCGCCGGCGCCAATCATGAATATGGTTAGTGATATGCGTGGCCGTGTTCTGTCTGCAAGACAGTAGGATTTCGACGCCCGCATCATAGCGGACAGGTAGCTGAAAGAACTGCAGGAAGGTCGAGGCAAGGGAGGTAAATGTGGAATGCGTCCCATGGGGTTGCTCGATGTACCATTTGGCTGCAGAGCCAGTGAAGGTGCGCTGTAATAAACGGAGGCGGACAGAGTCGTCCACTATGGAGTTGGAGGAACACCATAGATGGAAGGACATGATATGGTTTTGTGGGTCTTCTCCTGCCTTACCCTCAAATTTAGGGATGTCAGAGGGGAGTTTGGTGGGCATTTGAGGCCACGCCGGATCATGTCTAATGGGGTCATTTGTGAGCCTAGCTAAATCTGGCAGGTTCAGACTCGCCATATATGGTAGACTAGCAGATGTGGTGACTGGAACTGGGACATGCCTGGCCATAGTGGTATGGTGAAGGGGTCCAGTAGAGCCTAAAGGTATGCTAGGTATGGAGGGTATATGCCCTCCGATAGGTGTAGTCTGGTATGGGCCAGCGCCTCCAAGTGCAACTTGGGTTACACTTGGGTTAGGAATCGCACTAGGGATTCCTGGGATAGCACTCCCAAGTGCAACATGGGTTGCACTTGGGTTGGGAATCGTACTAGGGATTCCTGGGATAGGGTTTGTGGACACCAAAGGGGGTATGACCCCCATGTTGGGTATACCCATGACAGGTGGTGGCCCTGTGTTAGGCATTCCTAAATGTGGAGTGTTACCCATATTGGGCATACCCAGGGGGGTGGTTGTTGCCGTGGATGGTACTACAGCAGAAGGGTCTGCAGATGTCTGACCTATGGTAGTTGTAAATAGTGGATCAAATGGTGTTCCAGACATAATTGTGGTTGGTGGTAACTCTGTGGGATTTTCGGATTCTACCTCCAAATCAAAGGTGAAGTGGGGTATGTCAGAATCGGATGACTGTCTAATTGATTGACGATGTGTCGAATCAAGGGATAGTGCTCTGCGTCCGTGACGTGGAGAGCCAAGTGGACTAAACTCTAGGAGTTCGCCCTGTAGACGACGGGAGCATCTAAAATTCTCAATGGTGAGAATATGTTCGTGTGTAAAAAGTTTATTTAAGTATCAGGTGGTGATATATAAAAAAGACTCAAAACCCTATTGCAACCAAGGGTGCAAGAAGGGGAGTGAAAAAAGAAGGCTCACAGGCCAAAAAAATCAATCCTCAAAAAATGCACTTATTCTAGCAACTGTGCTACAATAAGTGGAGGAATGCAACAACTGGTCAGAATACCAACATGCAAGCGGCTCCTAGAAAAAATAGGTGTAACTAGACCACAGGTAGGTTGAAATCATGCAAACACCTAATCTAAAAGTATTGTGACTCAAACAGACGATATCCTCTGCAAGGTGATGAAATCCAAGTCAGACAATATGAATGTTGAGACAACGGCTAGATATCCCCCTACCGGGAGGGACACCGGGTAATCAATCCTAAAGACAGGCTACTAGGATACTCCGTTCATGACGCGTCGAGAAAAGGTAAATCTGCCGTTTGGTCCTTTGATCGCAATATCCCAATACAGGGATATCCCGAGAACTGCGAATGGTAGCCCTTCGGTTACTGAATGGGTTTCGGTATCCCACTCAGGCTTCCGGAACCATCCTCGCGACTTCAACCCTCCTAAGGGAGAGGCCTTCCCACAAACCGGTTGTGACCGCGCCAAAAAGTACTAAGAGATTTTAGCTCGCTAATTGGACAACTTCTATGTCTCAGATGTAAGAACTGAGGGGTGTTATTGGAACACCTATCCCCCCAATACTACTTAGCTACAAGAATTCTTTTAGTGTTCCCCAAGTGGGGTTAAAAGTGTGTTCAAATTAGGGTACGTTTTAAGGCTTAGTTCAATTAAGTGATCGTGTGAGTGCACGTGAGGTGTTGTAAACTGAACTTGAAAAGAATTAAATGCTTTACAGGAAACTTTCAAAAAATAAAGGATTTTTCGAAAATAAAAAAGCAAATATTTATGACTTTTCACTAAAAGGAATTTCAATGCTTTTCAAAAAATAATGGATTTTTTGGATTTATGAAAGCAAATAATAGACTTCTTTTTAAAAGAAATAAATGGATTTCTTCGTTTCAAGAAAAATTGCTAAGGGCAAGATTTTAAAGAAGTAAACAAGAAAAAATTTGAATCTAGATAAAAATGCAAAATGAGTCTTTCTTTCACTTTCTTGAAAATTTTTAAAAAGATTTCTAGATATGCACTTTTAAATAGTAAATTTTTTTTTCAAAGCTGTAAATATGCAGGATTTAGTACTGTAAAAAATGTGCTATGGGCAGAAAGTACAGTAAATTTTTTTTTTCAAAATCGGGATGGCCGAATGAAAAATTCAGCCGCGCGGGTTTTGGACGCACAGCCGCGATGGGCCGCGCGGGTTTTGGACGCACAATCGCGATGGACCGCGCGGGTTTTGGATGCACAGTCGCGATGGACCGCGCGGGTTTTAGACGCACAGGCGTGATGGGAAGCGCGGAAATTGGTCGCGAAGCCGCGGTGTGCAGCGCGGAAAAACACAGAAAAGTCGCGATGGACCGCGCGACTGTCTGGGAAAAAACCGCGATGGACCGCGCGGAAAAGTGCAGAAAAGTCGCGATGGACCGCGCGACTGTCTGGCAAAAAACCGCGAGGCGGAAGCCGTGCACGGAAACTGAGAAACGAACCCAAAAATTGAAAATTTCGGGCTGTTTATGGGGCCAAAACTCAGAGCAGCAATGGATCTGCTGTCTAAGATGGCAGATCTATGGATCTAAAGGTTAAAAACTCATAAAAAACTAAGATTAAAGGCAAAACTAGAGATCTATAGTTCAAACCAAAGCGGAGTCGCCAAAAACTGTTGGCCCGATTTTGCAACCAAGCTTAGTGCTATGGGCACCTGCTAACTAGTAGCAGCAGTTTCAATGGAAATAAATAACAATAAACTAATTAAACAGGACTATTCATGGATCTAAGCAAAGATATTAAGCAAATAACAAAAATAATTTAAGATCAAGAACAAGAACATATAAAATAAAGAATTTGTATTGAAAGGATGGGGCAAGCAAGTGCTTGCGGAATCAATACCTCTAATGGTGAGGTTGAATAGCTCCAAGGGTGAGCAACTTCCAATCTCCAATGGTCTCTTCTCCAATGTGGTTTGCAATGGCTAAAATGCTCAGGGGAGATTTCAGCAGCATAAGGATGAGATAATGGATGGATGTGAAATGAGGAGCCCCTACCACCTTTTTATAGGTTTTGGTGGTGGGAAATACCATTTGTGGTTTTGTGGAAACCAAATGGTATTGACCAACATGGTTTAGGTACTTTTCCCTCCTTTCTCCTTTTTTGAATAAATATAATATTTTAATTCCCTTTTTAATATTTTTGGGAATTTGGACCCTTTTTTAGGGGTTTTTATGATTTTCTTGGAAAAATAATCTTTTTTAATGGAAAAAGGGGTGTACGAAGGTCTTTTGGTGACCTTTTGTTGGTTTCAGAGGTTCAGATGGTGGAAAAGTGGACAAATGGGTCATGTGAGTAAGGGAATGAGCTAGTGAGCACTTTTTGGGTGTTAACAATACCTACAACAAAACATAATATAACGTTAGATAATATAAATCCCGAAATTTTTCACATATGAGTTGAAAAAGAAATATTAAAAGAGACATGTATAGTCACCATCAATGATTTCAGTTGGTATCAACAATCCTTGTTTAGTATAAAACACCTCATGTGGATGCAAATTCACACCTTTGGGAAGATGGTGGCCTCTACCAATGAAATCTACATGACTTTCAAATGATCTTACACAAAAAATGTTCTACCAGTAGAAACATCTACTAAACAATACAACACTTCTACAAGATATGGAATTTTCAATGACTCATCTTCAGACATTCCAGGCAAATTTTCATAATAAATATTGACATACATGCCCACCTTTATTGTAAAATCAAATGGATTTTTGTT
The DNA here is from genome assembly GCA_027924585.1 of Larix kaempferi. Classification (NCBI taxonomy): domain Eukaryota; kingdom Viridiplantae; phylum Streptophyta; class Pinopsida; order Pinales; family Pinaceae; genus Larix; species Larix kaempferi. The sequence goes on along the minus strand of BSBM01000862.1, from coordinate 4,976,948 downwards.
GCACACCAAAATCCCATCCATTTGAATGAATTTCTTTCTACCAATATTCACAAAATGACCATCTCGAGTCAATAAGGGAGTAACATCTTAACAAGATCCCATATAATACCCTTGCTTGATGACTACATTGGAATGTTTTTTATGATTTTCATCTAACCCACTTGAAGATAACTCTGTTTTTAATTGAGATAGTGAAGTATTGTGTAACACAAGCTTTCCACTTTCATTTGCATACATCATTTGAACATGCATAACACCATCCATGTTTTGTGTCCATGTGTCATTGCTACCAGTAGTGTAAAGAACTGGATCATTTCCACAAGGATCCAAACATGTCAACTATAGGTTTCCTGCGTGGGACTCATCTATAACTTTGTAGATAATGGTGTCTTCTGAACCTTTTTCTCCTTTGAAAAGAGCAATTGTATCAAAGTTTGTAGCATTGCCCCTAACAAATAGCATAGTTGAATGACATTGAAGTTGATAAAGTATTTCCTTATCATTATCTTGGATCTGGACATCTTTACTGCTGGATACATCATCGTCACTCCAACAATTAAAATTTGCAATTCTAGATAATTGTCGTGACTTCTGTTGTTGTATAGATAATTGTTACTTCATTTGCAGTCTCTTTTCTTGTCTAGCGTCCTCTTCTGCAAGTATTCGAAAAGATTCTTCTACAAATTCCAGTGGAAATGAATTTTTTTATTTATGTGGCAATGGATTACGGTTTGTATTGAACATGATTAAATTTATAAAATGTAAAAATATGCAATCATGATAGGATGCCCAAAAGGCCTACAAATGTTACACATGAGATCTCTTAATTGGAAAACAAAGAGCAAATAAAAAACACAGTATTTCTATAGCGATAATATAAATAAATACATAGTAACTAACCTTTGGTAAGAAATTTTGGTTTTTTCTCCTTACAACCAAGGTTTTAAAATTGCAGGTAGATGGTCCAAATAGATTTATGCATCAAATAATAAAGAGTAAAACTAATTAATATGGATATATAGTATTTGAAAAAAAAACTTTAAAGCCTGCTTATAGACAAAAAATTGCACAATAGAAATTAGAAAACCAAATTAACAGGCCTTATGAGGATATAACATGAAAAAATAGAGGTTCTAAGCAATTACATCAGTTAAAATTTGAGAAAGGGAACGAGCATGAAATCATTTTTAAGCTCATAATGGTTTTCCACAATAGCTTGAATCTATGTATACATATGGGCCAAACATATTTATGCATCAAATAAGAAAGGGTAAAATTGATTCAAACCCTGGTGCTCCTATCCCTTCTTCGGGTGAATCATTGGAAAGTTCTTTGGATCCATCGGTAAATGTAGTAGGAAAGTGCCATGATTGGAACATAAAACATTCCAAACGTGAATTCATACCCTTCATTGAATCCAGAAACCATAACACAAAATCAAACAATAGTTTCCTACCAAATCATTACACTCACATTGCCGCTCACGAATTAATGATTACCTTGATCCCAATCCTCAACCAATTGTTGATCTTGATCGGTAAATGTAATACGCAAGTGACCTGACTAGAACATAAAACATTCCAAACGTGAATGCATACCCTTTGTTCACAACAGAAACCGTAACAAAAAAGCAAACAACATTTTCCTATCAAATCATTAGACTCACCTTGCCGCTCATGAATCAAGCATTACCCTAATCCCGATCCTCACACAGTTGTTGATCTTGATTGCTAAAGTAGGGCATTGGAATTCATTTTTTCACATGGTTTTGTTCTTACTAGGTTTGTTCAAGTAGGGGATCACACCTGGTGTGTTGATAGGTTCTCTTGAAGAGTTTGTTCAAGCAGGAAAGCAACTTGGTTTGGTAACATATAGAGTTCAACTTTTGGTAACATATAGAGTTAGTTGAAGCAGGAAAATGACTTGGTTTGGTAAGTGATTTTGAGGAAAACGAAAAGAAGAGGGATTTTTCCAAATTGAAATTTTTGAATTAACATGACATCGTGTCCCATGAAAAATAAGTTAACCCCACACGTACAAAATAAGTTAACCCAATAAGTTAACCCCACCTTGTTTGTTGCGCAACCGGAAAATATTTCCGGGGAAAATATGGGTTTGACTTTTTATGTGATTAGCAATGTTAATTAACTTTTAATTAATTTTTTAATGATTTCTTATTTAGGATACATTTTGGGGGTGGTAATTTATTATGAGAGATCATTGAAGTCCCTACTTAAAACAATCGAATTATATCTGTCGAAGATTCTTTATGTCAGTTGAAATTGCATCCAATTTATGATTATTGTCATGGATTTCCTATAGAATTATGTGTCAGTTGTGATGAAGAACATAAAGTCATAGTGGTCCCCAATGAAAATCATCCTTTGACTCTTAAAATCGATGCCTTGTATCAATTTTATTCTCAACCTATATTTGATGAGTATCTTGAATCTATCCTTAACTAATATCATGACAAAGAAATCAATAATCACGAAGAAAATGATGCAGATTTGATAAATGTTGCTTCTAAATAAGATATTTAAAGCATTTTTCTTAATCAACCGATCATAAACAACCAATGTGATGGGGAAATTCCTGGGTTGGTATTCAAATATTTCATTTGGGATTCATGGGTGGAGAAATTTTCAGATCATGCTAGTACTAACTCTTCTAATTTTCATTTCTTTCTATTTTTTTGAGCAGGATTAACATTTTTTTGAATTTCACGACGATGCCTGTCATAATTTCAAAATTCATAATATATGACAATAATCATGATCTGAACAACAATTTACATACCACTAACAGTGCATTCATTGACAGTAAATGGAACCCACGATGATTTTATTTTCTTGCTTTTGGTAGAAGTAGGAATAGGTTTGCATTTTAGTTGTAGTTTGTTTTGATTTATCATTCTTGCATTTAACTTTCATCACATATCATCAAGTTAGGCATTTTTTTTGAATTTTCATTTATTTAGATAGTTACTTTCAAGTATTTACTTGTCATGGTTGTCCAAATAAGTTTCTTTGTAATTTGATGTCTTTTAGTGCAATGTGCCACTATTCTCTTTCAGCAGATTGTTTTTCACTAATATATAACATGATGAAATTTAGCCTTGATATACGAGAGAGGACATGATGTGGAGAGATGAGAGATATCAAGCGGTTCCAAGTGATCATCCTTCAGTAGGTTGAACTATTATTTGCTTTTTGTTGGTTTTCCTAGCAATTCTTCTTGTCCCTCGGCTTTGCACACTCTGGAATACTATCCTCACTCTTTTCACTCCCTCGAATTTTGGGGGATGAATATGAGCACATGCAATTGATGCATGGTCACATTGTCATTTGCATCATTTTGGTCAATCGTTGCTAAGTCACCATGTTCCTTTCATTCATTGTTTGTTTGGCCATATTTTCATTCCCAACATCGACATTATTCTGAAGCATCGGAACATGATTACTAAGATGATCATATTAATATTTGTTGTTTTTCTATTCCATCTTCACCATCATATCCAGAGTGAAGTCCTCATCCTATCCATGCTCTCTTTTCACATTTGCATCAACATTTGATATTCATGCCTTTTCTAAGGAAGTATTGTCATATGTGTCATCGTGGTGCAATTGAGTCAAGTTATAAATTTTATTTATTTTTGGTATATGCATTGTCATCTCTCCATGTATGCATCATTTCCTCCAATTCGCAATGCTTGTCATGCACATATTTTTTTTGTGAAATCCATCTCCGTTTGACCCCTACGTTGCTAAGTTGAACTTTTGTCATGAAAAATGCTTTGCATCTTATCAGTTAAGTTTCGCTCATATTGTGCCCATTAATTAATTCGTCGGTCACCTACATTGATGCTACCATCATCACACCAATGTCTAGAAAGTTTTTAAAAAATCCTCCCCTAAGCCTTGTCTCGCTAGTGTCACTCATTTTCAAAATAAAAAATCCCCCCCAACTATTTTTATTTTATTTCTCATTTTTTAACCCAATAATGATATTAAAAATAGCCCAAAGGACCCTCCCTCATCGAGATTTACTCGTCATTTTACTTTATTTATTCCCTAACCCATTTACCCCTCTTCATTCCCCTATCCCCATATTAGAGTGAATGTTATTCCTTATATATTTAGATCCCATTGGTAACATGGGCATATTGTCTAAATTTTTTGAAGATTCCCAAATAAAGTGTCAAAGTGAAGTTTTTTAAATCGTTATGTTACCATATATTTAACCCTTTGTCACCCACCAAATAGATTAAATATCTATTTCACACAAATAAAAGGTCCTTGTTTAGATGGATATAAGATGTGAATTGAATTCATGGTTTCCAAATATAAATCAATTTTTTTAAGGAGATCCATCCCATTGGCACACAATCCCATGGGTAGACAACCATTGCACATCACATTGTGAAAAGGGGACATTTCCACCTACAAAGAGGTCGTGTACATGCAAGAAGGAGTTTTGCATAGAAGGACATGACAGATAAAGAAAAACCATGATGTAGAAAACTAACCAGGCAAAGAAACACATGGCAGTGGCTGCTCGAGCAAGCAAAACACTAGGGACAAATTTGATCATGGTAGGCAATGCTAGGCCAGCATGCGGGCATTCAACAAAACACACATGAATATTTAATGCAAGCACAAACCCAAAAGGGAAGGAAAAACCCTAATACGTAGGGATAATGACACATTGCAGCCCGTGATACATGCAACTAAAATGGATTTTTTTTCAGCTATCGTAGGCCATCAACAAAAAATGATGGTTCCCACAGACCTACCCTTCACGCAAGAAGCTGATAAAAAATAGTAAAAAACATCATGATATAGGGAACATGGAGATGGAGGCAAGGATGCATATTGTTAATAAAATATCCAAATGATTGGGGCTATATCACCAATGTACTAGGGTTACTTAAGGAATACATCTAGGGTTTGATTGCAAGCAAATTAGAATCTTTATAACAAATTGAATCCAAGAAAATATATACTAAAAGATTGAAGGAAATAAATTAGTGCTCCTTTTTTATGAATGTTGGCCCTAGTTTTCTTTTTTCCCTTCATATCTACTCTAGATCTTCAATTGAAGAACTTGCAAAATAAATACAATACCCTTCTAAAACATACTGGTTATAAAAATATTATTGAAATTCAAATATAAGATATAACTGAAAAACTAGTTAATTGAATGAACATCAATTCATAAGAGAAATATGATGCAATAATGAACAAAACATATTAGGAAGGGAAATATGTCCAATATATATTCATTGACAGGAAATATACAAATACACCTCAATATGTTTGGCACCACATGGAACTAAGACTCCAGGTCTCTCCTAATCAAATGCTCCATGAATCCCACTCCAAATCTCCAGGTGTATAAGCGAGATATCACTTGAGAGAAACAATATCAACACTCAGGGATATAAAAATCCTTGATTAGGTTCAATTAAAGGAAGGGAATGAAATGGCAAGTAGATTCCTCTAGTATAACATTGCTTAGCAAAAAAAAGGTCCCTCAAATGGTCTATCTCTCTCCCTTTTATAATTGGTGAAGATAGTTACCATCTGGATGAAGGGAGTTGTAACTAAGAAGGTGGTTACCAAAACCACTCTAAATCCCTCAATTTCTAATTTTTATATATTTTTCATAAATTTCGAGGGCATTCGCACCCAAAACAAAAGAAACAAGTGAATGATTCGCAAGCAATGTTTAGACAACATGCGAATTCAAATTTTTATTGAATTCATAGGCAAATCAAAGGAAAGCATCGAATGATTCACATCTTGAATGATCATTGGGAGAGAATTATGAGTGTTTTCACGGGGTTACAACTTTTTAGGATGCTATGGAATAAGTGAGGTTTTATTGAATGTTCAGGGCCATATCAAGAGAGGTCAAATCAAGGATCTTCCATCCATAATGCCTTTTGTTTGAGTGAACATTGACACTTAAATGTTGTCTTTTGAACCATCGTCATATACGAAGAAGGTTCAATTTAAGTTATAACAGATTCCCCCTAATGTATGAGGTCATAATAGAACATGATGGTTGAAATACATTATAATAACTAGTGTTTCAGGGGATGCAGAGTAAACATAGCCGAAAATTCCAAGAATCCTAGCCCCAACAAAGTACCTGGAACATAAAGGGGTATGTCAGACAATCTTATCCCTGGGATGGATATGTCCATGCTCAAGATGATAGAACATGGCCTCTACATAGATATACTATGGACCCATCACATATAAAATGATGCAACAATTATGGCCACTAAGAAATACACAATTGATCCATGTAATATAGAAAGGGGTCATGGCCATGGAGAGGATACACAATGGATCCATGCCCATTAGAAGATCATAACCATGAATGAATACACAATGGATCTATGTCTCATCATGCATAAGGAGAACAATATATAAGTAACCTTAATAGGGGTTCTCCCAATGCTACCAATGTCATATGATGTGTGGTACAGTCTTGTGCAACTTGGACAATAACAAAATATAAGGGTGATATTGTTGGACCAAGGTCTTCCATCCAAACCGCATAAGGTACAAACCATATCCATGTGAATAGATGAGTTGAATTCAAACGTGGAGGATATTGTTTTATTATTGGTCATTAATGTATACTATTAACAAATGCGAGGTGACCCACCGATAATGAAAATGGACCCCAAGGTACATAATACATTCTAACAAGTGTGAAAAGATGTTCTTGAAGTCGAACATTTGAAGAATCTATTGAGTAGGAGAGATTGATGAATTCTCATTGCCCAATAGCGAGGCTATATGATGTGTGGTACAATATTGCACAACTTGGAAAATGACAAAATATAAGGGTGATATTGTTGGACCAAGGTCTTCCATCCAAACTGCCTAAGGTACAAACCATATCCATGTGAATAGATGAGTTGAAGTAAAATGTGGAGGATATTGTTTGATTATTGGTCATTAATGTATACTAATAACAAATGTGAGGTAACCCACCGATAATGAAAATGGGCCCCAAGGTATATAATACATTCTAACAAGTGTGAATAGATGTTCTTGAAGTTGAACACCTGATGAATCTATCGAGTAGGAGAGATTGATGAATTCTCACTACCCAATAGTGAGCTAGGAACCTACCATTAATGAATGCATGCCCCAAGGTACTACGAAAACTCTAGGTCTGATTCCTAGAGAAAGATGAGTTGAATTTTATGGGAAGAGACCCATTGGAAGCACGGGGGGTTCACTAGTGAGGCAATATCATATCACGTCCATTCATATTGGGCGGTTGAATACTCTTAAAAACCTCAAAAATATATTGCCCCGTATTAAGGGGTCAAGGGTTTTTTTTTATTTGACATAGTAATATAAATATTGGGGGTTATTTTATTTGGGAGTGTTGAGGAATAACCTCCAAATCGTGGGATGGATTCATACGTCCAAATCACGGGCTCAATTCATACCCACCTAAGACTTAAGGACCTTCCATTTTTATTTAATATTGCTTATGATCCTAAGTTTTGAATAAATTTGATAATAATGTACCAATGATAATATCGATGGAAGTCTCTTTGGATTATTGTCCTTGAGCAATGTAACATCCCGATAATTTCATAAAATTTTAAAAAAAAATTATACCAACATTAAATGTTAAAATTGTGATTGCGGAAGTAATAAATGCTTGTTAAGGCAGTATTAAATAATAAAGTCATTAATGTATATAACAATTTAACTACTATGTCCTTTTAACTAATGATGCTTTAAGACAGTGATGTGTCTTACCTCCATAAAAATGATTACGACACTAATTTGTTTGTAGTTGTAATAACTGAAATTTCAAAACAATATAAGACGGAGTTCTCCTTGACAAGGTACTGACAGTTTTAATTTCGTGATGGTGATGAAAGGGTTCCTGTGAGGTGCACCAAGACTTACTTAGCTAATTAGCTAAAGCATTTGTACCTGTCCTTCTTGCGAATATTCGCAGGTAAGGATAACAATGACAAAACAATGTTTAAGAGTATTTATATTTTCCAATTAGTCGTCTTATTTGGTTAAAGAAATTATAAGTACCTCCTTGTTTCAGCACTATTACACTAGGGCTGGTTTTAAGACATTTGTTTAAGACATTAATCTCATAACGTCTCTAACCCATCCATTTCATTTTATCTTTTGATTATTTTTAATTATTGTATATCATTTCGTCTTTAGGGCGACAATTAATTACGACTTTATTCTATTTTTCTTTACTTTTTAATCCTTTTCTCTCTACAAAGAAAATTTGTGGGCGGGAAGTGGAAGTGGAAATTGTTGGTGTTTGTTCTGTAATATTGTATGGATAAACATCCTGCAACATTTTGCAGTGTAAATTCAATCGAATATGGTATATTTGAGACAGGGTTTGATCAGGCTACGACAAGTTATGGACTGGAAAGCAAAGGGAAATTGGGGGTCTTTATTCTACAGTACTGCAAGTTATGTATAAACCTCACGGCCCAACACTTTGTAGTGAGTAAATTTGATTGAGCAGGAAGGTATATTCCAGCCAGGCTTTGAGGTGGAGGCCGTTAGTCTTCCAGTATGTTCCTTTGCTTCAACCATACTTTATTGTTATTGTCTCCTGCTAAATTTAAAAATAGTTTAGGGTTTTTTTATATTAATTTTTTCGTTTACTGTTACAGGATTTGAGGCAGGGTTTGACATGGAGGTGGTCATGATACATCCAACTAGCAGGACCGCAACCATGATCTCTCCTCTTTGTGATCCGCTTTAGCAAATGATGTTGGATGGATTGGAGTAGTACTCCAAGACCCTCCCATATATGAAGGGACTAGCGATGTACAAGCTTTCCTATATAGAATAGAGTACGGAGTTGAAGAAGAACAGAGAACCCATGTTACGTTGAGGGCTACTCCATGCCACTGTAAAACAAAGATATCTCTTGTATACTCGACTGATATTTGTGGGTTTGGTGAGTGATATTACAAGCAAGTGGAGGTTTTAATTGCTCATTTCCCCTCTTTCCCTGGAATTTAGAATAAGTAGTAAGCCGCTTATAAAATTAGGGCCAGATTCAGTAGTTTTCCATCCCAAAAGCAGGTCGTGAGAAGGTATGGTACACAGGATGCATGAGAGAGGGACATCATGCTTATGAATGTCCGTGTTGTAGAGGAGGGCTTATACCTAACCCCTCATAGGACCGTTTCCAGGAAGACCTTCCGCTGGAGTTGCGCAGGTGAATGCCATGAGTCTACCCCGATGCTGCTTTTCTATTGCTAAGCAATGCCTCATGTTAAATCCTGAAATAGTTTAGGGTTTATCTTTTATATTAAGGTTTATTTTTTTCTATTTTTGGGTCCTTTCAAGTTTTTAACATTTGATGCGAAAAGATGAGGAGCAGGACCAAGTAGACAACCAAGGATAAGGGGCGTGAGTGACAGGTACCTTCAATATATGTTATGTGTGGTTGCTTATTAGTTTTCTGTGATCCTCATGTTAAATCCTGAAATGGTTAGGGGTTTATCTTTTATATTTTTAAGGTTTTTCTATTTTGGGGTCCTTTCAGGTTTCTAACATTTGATGGGAAGAGATGAGAGCATGCCCAAGGATCAGGGGCATGAGTGACAGGTAACTTCAATATATGTTGTGTGGTTGCTTATTAGTTTTCTGCGATCTCCTCTGTTTTTGAGGGTTTGTGGATTCTTCATTTTGCTTCCATGGTTGAGGTTTCTGGATTCTTCATTCTGTGCCTTTTAAGTTTTGATATCAAAATTTCGCAAACTAAAGCATTGTACCTAGGATAGTGCACAAACACCAAGTTGCATAAAGTTTGCAATAATGTTAGTTCCCATCGATTTCCTTGATTCCCGTGAGTATAATCTGAGATCGATTGAAAACTGAAGATTTAGAAGTGGTGAGAGATCCAAGAACAGAGCACATTGAGGTGCAATTCCATTATGCTTTTGAACAAGTTGATAAACAAAATTTTGCAGATGGAGTTCCATGAGAGCAGTAAGGTGCTTGTTGACACATTGAGAAAAGCCTTGCTAAAGAATAAGTTTGAATATAGCACAAATGGATTCAGGGTGAACTCTGTTGGATGAGTTTGTAAACATTAGATTTAGTGGGAGTGTTAAATATAGTCTTTATGTTTTTCAGTCATAGTTTCATTTGTAACGAAAATCTTATAATACAAAAGTAACATATTCATAATGTAAGATAATTCTCACATGTGACCAATTGTAGTTGCTTTGACATGAGAAGAGATGTATGGTTGTTGATTCAACCTGGAACTTGTGCAAATGGGACTGCTACTGATTCCATATTCTTGACTTAAATTTGAGAATGGTATATGTATTTGTATTAATACTTGCACATACTCCATTCTTGTGTGCTTTTAATTTAGTTGTACAATCTTCTTTTGGTTAATAAATAAGTGGGTGGGTTTTATTTCTACCAAAATACTTTGTGTGAGAGTCTCCGTGTGCTTTGTTTGTACTTGTTCTTGTGTTCTGTTGTGCACAAGCAAAGTCCTTCCCTAAATATTATACTGTGTATATTTGTAATGATTATTGCTTGAAAGTGGTGGGCTTCCTCGAAGAGTTGGGCTTCCTTTTGGTAACCATCGAAATATAATTAGCCACTTCTGTGAATTGCATGTACAATTTACTCACAAGAAAGTTGAAGCTATGCATTAGCAGGTAATGATCATTCCTAAGGAATAACTGAATTTATGCACAAGCAAGCTGAAAATATGCATTTCATTATTCCAACTTGCCGAAATAGAATATTATGCAAATTTGTAATGATTGTTACTTGGAAATCAGTAAAATTATATATAGACATTTAAGCATGAGAAAAGTTCAGACTTTGACACATTACATAATTCCAATAGAAAACAGAACTAAAACATGTTACTATGTAGTTTTGTATTAATTGGTGCTTGGAATTGAGTGTAATTTGAGCAGTAAAGAGATACAAACAATCGTTATTTTTATAAGTAATCCTGATGTAGATGAATCTATATCCCAAGGCAAAGTATATCAAAACATAGTATTTTTCATGTGTATTTTCCTGTTTTAGTGATTGTTTTTGGGCACCTATTACGAGGAGCTGGAAGTGAATATTTGAAAACAAAAAGAGGTTTTTGTTAAGCACGCATTGATTCACAAAAACCTCCTTCAGTTTTTGCACATCTATCATGGTTTAGGAAATACAGGTGGTGCTTTGAGACCATTTTTCCTAGAATTTCGCCAAATTCGCCTCCTAGACCAAACTTTTAGTCAAAAGATCAATTAGAGGCATATGATTAGTAAAAGGATCATGAACTTCTAGAGGGATATGATCATATTTTAATGTTTGGTTGGCTGGTATTTAAATGCTCATACCTAATATGAATTCTTAGTATATTTCCCTAAACTATTGATTACAAGAAGTTTGATCAACATATTGTCGTGTTACATGTAAAATTTCCATACTCTATTTAGGTTTTATTGTGTGTATTGCAATAATATTTATGTTGACAAAAGCAAAGAGATTTCAGATTTTAATTGGGTTTGCATGAAGCAAATTTAGGATTATCATTTATGATGAAATCTTGTCCTTCAATGCAAGAAGAAAATTTCTTATTTATATCTTTGTGGATAGCAAGAAATTCTCTTAAACACACCATAAAACAATATTATGTCATCGCTGATTGTTATTTATTTTATTACTTTTTATTAGTTAATTTTGCGTTTGGTGGAAAAAAAAAGTAGGCTTTCACACCCGGATCAGGGGATTTATTTCTTGTTGGTTGGATGCTGAGTGCTATAGGGTCATGGTACAATCTATTAAAAGTTTTTTCTGCAACAAACAAATTCTGGTTGCTATTGTGGTTTATGAGAGATATAGCAGCTACAACAAGAAACAATTTTCCTTTTTATTACCAAATTTCACGAAATTACTCATCAAGCATTTTTTACAGCGAAAATCATCTTCTATTATTTGATGATTGTATTACTTCTCTAATTAGTGAATTCCAAAAAACTGCATTCTGAACCTAATTTTGGTTTCCTTTATTTCAATTTATTTCAGGAGTTGAAGACTACAGATTTGATTCCAAAGCTTTCCGTTGAGAATGGGAGGCAGTAGTTTGTGCCAATTATATGGTCTAACAGTTATACAGATATTGGTCCTAGGAGGAATATGGAATATGAGCACATATGTATTGATGATTTATCAAAACATCTGGGTACAATGTTTGAGGGACCAAAACCAAATGCCTTTTATGGGGTAAGTGCTTTCTATATAGGTTAATCTTAGAATTCAGGTTAATGCTTTTCTTTAAAAATAAAAAATATATTAACATCAACGTTAACATCAGGCGCATGGTCTTTTTATTTCATCAATACAACACATAGGAAATCCCCATAGTTCCAGGTAGTGGCACTCACGCTAACTAGATATTCTTCTAGCTCATCCTCCAAACATTAAACTATTCATAGTTTCCTCCATTCAGCCATGGATGTTAGGGGAGCTAGCTCTAGCGGATCCTGATACATGGTTACTCTTTGTATTTTGGTCTTTGGATCCTTCTAGATCCACTTTCCAGTCATTTTCAACATTTAGATATTAAATTAGATCCATTTTTATGCTAGTAGCTATGGGATGATGATGTTGCACTCATTGTTCATCTTCTTGTGGGAAACCCTAGTGCTTTGGGTATTATTTGGCATCTAGACCACTTGTACATCATTTATCAATGGAGTGCTCTTGCATCTGTGGCTTGATATAGCTACTTGATGGCATGTACTATCAATTTTGGTAGAGTACTCTTGCTTATTTGGCATGATATTATAACATGGATGGCTCGTGCTTGGCTTTTTTTCATGGTTTGATGACATGTGGAGGTTTTTTCTATGTGGGCACTCTACCTTGTTGGAGGTGGTTTGTACTTGTGGATGTCATGTGATTGTTTTGTCTTAGAGTGGCCTTGTTCCTAGACATGTGATTGGCACCTTGGTACTATTCTATATCACTACTGATTGAACACTCTCCTTGTTTCTCTATATTTGGCACATGTAGAGGGATGTTATATGCTTATAGGAGGGGTTTTCCCCTTCTTCATGGAGTTGGTTAAATGTTGTGGACAATTTTCCCTTGGTTTGATGTTCCATGCTTTGATAGATGAGCTCCTTGTTCAATGGGTCTATCTTCCACAAGTGGATTGATGAGTTGGCATTGGAGATTCGGATTGTGGTTGATATATGGACATTCATTTACATCTGTGGTTAAATAAAGGAAAATGTCCACCTTTTGGTAGGTTGTGGTGTGAAACATTTGCAATTATCATATTTTCTAAGCATTGCACTAACAATTGGACTATCAGTCTTTTACATTCTTTGTTAATATGTTGATCCCTTGACTAGGTTTTGTTTTATGCATTTTTCCTTCCCCAGTACTTTATTTCTTTGGGTGTTCCACTCTCCAATGCTACAAATTGATCGGTCACCCCTGCGATCCTAGTGGGATCATTGTTAGAATTATATTATTATTTTATTTAGCATCGTGTTTGCTTATACTAAGATGTGGCAGGGCTCCTGTTTGTTACAACTTGATAATATGATATAAAGGGGGTGTTAAAAATGGGTTGATAAAAATGGATACCTACAATATCTAGTGAAACTAGGGGTTTTCTTAATTGGAAAGGCATATTGGGAGGGGGGTTCAACAATACAATTTTAGGATGCATTTTCCAATATTTAGTGAAATTAGGGCTATTCTTTAATATCACGTGAACGATTGTGCTATGCAACAAGTTCATTGAGTGAACCCCCCGTGATTGGAAGGGAGGCACTAAGGCATCACCCATCATCCAACATGAGGAAAGATCAAGGATTGATCTGATTTAGGAAAGGATTAGGAAAACAATTTGTAGAAGGGACCACCAAGTATGTCTCTTGCATGCACAAGATGTAAAATATTGCACATAAAATACCCCATGAGCAATAACTGATATTGTGAGCTATTGACAGGGTCGAGGAATTCCACCAATGATGAAAATGGAATCCAAGGTACAACACAAATTATGAAATGTGAATAGATTTCTTAACATCAAACATTAAGGGAAACCGCTCAATCAATGGCTAATGCTGAAATGTCATTGTTGAATGAAAGGTTACCTGTCAATGATGTAAATAGGGCCAGATTGCTATGACTCTAGGTTAATTCCTTAGAGAAGATGAGTCATAGTTGATAAGACACAACCCACTTGCTATATGTCAATAGGGACCTTCCACAAAAGCACAAGTTCGAACATTCAGTACAATGATACATGATGAAAACAACTAACATCACGGAATGGTCGAAACATGAGGTCAAAGAAACTATGGAATGGGAAACAAAAATTATATACTTGAATAGTAAGAATGACACATTAAGTGACTTGGACAGATTTTGACAAAAGGAACCAATAATATAAATCCACAAACAGTAAGAGACATTGACATATTCTCCATATGATTGGAAGAATAACCAATTGGAGGAGACCTAACTCTATTATCAAGGTATAAATATTAAGGCCAAATACTATAGCATGACTTGTTGATAGACTCAAAACCGGTGCTTTGTTCAAGGATGAAAAGACTAGCTGCCACTAGTAAACAAACATTGGAGATATTTCCCTTCCCTCTCTTTTTGTTTAAAAATTTTATTTTTTTTGTCTTTTTCATATTATTAAATCTTGAAAAAGAATAAAGTAATTCTATAATACAAGGGAGGAAACGAGTGTCAGGTACATGCAAAACTAGTTCCAAGTTCAAGGAATGGACCTATGCATAATGAAAGGAAGATGAGAAAGATAAGGACACTCAAGGTGTGTTTCCTCCCAGTAAGTAAGTGTGAAGTTACAAAGGAAAAATGATGCAAGTCTTAGCAATGAGATAGGAAATGAGGGATTATAAATAGATGTTAGATGGAATCCTGCATTAGAATCAGAAGCGCAAGTGGGAAAGATGAAAATGTATTTACAATTTAAACACAAAAAATGGGAGTCATAGAGGGAATGGCCATAAATATATGAGAAAGAGAGGCATGCATCTTCTTCTCAAAGTCATGGTAAAACTATGAAGTATATCGAACCTATGAGAAAAACTCAGCATGCGAACCAGAATGGAAAGATGGTGTTGACTATGGTGTCCCATGTTTGGTAGGATCTGTTGCCGGACTAGTGAAAAATGCATATAGATATGGATAACACACCAATATCCAATAGGTTTGACCCTATGGTGAATTAAGGTGGAAAAAGGTTTAAATGAATCATAACAGAGGGGAGGCCTAAACCTATATGCAAGTTTATGAATATACTTGACCAGATCCAATAACATGCAAAAAATGATACGTAAGCAACCATGAATCCAATTGAAATTCCTGTCACCAAGAAAAAACAATACCAAGATCATATACAAAAAATATAAAAATAAATATATGATACAGGTCACTTTGGTAGAAGTATTTGCAACTTCATCATCTTCCACAACAAGCATAACCAAGACAGATTTTACTAATGAAAATTATCGAGAGCCAATGCCCGAGGATATACAATCAATGAGATCAAAATAATGAGGAATATCAATAATATAGTATACATGAATATGCTCATCATTGCAAGAGTAAAAAAATCCACTAATCAAACTCATTAGGAACATTGACTTGGAGCTCAATGGTAGAGACAAAAGACTAAAAAATGATAATGTCTAAGGATCTATAAACAAGGATATTATACTCAAAAGGAAAATAGGGGCTAGATTTAATTGCAACTACGTCCAATTCAGGGAGATGATATTTGGAAATGACATCAATCTCCGAAAGAATGTTAGAATAAAAAAAAACTTCTAGGAAAGCTTCATCTAAAGGAAGTGTGTGATCTCAGAGAGAACACATGTCAAAACATTCACTTGGATTAACCACTTGTTAAACTACCGTAACTAATCCCCAAGAAGGTATGCATTAATGCAAAGGCTTCTTCTCATAAGAAATTGGACACAAATGATATGATGCCACATATTTCACCCATGGCAGGTTAGTGTCTACTGAAACACTAAGAACATACAAAGGGAATACATGGTATAAACTATAAAGTCAGTACATGAGGAGGATTAACAAATGCAAGTTGATCAATAGTGACAATGCTTCCATTGTGAGGAAACTGCATCACAAAAAAGAGCGTAGACACCACAACATGGCATATCATATACATAATCATGCCTACGGAGCATATTAAAATCCAAAGGATCCTTTATAACCATAAAATCAATTAAGACAAGTTTTATACCCAATGTAATAGGAAACTGAGGTAGAAATACCAAAGGTTTACTAGGTCTTCTATCAAAATCCAATGCCTGATTGACAGATGGAATAAGGTTGGGAGAACCAACACCTCTCCGAGCATGTGCAAATAAAATACTAACAAAGGATCCTTCATCTACAATGCATTGATGAACTATATTATTTTTTACTTCAACCTTTATCTGGAAGGGTGCATATGAAGGAAGATGAGGCCTAGCTAGGCTAGTACAATCAAAAGACATGACCCTAGAGCTTGGTAAGGGTTTATTAAACATGGAATGAGTTATGCCTTTTCCATAAAAACATGAATGGGTAGTAAAGAAGACTTTAACAATAGCCACATCACTCTCCAAATGAAGAGTGGGGTCAGTTGACGATTGCATCAGTTCGATCAATTGTAATGTGTCACTCTCCAAGAGAAGAGTGGGGTTGACCAAAGACTGCAGCAGTTCAACCACTTGATCAACCAATAGTTGAATTACATGTTAGGAAACTATAAATAGTTTAGGCATAGAAAATCCTTGAGACGTAGACCATAGTCTTTACACATATAGAATAGTAGGGCACATGTGAGTAAGGTGATATCCCTTGCAAATATTATAAGGGAACTTAGGTTTGTGTCCTATTTGTTTAAGTTTCTAAACAACATCAATACTCTCAACATGACTAGCATTGGTTGATATCTTTCCCTCATCCTGACTTGACGTGGAAGGTTCCACAGAAGCAAAAGAATTTCGAGATAGGGACCACACTATTTTAACTTATGGAAGTACAGGGCACAAATGAGTAAGGTTTTACCCCTTGAAAATCTTACAAGGGAACTTAAGATTCTATTTTTTAGGTTGTCAACTATATACACTTTCCTAGCATGACTTGTAGCGGTTGATTTGTTGTCTCTAGTATGACTTGTAGTGGCTTGTGACTTGTCATTAATGTGACTCACAGTGATCATTGACAAGTAATCAACATGGATAGCAGTGTTTGATGACATACTTTAGTATGATTTTTAGTGATTCAAATTTTCTCCCAGCATGATCTCCCAAGGCTAGTTATGGGTTTCCCATATGACTTGCAGTGACTGGATGAGTGCCTCCAGCATGACTTCCAAAGGTTGGTTGCAAGTTTCCAGTATGACTTGCTGTGAAATTTAACTCATGGTAGGATCTATTAGCTAAAGATATCCTCACAACTAATGAATTTTACTAAGTATGTAGAAAATAGTGTAAAAGAAGCATTCTGGACACGCAAATGATAAAAAACCAGACACAAATGATCAAATGGTAGGTTTATTATTAAATTTCCAACCCATAAATGAGTTGTGATAATCATTATATAACATTTAGGAAAAATAGTGAGCCTTTGGAGGCATCTGAATGAGATACAAGTGGCTAGCTTACATTGGACCTCAATCCCCCTAGGTTGACCAATAGTCTCCCAAATCACCTCAAACTGTCACAAAAAGTCAATATGAACGTTGGGATGGCATGGGAAGGAATTAATGATGGTATCACATGAGTGGGTGAGGATTTGGTGGAGTGTAGGTGGCTCAGGGTAGGAAAAAACTGTCAAGGAGGGGCCAAAATGACCACATTCAATGCATGGGCGCCTCAGGTCAAATAAAGATCCATAAATCAGGGTATAAGGGTGGCTTCACTCAATTAGTGGCAATAAATGATGTATTTGTCCATAAATGAGGGTTCCTAACTGCTAATTTAACCAAAATTAGGCCCTTGGGTGATGGAATCTGTCATAAATGCCCCAACAAACTTCTAACAACCTTGAATTAACATCATTAACCATGTTTTGGACCAAATGATCACCAAATTAATATGATACTATGGTCCTAAGGTGTAATAATGTTCTAACACCCCCGCTTAAGCTAGACTTATGTAGCCAAAATGAAATGAGGCCTTGGCAACTAAGGCTCAAGTCACCTCTTACAACAACAATTTTTATTAGTCCATGTAACCAAGGTAAGGAGGAAAACTGCATGGGAAATAAAACCTCCCCTCTAAAATGGACATGATATACACCAAAATAATTGAACTACTCCAAAACTCAAGTAGGTGTTAACTTGATCAAATGTCTGGAGGAACATTCTTCTTTGGAATGAGTAGATGTTGCTCCCATGCTTAGATCAGATGCTTGATCTCTGCAAATATGGAAGCAAGTGCAAGTAGGTGTTCTTAAGACTTGATAATCATACCAAATGTGGCTAGAAAAAATTGAAATGAGACTTCATGAACTTGAGAATCAATCCCAAGAGAATGATGATGTCCTCCATCTTCTGTGCAACTCTCACAAGAAGTGCCAATCATAATCATGCAATGGATAGGAAGCATGACAGTGAGAGCGAATGCAACAACTGAATGATGATGCTTAGAGTTCGAATGAGAGAATAAAGGGGTTTGGAGATCAACTCCAAATGATTGTATATGGTCCAAATGCTTGAACTTCGAACCAAATAAAGCTTGATGTTCTTGAGGCTTAAACCCAAGCGAGTGCATGTTGTCTCCATCTTCAATAGTAGCTTGAGGAAGTGTGCATGTGACAAAGTAGGAAGTGAGAGGAGGCGTGGGACCAAGGAGTGTGAATGCATGAACTACATAATATGATCTAGACTCCATAATAGCCAAAGAAACACAATCTTTCACATCAACAAACTCATAGGAAGTGTAAAATCTCAAGCACAGTTGAATCTAGCTACTGTGGATTCCTCACTGGTGAAAGATTGCACAACATTTGCAAGAATTAGCATAAAAAATTTAAATGAATGAAGAACAATACACATGAATTGGTGAATAATGTCAATATTATTAACTGTCCACCCTTAACAAAGGTTAAGAACACCCATATATACAAATCTGGAAGAATTCGAATCCATCTGGTGTGTTCACACTGATCTAGCTTAGAAAAAGCTCAAACCCCCCTAGGTTGACCAAAATATCCCAAACCATCCCAAACTGGTTCGAATCTGCAGTGTGAATGCTGGGAATGACTGGACAGGCCCATGTGACCTCACACATGTGAAGAAACTGGTTGGCTAGAGGTTTGGAGTCTAAAATTGGTCAAAAATGTGACAAAACAAGGCAAGATTGTCCACAAAGAGAGCAAATGCGCCCTAGGTAGAAGAGAAGCATGCTGAGTGCATTAAATGACCTGAGGAGAGCGCTCTAGGCATGCTGAGTGCATTAATTGCCCTGGGGAGCGCTCCACTTGGCTGGTTTGACTCAGCACTTGTTCACATTTGCCATCTAGTTCATGATAATTGACCATTTAGTAGCTAATCAACTTAGGGATGTAATCATTAATCACTTGGGCTAATTAATCATCATTAATAAATGATTAATGTACATAGGTGGAAAAATGTTCTAACACCCCCCCTTAAGCTAGACTTAGTGAAATATCAAAAATTAAGGCCTTGGCAACTAGGCTCAAGTCACCTTTTACATCATAAAATTTATTTGTCCATGTAACCAAGGTAAGGAGGAAAACCACATGGGAAATAAAACCTCCCCTCTAAAATGGACATGTGGCATATATCAAAATACACCAATCATCACCATGCATCACTCACCCCAAGCAAAGATCTAAGGTGAGTGAAGGTCTTCTCGGTAAAACACTTGGTGAAGATATCAGCAGTTTGCTCACTGGATGGGCAATACTGCAATGCTATGATCCGGTCATGCACCAAACCCCGAATGTAATGCATGTGTATCTCTATGTGCTTGGTCCTCTGTCTCTGTACTGGATCGGTAGAAATCTTGATTGTACTTTGATTATCACACCAAAGAATAGTGGGTGAATCAAAGACAATCCCGAACTCTGCAAGAATACCTTGCAACCAAACACATTGTGTGGCTGCATTGACTGCTCCCCTGTACTCGGCCTCAGCTGAAGATAAGGAAATAGTGCTCTGTTTCTTGCTTGACCAGCATATAGGTCCATGTGCAAGCATAAAGACATAACCGGAAGTTGACTTCCGATCAATACAATCACCGGCCCAATCAGAATCTGTAAATCCTACTAGTTCAAGGGATGAACCAGCAGCATAATGGATACCAAAGGACTTAGTACCCTGAACATAATGAAGGATCCTCTTGGCTGCCTTCCAATGGATCTCATGAGGCTCTTGCATGTGCCTTGCAACAGCCCCAACAGCATAAGACAAATCTGGTCGAGAGTGTGTAAGATACAACAAACTCCCAACTAGTTGTCTATACAACGAACTGTCAACTAGTGGTGAAGAACCCCATTCTGTAAGCTTAACTCCTGAAAGAAATGGAAATTTTGCAGACTTACATTCAGCCATCTTAAATTTCTGCAGCAAATCTGAAGCATACCTTGACTGACATACAGAAATTCCATTCACAGATTGATCAATCTCCAAACCCAGGAGATGTTTTAGCAATCCTAGATCGGTCATGGAGAATGCACTGTGCAATGCTCTCTTAACTGAGTCAAGTTCTTTGGTGCAGCTACCAGTGATCAAAAGATCATCAACATACAGTACAATAATCAATATTAGATCACTAACATGCTGCATATACACATTTGGATCAGACTTACACCTCTCAAACCCCAAAGATAGCAGAAAATTGTCCATTTTTGCATCCCATGCTCTAGGAGCTTGCTTGAGCCCATAGAGTGATTTGTTCAACCTGCAAACAAGAGTATGATCAGAAATAAAACCTTCAGGCTGCTGCATATAAATCTCCTCATTCAGATCCCCATGAAGAAAGGCACTCTTTACATCCATGTGATGAATCTCCCATCGCTTGGAAGCCCCAATTGCCAAAACTAGTCTTATGGAGTCCATCTTTGCCACCGGTGCAAATGTTTCTGTATAGTCCACTCCTTGGACCTGAGAGTAACCCTTAGCTACCAACCTGGCCTTATACTTCAGATCAGAGCAATCAGATCCAATTTTGGTTCTATAAATCCACTTGCATTGCACTAGTTTCCTCTTGGGAGGAAGAGGGACCAAATCCCAAGTTTTGTTCTCATGGAGTGAGTTCATCTCCTCTTGCATGGCTGATTGCCATCTTGGGTCTGTACATGCTTCTGAATATGACATTGGATCAGATCCAACCATCAGATAACATGCCTCACTCAGATCAGAATTATTATGTGCAAAGGAATTGTGAAATTGAGATCTAGTTTTCCTAGCATCTTGGGGATCTCCCACTAGCTCTCCGGCACTTTGAATTGTTTTCTCTGCCCACTTGGGCCTTGAAGGAGGGATATGTTCAGAATCCATATCAACATCATCTTCAGCAATATCAGAATCAGAAATATCAGAGAATGAATCACTACTTACTTCATCATCAAGACGAGGGAATGAGCATTCCCCATCACCTTGTTCACTATCTTGCAAAAATTCTTCCTCTTCGAATTTGACACTTCTTTCAATGAAAGTTTTGTGAGTGGATGGATCAAAGAGCTTGTAGCCCTTGGAATCCTCTGCATACCCAACCATGATTGACTCCTTGCTTTGGGGCTGCAATGCCTTTCTCTTCTCCGGTGGAATTCTGGCCCAAGCCCTTGAGCCAAAAATTCTGAAATGTGAGACATTTGGCTTGTGGCCCATCCAAGCTTCAAATGGAGTGATTCCTTGCAATGCTTTGTGTGGTGCCCTGTTCTGAACATATGCTGCACAATTCATAGCTTCAGCCCATAATTTAGGAGACAAATCCCTTGCTTGCAACATGCAAGTTGCCATCTCTTTCAGTGCTCTATTTTTGCGCTCTGCAACACCATTTTGCTGAGGTGTGTAGGGAACTGAGTGTTGCATCTGAATGCCATGCTCTTGACAGAGCTGCTACAAATTGTTGTTGACATACTCTCTACCATTATCAGTCCTCAAAATCTTCATGGCCTTCCCACTGAAGTTCTCAACCATGCTCTTAAAAATCTTGAAACAATCAAAGACTTCAGATTTTTGCTTAAGGAAAAATAACCAGCAGTACCTTGAGTAGTCATCGATGAAGGTGAGCACATATTTGCTGCAGCCATAGGAGGGTGTGGGGAGTGGTCCTATGAGATCAGAATGTACTATCCCAAGAGGTTGATCAGCCCTCCTAGCCTTCCCTTTGTCATACTTCCTTTCAGGATGTTTCCCAATCATGCAACCCTTGCATGTTCCACTCGAAAATCTGATTTGGGGCAGCCCTTCTACCATATTTTCTTTGCTTAAAACTTGAAGATATCTGTAGTTTAGGTGCCCATACCTTTGATGCCATAGCTTGCTGGTCTCATTCCCATGTGACAGCAGCACACTTGGTGAAGAAAATTCGAGGAAGTGGGAGAACATGTACATCTTCATGTCATGGTCTGCAACACCCTTTGCAACAATTTTCCCGGTGGAAACTTCTGATATCTCCACTTCATCCTGAGTGAAGACCACCTTCTTTGCTGCTCCAGTATGTGTCATTTGGTACACAGAGAGCAAGTTTGCTGCAAGGTTTGGCACATACAGCACATTGGAGAAGAAGCCATTCTCCATAGAGATTTTCCCAATGCCATGAGCAGGGATTTCTGAGTCATCTCCCATTCGAATTGAGAGGCCACTGTAGGGAGCAAGTTCAGAAAACAAGTCTCTTGAGGAAGCCATGTGCCTTGAGGCACCTGAATCAATGATAAACAAAGGTGAATGAGATGAGCTAGCCACCAAAGCATGGCAGCTCTCCTTGTCTTCAGAAACGCACTCCTTCTTCTTGGAACTTTCAGGAAGAGGAATATTATTTTTCTGTAGGAGATGTGTCATGGTGTCTATGGTTTTCTTCATGCATGAGCTCTCTGGATGAAAACCTCTTTGACAGTAGCTACATTTTGTCTTCTCAGCCTTCTTTCCCTTGTTCTTGACAGGATTCGAAACCCCCTCAGAGGATTTGGGCCTCTCATCCTTTCTCTTCTTCTCTTGAGGTTTCGAAACCCTGGGTTTTTGCTTGCTTCTTCCACATTTCGAATCTCCAGCTGCAAGAACTTGATCTTTTTGTTTGATGGATCCCATCAAGACCAGCTTGTCTTGCTCTTGAGTTAGCATCTCCATGAAGTCAGACAAGGATGGCATCTTCCAACCTCTGACTGTGAGCCTTGTGGAGTTGAAGGAAGACACAAAAACTGAGTATTCTGAACCCAATTTTGAGAGAATGGACAACACCAACTGTTCTTCTTTCTTCTCTATGCCACATTGTCTGATCTGCAAGACCAAGTTCTTGAACTTGGTGAAGAAGTCCTGGATGGAATCGAAATTCCCTGGGCTCAGTGAGACAAGCTCATTTTCGAGCTGGTGGCCTCTCATCTCATCAGTCTTTCCAAACAGTGTCTCAAGCTTGAGCCACACTTCATTTGGAGTTGCTAGACTTTCTACATGAAACAGGAGGTCTCTCGAAATGCTGAGACAAAGGAGGCCAAATGCCTCATCCATTCTGTTGAAAAACTTGGATTTCTCCACAGCTGAGTTTGGCTCAACCTCAGTGCCCATCGTGATTCTGCAGAGACCCTTGGATCTCAGCAAAATCACCATTTCTGCCTTCCAATCGAAATAGTTGAAGGGTGTGAGCACGTTTGGGTGAGATGGCTCCATTCTCCTCTG
Organism: Larix kaempferi; assembly: GCA_027924585.1. NCBI lineage: Eukaryota > Viridiplantae > Streptophyta > Pinopsida > Pinales > Pinaceae > Larix > Larix kaempferi. The sequence continues at coordinate 4,953,008 of BSBM01000862.1, read as the reverse complement.
CTGCAATTCGCACTTGCTGACAATGCTGAACTCCAATACCTGCAAACAACTCTCAAATCACTCTGGAGGGATCTACACTCACAGATTCGAACCCTGTATGGATAGTGGGTGCATTCGGGAGAGCATCACACCTGAGAGGAGCCACTAGATTTCTCCAGTAAGCTCAAGGCAATGGCCTCAGGAATTATGTGGTTTCTCCACTGTTTCTGGCAATCCACTACAACAGTCTACTGGTTCGAATTCTAGCTCCAAGAGCTCTGATACCATGTAAAATCTCAAGCACAGTTGAATCTAGCTACTGTGGATTCCTCACTGGTGAAAGATTGCACAACATTTGCAAGAATTAGCATAAAAAATTTAAATGAATGAAGAACAATACACATGAATTGGTGAATAATGTCAATATTATTAACTGTCCACCCTTAACAAAGGTTAAGAACACCCATATATACAAATCTGGAAGAATTCGAATCCATCTGGTGTGTTCACACTGATCTAGCTTAGAAAAAGCTCAAACCCCCCTAGGTTGACCAAAATATCCCAAACTGGTTCGAATCTGCAGTGTGAATGCTGGGAATGACTGGACAGGCCCATGTGACCTCACACATGTGAAGAAACTGGTTGGCTAGAGGTTTGGAGTCTAAAATTGGTCAAAAATGTGACAAAACAAGGCAAGATTGTCCACAAAGAGAGCAAATGCGCCCTAGGTAGAAGAGAAGCATGCTGAGTGCATTAAATGACCTGAGGAGGGCGCTCTAGGCATGCTGAGTGCATTAATTGCCCTGGGGAGCGCTCCACTTGGCTGGTTTGACTCAGCACTTGTTCACATTTGCCATCTAGTTCATGATAATTGACCATTTAGTAGCTAATCAACTTAGGGATGTAATCATTAATCACTTGGGCTAATTAATCATCATTAATAAATGATTAATGTACATAGGTGGAAAAATGTTCTAACAGGAAGAATGCTTATCTTCTAGAGCAATAACTGATAGAAAATCCTCAGTAGAAAAAGTATGATAGGAGAACAATGATTGGAGAGAGATTTCTTCAACAATGGAAGCTCCATTTGTTGTATCTTCATCATTAGAAGCAACATATTGTGAAATAGATTATGGCTCTTCATATTCTACTTCATAACATGTAGAGGAAGCATTCGAATCAAAGAGATATGTACCAACAAGAACCTGTGTTGAATATTCTGCCATTTGATCTTCATGAACAACTTCATTAAAGAGAGTAGAGGCCGAAACATTCGGAGGGAGAGCACAAGTTTAGGTTTCCATAGCTCACTCCATGCACCATTCTTCTGCTTATAAAGAGTGTTGTCCAAGTTGGACCATAGCTCAAATGGATAGTTCGCAGAACCAAGCAAGTAGTGCATACTTGGAGACATGGTTAGACACATAGCTCCAAATGCTCTATCACAGTGATTTAACCAATCATTTTTCTCTTCGTCAGAGTCTGGTTCGCTCTCAGCACCAATGGACACATCATAGAGACCATGTCTCTTGAGATATGCACACATTTTAGGCTTCCAGTTAGCATAATTGAATGGAGTAAGAAGAGGAACTTTCGAATCCATGTAGAATTTGTTGTACATTCAATGCAAACACTCAATCACTTAGGAGGGGATCCTAAGTAGCTAATTCAAACCCTGAATTGATAGAAGGAACATTCGGGAGCACATCACACCCTGGGTAGAATCCAAAGGATTTCTCCAATGGATTCAAGGCAATGGCCCCGAGGACTTTCGTGGTTGCTCCACTGCTTCTGGTGCACTTCTGAAGCAGTCTTGGTTCGACAAGACGCTCCAATAGATATGATAACATGTGAAATTTAACTCATAGTAGGATCTACTAGCTAAGGATATCCTCACAATTAAGAAATTTGACTAAGTATGCAGAAAATAGTGTAAAAGAAGCATTCTGGACACACAAATGATAAAAAAACAGACACAAATGATCAAATAGTAGGTTTATTATTAAGTGTCCATCCCATAAATGAGTTTTGATCATCATTATATAACATTTGGAAAAAATCGTGTGCCATTGGAGGCATCTGAATGAGCTACAAGTGGATAGCTTACATTGGACCTCAATCCCCCCTAGGTTGACCAGTAGTCTCCCAAATCACCTCAAACTGTCATGAAATGTCAATCTGAACATTGGGATGGCATGGGAAGGCATTAATGATGGTGCCACATGATTGGGTGAGGATTTGGTGGAGTGTAGGTGGCTCACGATAGGCCAAAATTGCTAAGGAGGGGCCAAAATGACCACATTGAATGCATGGGCACCTCAGGTCAAAGCCAGATCCATAAATCAGGGGATAAGGGCACCTTCACTTAGCTATTGGCAATAAATGTTGGAGGTGTCCATAAATGAGGGCACCTAATAGCTAATTTGACCAAAATTGGGCCCTTGGGTGATGGAATGTGTCATAAATGCCGCGACAAACTTCTAACAACCTTGGATTAACATCATTAACCATATTTTGGACCAAATAATCACCAAATTAATATGAGACTATGGTCCTAAGGTGTAATAATTTTGTAAGACTTGCAGTGACTGGATGAGTTCCCCTAGCATGAATTCCAGAGGCTGGTTGTGAGTTTCTAGTATGACTTATAGTGACTAGATGAGTGCCCCCAACATGACTTCCATATGTTACTTGCAAGTTTCCAGTATGACTTGCAGTGACTCGATGAGTGCCCCTAGGATGACTTGCAAAGGCCGTGGAATTTCCCCCTTGTCTTCACATCTTCTACCTATTATTCTTCCTTTCTATTCCTTTTATATTGTTAACTACTACTACTAAGACTTTAACCACATAAAGTAGAAGGATGAGGAGAATATGTTACTGGTGATGATGTTAAAGGGTTTTGATGGCCTTGATATAAAGTGATTTATTTATCAACATTAGGAGCATTCAATACATTTGGAGTGGAAAACAACCAAACTAGTAGTCCCAGGGTGAATCCTGAAAATTTCAAAGTGTCCATCAAGGGAGCACCAATGCTCCAAACAAATGGAAAAGCACAAGGATCCCCTTGCACATGGGTCCCTTGGTTGGTTTCCACAAGAACCTTAGCCATAAATTCTGATTTGATAAGTAAAAAATATCGAAGGTCAACTAAGCACAAATAGCACAACAATAGAAAAGATCCTAGAGATATCAAACAAGCAAACAAATGGGCCATTTGGAGTTCATTGTGGGTTGATTAAGTCCCACATTCAAACAACAAAGTTGTGAAAGAAGTTACCAAGGCCTATGATAATATCCCTTCTTGGTGCAAGTCTCCCAGAAAGGTATGGGACACCCTCCAAGGGTACTAATATTTTGGTTCAATCTCAGCTCAAGGTACCGTGGCAAGCCCATCGTAGTCACCTAGGTGGTACCTACGATAAGATATTAAGGCTACCAAATTGTAGTCGTCGTCTGGGGGAACAGTGAACAGTTGGAATCATATGTATGGGAAGGGTAGCTAATCCTGGAATATCAAAAGTACCAGTACCGCAAGGGGCCCAAGGTGGTACTAATGATATCCCCATACACAAAAAATACAAAAAATGCTTGGTTAAGAATCAAAAGGGTAATCACCTCTCCTTAACCTCACAAGACCTCGTGCTTAAATCTTGTTTGAGAGGAGCATCCTGACAACACCCTTACAATTATTGTATTTTTCTATCTTTATAAAATATAGATACGTTTCACTATTTAAAGTAGCCTCGGAGTGTTTACTTCCACCCTATTCTAAGGCTCTATCCCTGATCTAGTTGGTGAACCCTATAAACTTGAAAGTCTAGTAAATTTTCAATTAAGCGTTCATTTTTTGGTTGTTGTTACTCAGAAGGATGTATAAGTGTAAAAAGATGATGTTCTCAACTGAAAAATAAATAAAAATGAAATTACTTGCAAATGGAAATAACCACTTAAGCTTTTGAAATAATTACTTGACTATAAACAACTTTCAAAAAGAAAGAAAACCAACCATAACCTTTCAAAATTTTAAGCAAGATACAACTTTTCAAGGAAATTAATATAACCAAAGAAAGCAACTCTTTATGATTTTTATTAGATAATGCAAATCTAAGCAATATAATTGTTTTTTAAACACTCTCCAAAACATCAAAATGCCCAAAAAATCCTAAATGATCTGGAAGCAAACTATGATTTTTTGCAAAATTCAATTTTCCTTTTCTTTTAGGGGTTGATAATAAACACACAAAATGTTGATTTCGAGGGCTTAAAAATCAAAATTTGGAAAATCTAAGAAAAACCCAGATTCTGACTAGACCTGATAAACCTAAAAACATTTTTTTTTTTTTTTTAACTTTTGACCCTTTTTACCCTAACTAAGGACTCACACTTAATCCTCACAAAGGTGCAAATGGTAGGCTGAATTCATTCTTGGTTCCTATTTGACAATGCAAATGCTCACACTTTGCACTAAGATAAGGTTTGAATGGCGACCTTTCACCTGAAATTGATTCAAAATGCAAGTTGAAATTGAACAAACAACACCCATAATTATTCTAAGAGACCACAAAGGACCCTATCACAATCATATACTTTCAAACTAACTCATATGATCCTACATGATGGAGAAAAATGTGAAAAAATCACACTTTTAGGGAATTCACACCCATATCTTAGGCTGATAGTGAATGGTTCACTACCATGTGTATGATTGCACGTGAATTATTAGAAGGTTTACACATGTAAGTACAACAGGGTGTGATTTACTCTTGAGATGTTTGTGTTAGTTTTTTCAGAATTTACTTCAATCTGATCTAGAATCTTAACTGAGAGAACAACATGTACATCATATCTACAACATATCAATCATGGACATAATAATGCAAGCACACAAGAGACAATAGACACACGGAGTTTCACTGGGGAAAACCATAAAGGTGAAAAATCCCACAAGTTCCTCAGAGATAGATAGAGCAATGATACAACCCAAGCATAAGAGATAGTCTTATCCTAGCAGTAGCTTCTCCTCCTCCACAAGTGCGCCACTCTCCAATGAGAGTATGAGTGAGAAAGTGAATGATCAAATAGAGTGCCTCCTGCACTCTATTTATACTTGACTTGACTTGCCTAATAACCTTTACTAGGTCGGCCTTAACTTAACCACATAACATAATGCTAACAGGGCCAACCCCCAATAGGGTGGTCTAATAGCCCTTTAACCCACATGACTTATACAGGGCTGACCCCAACAAGTTGGTCTAATAACCTATCAAGTATAAGTTACGACACTTATAATATAAATGACAACACTTCCATATAGATGAATAATAACATCTCTATAGGAATACAAACACTTCCGTATAGAGGAATAATAACATCTCTATAGGAATACAATATACATATATGAAATACATCCCGAAGTTACAAATACATCAACACTCCCTCTTAACTAGGAAGGTATTTCTCAACACATATATTCTAGCACAAGTCTTCTTCTCTGGATCATCGTCATTGACCATCGTCATCATCACTGCTTCTGTTATCTCAATCAATCTCTCATCTACTCGTCATACGAAGTTCTACAGAGCCAGTCCTTTTTCATACTGGATGTAGGCCCACCACCCGTAGGTCTTCATCATTACTGGCCATACTATGGAATCCTCAGGACTGATTACGTGCGGTAAGCCAACACCTCGAAAGAGAATCCCAGGACTGATTACGAGCATATTGCTCAACCTATTGGATCTCCTAGAATCTTTCACATGCAACTGCAAAACCTGTCCACAGCCATGGAGTATCATCCCGATACTCATGATCATACTGATCATGTCATCTCAGCGAGCAATCCATCAAGTAGGTACACCTCAGGACTGATTACACTGCCTCTACAACACCTGCAAGATCTCCCAGGACTGATTACACTACCTCTGCAAAACCTGTAAGAGCATCTCAAGACTGATCATATGCTTCTGCAAAACCTATGTACCATACTATCACATCATCGTCTTCAGATCATTGTCATTGTCCACAGAGCACAACCTAGATGCATACAAACAGCACTTACACTCACCAGCATGGGAGGACCAACCTACTACCATCTGTGAATGGCTCACAGCACTTACATCAATGACCATGGGAGGACTAAACTACCACCATGTCGAAACAGCTCAACAATTACATAACAGACCATGGGAGGAATAACCTACCACCATGTCAGAAAAGCTCGGCAATTACATCAACGACCATGGGAGGACTAAACTACCACCATGTCGGAAAAGACCGGCAATTACATCAACGACCATGGAAGGACCAACCTACCACCATGTCGAAAAAGCCTGTCCAGCCCTTAGAACTCACCATGGGAGGACTAACCTACCACCATGTGAGAATAGCCCAGCCCTTACATCTGTACCATAGGAGGGCTAACCTACCACTATGTGAGAATGGCCTAGCACTTACATCAACGACCATGGGAGGACCAACCTACTACCATGTCGGAACGACTTGTGTGCATCTATGTCTCCAGACTCATCACTTCCCCTTGGAAGGTATCTCGATCTGAAGTACACCAGGTCTCCCTTTGAAGTATTCAAACTTCACTCTGGTAAGCGACTTGGTCAACACATCGACTATCTGCTCGTCCGTCGCAACATACAGTAGCTTCACTGCTCCTCTCTGCACCATATCCCTGATATAGTGATACTTTATCTCAATGTGCTTCGAGTTGTCATGGAACACTGGGTTCTCCGATGACTTCACACAACTCTGGTTGTCGCAATATATACAAGTAGCACTTAGCTGGAGATCAAACAAATCAGACAGTAGCTTCCTAAGCCATACTACCTCACAACTGGCCAAACAAGCTGCGACATACTCTGCTTTGGTTTTACTCAGTGCCACATAGGACTGCTTCCTGCTAAACCAAGAGATCATACTGGATCCCATACTGAAGCAGCACCTCAAAGTGCTCTTCCGATCAATGGCACTTCCTGTCCAATCCGAATCAACATAACCCTCTAAGTTAAACTTTTGATTCACCTCATACTTGAGTCCATAGTCAACTGTACCCTTTAGGTACATCAGAATATGCTTTGCAGTTATCAGGTGAACATGTCTCGGATCTATCAAGTACTGGCTCAAGGTGTTCACCACAAAGTAAATATCTGGTCTTGTATTTGTTAAGTACATCAAGGACCCAATCATCTGACGATTCATCATAGCATCAACCGGCTCAGATGAAGCATCACACAAAAGCTTCAGGTTCGATGCCATAGGTGTGGCCATGGCCTTGCAGTCCATCATCCCGAACCTCTTCAAGATCTCTACTACATAATTCCCTTGTCCAAGGAAGATTCTATCTCCACTCTACCACACCTCCATACCAAGAAAGTATTGCATCATACCCAAGTCCTTCATCTTGAACTCGGTATCAAGCTTCCTCTTCATGTCGACAATCAATCTATCCTCACCTGTTACAAACAGGTCATCCACATACAATAGTAGTATCACTGGATTGCCTTCCTCAACCTTGTAGTAAAGGTTGGAATCCGCTTTACACTTGGTAAATCCCAAACTAGATAGGAAGCCATCTATCCTGCCATACCAGGTCCTGGGTGCCTGTTTCAAACCATACAGGGATTTCTTCAGTTTGCACACATTTGACTCTTGGTCATGTGTCTCAAACCCGAGTGGCTGCTCCACATACACTTCCTCTTCGAGTACACCATTCAAGAAAGATGTCTTAACATCCATCTGGTGTATCTTCCATTTCATCACTGCAGCCAGAGCAAGTACTAATCTGATGGAAGTGTATCAGGCTACAGGAGCAAAAGTCTCTTCATAGTCTATTCCCTTTTTCTAGAAGAAGCTACGAGCTACAAATCTCGCTTTGTACTTCTCTATGCTGCTATCTGCAGCATGCTTGATATTTGGAAGTCACAACAAACTTCCCATCTGGTCTTGGGACCACATCCCAAACATCTTTCTTCATGATCGACGGATCATGGTATTCTTCTATTACTTCATCTCGGATCCTGGGAACTTCAATATCTTCAATAGATAGCTTTGTTGTTGGAACAAATGTTGTAGTCCTTCTTTTGTAGGTGATGGTATATGATCTTTCCTACAAAGCAAGTTAAATTGTATGATTAGAAACATCTCATAGTTTCAGAACAAATTCTTACACATAAAGAAATATGTTATACAATCATGCAATTTTTTTAGCCAATGCTTCAATACAACATTTATCCATATCCCATAACTTTCTAGATGCCTTCCAATCTCTACCAGAACATTGTTAAGAGTGTGCACAACTCCCAACATGTCAGCAAAGAGGTTTCATTCTAGATAAGTAGCAATGGAATGTTGTACAGTGCCATAGGCTACTTACCCATCACATGCATATTAGTAGTATACTGTTCATTAATGCAATTATTCTAATATGCATAATACACACCCTAAGTCTTGGAACATAAGCATATACATCATTGAACAATATTATTTAAATAAAAAAATATGCAAGAAATGACAATTCAAATACTTATCTTTGGTTTGTAGGGTGGACTCCCTCTCAATATTTGCTTCCTTGCAGGAACTACTGGAGTGTGCTCCCTCTTGATCTTTGCTTCCTCGATTACCTGTCCCTGAACTTATATCCATCATCGATCACTAATGCATACTTACTAGTATCATCATTATGTTATCCTCGAGGTCTCATACATACGTTCATTAGTATAATCTCAATACTATCAAAACACAATAATCTTAAACATGTATAGTCATGATCATTTCAAACACAGATAATAAACATTAGTATTCAAGGTTTCAGGGAATACTTCTTTTACTCATGCATATTCTTTATTTGACCAAAGGACTTTTCTGGTTAGTCATATCATCAATCAAGGTAAGAGTCATAATATGCATAAACCCTTGATTACTTACATTTCTAACTTCATGAATAATCATTATCAACCATACAACAGTATAAGATCCTAACACAAGGTAGGATTCTAACTTGATATAGGAAAAACATACTTGGTTATCATATTTTCTAGTTATGTCTAGCAATGTATTCTTGTTCTCTTCAATGACTTGTGCTAGTAACCTGCATATCTCATAGGTTAACCATTATAGATCCAAGTTATACATACCTTGTAAGTAGATATTCTATGCGATCCATGACAATGGATGAATCTTTGTCTTCATGTCAACATGGTCATATGTTCTTGAACTAGAACATGATTTGTCTTTCTTGATGTACCTTTCATGTTAGCGGACAACATCAACCCCATACAACACCACAATGCATTAGTACAATCATATGTGTCAAAACCTTAATCAATGAATATATGTATTCATAATTTTATTAAGGTGATACAACAAGTCTAAAGTTAATCAAGATTGTACTAAACTTAATGAAGACAAACATACCATAAACTTAATCATGAACATATCTTGAAACATACCTGGATAAGTCATACCTGTCGAGATTGCTTGTAATCTTCTTATGTAAGGCCTTAGCCTCATCTCCCTTTGAAACATGAACTTCTTCACTTATGCAGATGACCAATCCATTCTCTTCTAGGATTAACCCAATCCAATTGATTTGCAGAAACTGGATCTAGAGCTGGATTAGGGTTTGTTAGAGAAACCCTAAAAATTCAAACTTTGAATTTCAAACTTCTGAAATGATAGAAAGATGCGCCTTGATGAGCTGATCAAGTTGGTATACTCGGAATTTGAAAACTACAAAGTTTCACCCCTCAAAATTACCTTTGAAACTTCCGGATTTTCTGGACAGGATCCCGATCTAGCGTTTGATAAAGCCCACCCTTATACCCAACCAAAAGGTTCGATCCAAAGCTATAAACTTTTATTTTTCTAAGGAGCTTCCAGCCATGGTCATAGACTTCAGAAATTCCAACTTTTGTCGAAGCCCTAATTTTCCACTTTTCCGATCAAAGTTCCGAACTACGGTTTGATCAAGCCCGACCTTCTGCCCAACCAAAAAATTCAATCTTGGTCTCTAAATTTTGACTTTGATAAGCAGCATCCAGCCATGGTCTCCGATACAAAAATTCCAACATTCTCTGAAACCATAAATTCTCGAAGCCATGAATGAAGGTGCTCAAAATCCAATTCTGTTTTGACAGAAATATGCACCTGATTGTTTCTGGTGTAACTCTGAAATTACAAATTCACAGGGTCTGAAAATGCGACTTGGGGTAGCCTGACCTGTCATCTTTCCAACCCAATAGGACTGACCTCAATTGGATTCTCTGAGAGAGAGTTATGCCAAGTGTCGCAACATGACCTGTTTAAGGGATAAAACAGGAGAGAGAACTTGTACAGAGTTCCATGTGTCACTGGTTCACTTTCGTCCTCTGAACCTTCGGCCTATGAAAGTACAGTCTATGCCCTACCTGTCAATTTTTACAAAATTTCATTTGGAGCTTCCTATCCCAAGTTGTGACCTTTTTTCCTAGATCCCCTTTTTATGATTGAGATCTGGAAGAGGCAGAAACCCTAGATTGTACAGATCATAAAACACAAATTACAACGAATTAGAGGTTGTGCTTTGGAATCAAGGTACATTGGGATATTATATTCGACCTGTAAACATTTCAGATCCTGAAACTTCGCCGAATGGATTTATAGCGAAAGTTCTACGATAACTGGTTTTTTCTATATCAAGCCCTAGCTTCGCAAGTGCAACAAGTGTCATAAATGCCATACCATGCCTTCTTTCAGGATAGCTCTGATGCCATGTTATTTTTTTTTAGAATTTACTTCAATCTGATGTAGGATCTTAACTGAGAGAACAATATGTACAACATATCTATAGCATATCAATCATGGACATAACAATGCAAGCACACAAGAGACAATAGACACAGAGTTTCACTGGGAAAAACCATAAAGGTGAAAAACCCCACAAGTTCCTCAGAGATAGATAGAGCAATGATACAACCTAAGCATAAGAGATAGTCTTATCCTAGCAGTAGCTTCTCCTCCTCCACAAGTGCGCCACTCTCCAATGAGAGTATGAGTGAAAACGTGAATGATCAAATAGAGTGCCTCCCGCACTCTATTTATACTTGACTTGACTTTCCTAATAACCTTTACTAGGTCGGCCTTAAATTAACCACATAACATAATGCTGACAAGGCCGACCCCCAATAGGGTGGTCTAATAACCCTTTAACCCACATGCCTTATACAGGGCCGACCCCAACAAGGTGGTCTAATAACCCATCAAGTATAAGTTATGACACTTACAATATAAATGACGACACTTCCGTATAGAGGAATAATAACATCGCTATAGGAATACAAACACTTTCGTATAGAGGAATAATAACATCTCTATAGGAATACAATATACATATATGAGATACATTCCGAAGTTACAAATACATCAACAGTTTGAAAAAAGAATGAAAACTCATAAAAATAAAAATTTAAAGACTTTTATGGGTTTTTGAGACATGTTCTAACTTGACAAAAAATTGATCAAATCAAATACACTAGAGGAAATGACATAAAATCCCCATAGTGAATGGTTTTTCCCTAGTGGATTCACCAATTCTGTTTGTAAGGAAAATATCCAAATGACTGGGGCAGTATCACAAAAATATTGGGTTAACTAAGACATACATCTATGGTTTCATTGCAAGCAAATTAGAACCTTTATAACAAATTGAATCTAAGTAAATCTATGCTAAGAGATTCAAGGAAAGAAAATAGTGCACCTTCTTTATGAAGGTCGATCCTAGTTTTCTTTGTCCCCTTTAGATATTATCTAGAATATCGAACAAAGAAATCGAAAAAGAAACACAATACCCTTCTCAAACAGATTGGCTACAAAAAGATTACCAAAATTCAAATACAACATATAATTGAAAACTAGTTAATTGAATGAACATCAATGCGTAAGCCAAATCTGATACAATAATGAACACACCATATTAGGAAGGGAATGATGTCCAATCTATATTCAATGATAGGAAAGATACAAATATACCTCAATCTTTTTGGCACCATATGGAACCAAGACTCTAGGTCTCTCCTGCTCGAATGCTCCACGAATCCCAATCCAAATCTTCAGGTGTATAAGGTAGAGATCACTTGAGAGAAGCAATATCAACACTCAAGGATATAAAAATAATTGATTAGGGTCAATGACTGGAAGGGGAGGAAATGGCAAGTATCTTACTCCAGCATAACATTACCTAGCACAAAAATGGTCCCTCAAATGGTGTATCTCTCTTCTTTTTATAATTGGTGAAGATAGTTACCATCAGGCTTAAGGGAGTTGTAATTCAATAGGTGGTTACTAAAACCACCCTAACTCCCTCAATTTCCATATTTTTATATATCTTTCATACATTTTGAGGGCATTCGCACCCAAAATAAAAGCAACAAGTGAATGATTCACAAACAATGTATAGACAGCACACGAATGCAACCTTTTATTGAATTCATATGCAAATTAAAGGCAAGGAACCTATGATTAACACCCTACATGATCATTAGGAGAAATTGAGTTTTTTCACAAGGTTACAAATTTTTAGGATGTTAGGGAATAACTGAGGTTTGCTTGAATGTTCAAGGCCATAAATTTCCTTTTGTGTGAGCGAACAATGACAATCAAAGTGTCATGTTTTGAATAATAGTCACAGAAAGAGAAGAGTTTATTTAAGCTATAACAATGCCATCCACAGGTAACCCGACGTGTGCAAAACGAAAAACTCAACATAATCTCTAGGCAAACACTTAGGCAAGTGCATAATCTGAATGTAGAGTAGGAAAATGAATAACAAAAAAATGTGTAGATATCAAATGAGTGGGAATATACCACACCAAAAGGTGGAGTGGAAAACTAAAAAAAAATCCGTTGAAAACACCAACGTGCTCCTTCATTTGCTAACGACATTGTTGACAAACAAGGTAAACACTTCTCATTTTAACGGAGGAGATAACAAACAACAGAGGAACATTACAAGTGAGTGAAAAACATAGGGGGTTATTCAAAAATCCATCTGGGAGGAAAGTATACTAAGAAATATATAGAAGGTGTCACATTTTCCCTATTTCTCATCCTTCCAGTTGCTATGAACAATCGTTGTAATCCCAAGGTTCACGTGGTTATCATGGATACATTACATAATATAAGAAAACATACACAATGATACAGATACAAGAGACGAGAAGGAGAGAGAGAAGCCTTTATATTAACCAGCAATAGCATAATACAATTATAGAACCAATCTCTTCTAGTTCATCGGCTCACCAGCCTATATATATATATATATATGAAAATACAGTTATATAACCGTTTGTCGGTTTATCCAACCGACCCGACCTATACTAGTTGACGCACCTGTCAACATGTGTTGCTGAGTGTTCGGGGGGAAGGCCTAGTCGACAGGTCGACCTAGGTCCCTCCAACATCTCCCCCACCTCAAAATCTTTCTTCGTCCCGAAGAAATGGAGAGATCAAAATTTCAAAAAGAGTTATACAGATGGTTATGACAGAGGAATGCTGGAATCAAGAGCATCAGGTAATTGGAGACAGGATTCGATGATAACTTCAGCAGAGACAGAGAGATGGTGCTGGAATTCTTCCCAAGTGCGTAGCAGATTCTGGATGTCTACGGTAAGAGTTGTGAGTTTCAACAGATTGTCCATCTTGTTGTGAGTGGATGTAGCTTGCAAGTGAATCATGTCGGGACCAAATATGTTGATTGTATTGTCGGCAGCAGCAAGTAACTGATGAAATCGAGGCTGAATTTCTCCAAGATTGTTGAGGCCTCCTCGAGCTTGTGACATCCACTAAACTTCTTGTTTCTCTAATTTGTCCAATTGCTTGTTTTCCATGATGATCTGGCTATCAAGTTTTTAGATAAGGGCTTCATCTGCAGTCAAGCGTTGGTGCTGAAGTTGGCTTAGCAATGCTCTTGTTTTCTGAAGATTTTTGTAGAGGTCGCTATAATAAACATACCAATTGTTCAGAACTGTGGTATGTTTTTATGCTTGATTGCCATACTGCTTGAGTACTTTGAAGGCTTCGGAAAAGAATGTAAACTGATTTGTCATTAGGGAAGCTACCTCAATAGCCTGATCTTGTTGTTTCTTGAGAAGCTCAGATTGTAGCATTGACACGACAGATTCTAGTAACTGATATGCTCTGTCTAGAGGCGGTGTCGTGTCGAAACTAACTAGGAGTGGGACAACTTGCTGAGCTAATTGTTCACATTTGGTGAGAAATGTAATCTTTTCTTCTTGGAGGTGTATTATTTGTTCCTGTGATTCCTGTCGGCGACATATTTGGACTTTGAAAATTGCGTCCTCAAGTAAGTCAAGTTCATCTTGAGGTGCCAAGTGTGGCTAATAACTTGTAGTAGCTCTGAATTGGTCTAAATGTACAGATGGAGTATTTTCCTGTATTTCCTGCATTTCCACTTGCTGCTGCAGTTCTCTTTCTTTGCATTTCTTTTCTTTCTACTTCATGCGGCTACTCTTTTCTTTTTCTTTGTTTACAATTTTCTATTCTGGGTCCTTATCTTTTCCTTCTGCTACTAGGTGTCTTTCGATGACTGCATGTGTGCTGAAAATAACCTATTTTGCCTGACTTTGTGTACTAGGTACTGCTGTTGTGATGACTGGAATTCCATGTTCTGCTATTTCGTCTCTTGGTAGATTTGTTGCTAGTGTGCTAGAGATTTGTACATTGCTTGTATTGATGTCTGGAGTATTTGTGTGCTCTGATGGTCCTGTCCGGTCGGCTGCAGTGTCTCGAGTTACGACTGCTTCCTTGGTTATAATAGAAGTGGCTTTATCTGCTTCTGTCGTGGTTGCTTCTTTGTTGAGTTGTTGTGTAATTGGAATAGACTTGGATCCGTCGACAGGGGAACTCGACTAGTTTACCGGGGATGATGGTAGGTCGACGGATGTCGGAATTGGACTTGAAGAAATCGTACTATTGAGCGGATCCGAACTAACTAGAGTAGACTCGACTAGGGGACTGACAACTTGGGGATTTTCCTTTGTAACGGTATTTTCTTGAGATGGATTCATTTGTTGTGGCAGTGAATTGACTGGAATAGGGGTATAGACACCTATTTGTTATGCATATACTAGACCTGATGGGTCAGGATTTCTGATATGATGGGTTGTCATGTGACTGAAAATTTCTGGAATGTGTGATGGTAAAGGTGAACTTCCAGTTTGAATGGTGTCGGAGGGAGCTAAATTAATCGGGACAGTAGACAGAGAGGAAAAAATTGGTTGTTGGATGACCATCTCGCGCCAGTTAGGAAAAAATATCGAGATGTTTGCAATGAATGTATTCAAAGCGTATATTCTGTGAAAGGAGGAGTAGGTAATGCTAATAGACTGCTTTCTTCTTCTACTGTGGTTGGGGAATGGGGGGGGGGACTGGATAGTTAGATCAATATCAGGTACGACTGAAATTTTGGGTTTTTTAACAATAATTTGAGAAGATGGATACTTATTTGTTTCTAAGAATTTTCTAAACTGATCTTCGACTGGCAGTTTGTTCTTGGCTACATCTTCAAGGATTTGGGTAGCGGTGTCATATAACTCGATCTCATCTGCAACCGTCGGTTCTTGAAATGTTACTTGTCTTTTCCCTTTTCCCTTGGTCAATATTACTCGATTCTGTTGGGCTGTGATGATTTCAGCTGCTACCTTTTGGATATTATCGCCTGTCAGAAGATGTTTTGGGTTGTTGGACTCTGTGTCGTTGTTCGACTGCTCTCTTGTAAAATTAGTCACAGTAGATCTAATGAACAAGTAAATCAATCACAACAGATGAACATAGAAAATATGGTGTAAAACTGTGCAAAACATGCATCAGTGCTCAATATCCCAATAAGGGTGAATAATTACAATAAAATCATCTAACAATGAGTGAGCAATTCAAATTGACTAAGTAGGCCATTCGAATTACTGAATGGTGTAGCTTGGCTCCAACTAGGAGTCCTCATCATCAATCAATGGTGGTCATCAATGCACAAGAACTAGTCATCCAGGTGTCAATTTGAGTCTAACTGAGTGTAACAAGTGTAACTGAAGTGTGTAGCACTGATATAGGGAAGGAGACTCAGTGGAGGGCGCATGGGAGGCTTAACTGAAGTCAGAACAAGTCATCTAGTCAATCTTGAGGTCCAACGGAGTGAAACAGTCAGTTGGGAGTGAAACTAGCCTCAAATCAAGGAGAATCAGAGATAACTGAGTGTAAACTGAGTGGGTAGGTGAAGAAGTGCGCCCTTCTCTGGAAGTAGGTGAGAAGTGGGCGCCTTCATGACTAGGAGGGCTAAAGCTCTGATGTAAGAAGCTCTCGGGTGCTATAATGAAGTGGATAAGGTGTTGGAGGCATCAACTTGGTGACTGGGATGCATGCAAACCCTAATTGCATGCAAGGTCCTGAAAATGATGATGTGGATATCCGAACATCTCCGGCCTCTGGTGTGTGTGGAGTCTGGGTAAGTTCTAACATCTTAGGGTTAGGTGTCGGCTCGGGTTGATAGTTGAAAGTGTTCATGTACAATTGACTTTCATACGCTTCTTCTTGTTCCATGTCGGATAGGGGTTTGACATATTTGAAGTTGGTTTTCCTTGCTTGTGTCGGGATGGGTAATACATGGTTAGACTGGCGGCTTCACTATGTGAATATTTCGCTTACTCAGGGGTAATAGTCGAGCCATTCTGCTGGACATGCTGCTCCTTCCATGTACCATACTACTGTGTCATCCAGAGATAGTTGGATGTGTGCTATCGGGGGTAGGCTTCGACGGACATTCTGTGGTACCCTCCATCTTGTTGCTATTTCTTTAAGGTCAATAAACCATGCTTCAAGCCAAATTTTGACTGTTGTAGGTCCATGTCGGCTTGCTCCAAGTGCAAAGCAATGGAAATTTTCCATAAGGATGAGTCAGTCTTCGGCAAAATCTTTGTTCCCTTTTGGTCGAGAGTGGGTCATAGCAATTAAAATGAGTATAGATGGGTAGCGGGTGCTAGCTCCCTCCTCCTGGAACTTATGGCAATATTTGAGAATGTCAGCCAGGTAATCAACGTAGTTATATACCTTGTCGTTCATAGCCATATTCTTGACATCTTCTAGCATTTTAGTCTTCAAGTCTGATCCTCTGCCTGTCCGTGAAAGTGCATGTGATACAATCTTGGCGGCAGTTTTGTAATTTCCAAAAACAATCTGGCTCACGACTATACCTCGTGAATTCTTTCCAGCAGGAGAATCGAAAAACTCATCAATCAAGTCTGCACTTGAGCTTGTTGGCACAGCATCTCCTTTATGTGAAAGGCCAGTGATTTTGTGGATGATTTCACCATTGATTTCAACCAGAACATCCAAGTAAAGCTTGCCGTTGTGATATCTACTAACGATGAATTGTGCAATGACTTCCTTTAATCCTCCAAAATTATCCAATAAAGGTGCCCTCAGGTAATGCAGAATTGTGGTTGTCTGCAACCGTCATGCTTCATCTCTCCAGTGACCGTTTGACTCCTTCCCCCAATATTCAACGCTCCTCCATGCTTTCTTCCAGGAAGGTTCTGATGCCTTTGCATTCCGAATCAATTGGAGTCTAGTTTCTAGTGGTGTTTGTTCTTTCTCCAGTTATCTAACTGATGTTGTGGCATCTCTGCTAGCTGTTAAAGTTTTCCGAGGAGCCATGGTGGATTCAAGGTGAGAGGTTGTGAAATGAGCTTCAGCAGAGTTTCTTGGAGTTCAAGTTCTCGGTAGAAGAGTAACCAAGAATCCTCGAGCTCCGTATTTATGGTGGAGTTACTCGGCATGGGTGAACGAGACGTAGAGGCCTGTATTAATGGTTGATTTGATAGGGCTATTAAATTAGGCTGGCCGGATATCGGCATTTCATCAGATGCATTACTTCTGGCGGCACGGTTATCTTTAGCCTTTATTGCTTTGTCATCATGGTGTTGCGACAACTCGTTCATTGTGTTATGTCGACATGCTTCTCTAATTATTTTTGGTCGGTCTGAACTCCAATGCTTATGCCGTGCCGAATTTTCTTCTGCAAACCATCGATGTTCTTGTTGGTGCTTGTAATATCGACGGTTGTGCACCGGACTTCTTTCTCTACTTTTCCCTCTTTCCTCTATCATACTCTCGTCATTTCTACTTTTTCCATGTTCTACTATACTTGCTTGATTGCTTATAGTACTCTCATTTGGTTGTATCTAAACGTTTTTTTTTTTTTTTAATATTCATGATTTATACCTTTTAAGTCAGGTGCCGTTTACTGCTTTCTTGAAAATATTTCCTTGTAACATTTTCAGTCGGATTGAGCCATTAGGATTTAATGTTTCGATGATATAGGGTCCCATCCATTCTGTATGCAACTTCTTTGGCTTCCCTTTTACTCGGCTATTATAGAGGAGTGCTAGATCTCCAACTGATAGATTCTTTTGTTTGATATTTCTATCATGCCATGCTTTTTGTTGCTATTTTTGCACTCTCTGATGTTCTATTGCCAATTGTCAACTTTCATCCAGCTTCAACAGTTGTAATAGCCGTTCATGTCGAGTATCTTCGACATCGATATGTAGAGCTATTGCAATGGTCAGCGCTTATCATCGAAAGTGTAACGAAACGACAGCCTATTGCCCATAGACAAGTGAGAATGGTGTCTGTCCTATCATTTTCTTATATGTTGTTCTATATGCCCAAAGGACAGCAGGTATTTTATCGTCCCAGTCATCTTTCTCTATGTTGCAATTTTTCGTCAATCCTTTTGTAAGTCTTTTATTGAACGATTCTACTGCTCCGTTCGACTGAGGATGATATGTTGTGCTTATTCTATGATCAACTGCAAATTCCTTAGTCAATGCTTCAATGGTTTTACATAGAAAGTGTGTACCTTGGTCACTTATCAATGTTATGGGGCATCCAAAACGCCTTATGATGTTTTCATAAATAAATTTAGCGGCAACTTCACTTGAACAAGTTTTGACTGGTTCTGCTTCTGCCCACATGGTAACGTATTCGACAGCGGTGATAATATACTAAGCACCTGTTTGTCTTCCCACTATGGGAAATGGTCCAATAAAATCGATAGCCAAAATTTCAAATGTTCGGCTAGGGTTAATTGGGATCAATGGAATTTCTGTTCTTGGTAGTGGTGGGCCCATGCGCTGACATTTATCACACTTAGATACAAACTCTCGATAGTCTTTATGAACTGTAGACCACCAAAGTCCTGCCTATAGGATTTTTCTAGTTGTTATGTCTGCATGATAATGTCCTCCCGCTGGTCCAGCATGGGCTTCTGTAAGTATATGCTGTCCTTCATGCTCAAGTGCACATTGCCGTAATATATCATCCAGGCCGAGTTTATAGAGGAATCCATTGATCAAAGTGTAGGGGGTTGCTTTCATTGCTAGTATCTTCCTCTTTTTCTCATTCATTCCCTCAGGAGCTTTCCCATTTTCAAGAAATTGTACAATTTTCGTAAGTTCTAAAGGTACTGCTTCAATGTGAAACAAGTGTGCGTCTGGTAAGTTGTCTTCAATTCCTGTCGGTTCTTCTCCTGTGTCAACTCTCGATAGATGGTCTGGTCCGACATTATCTTTTCCAGGTCGAATGATTACTTCAAATTCAAATTCTTGAAATAGTAATAACCAGCGACATAGTCTCCCATGATGCAATGGTTTATTGACTAAGTATTTTAAAGCTTGGTGATCTGTATAAAATACAAAGGGATTAGCCAATAAATAATGGCGGTATTTCTGAAGGGAAAATACCATACCTAATGCTTCTCTTTTGGTCGTAGAATAATTTCTTTAATCTTTATTCAATTTCTGACTGCTGAATGCATTGGGGTAATCCATGTCATCATCTTCGGGTTATGTTAGAATGGCTCCTACTACTATTCTAGATGCATCAATATGGACATGAAATTTCTTTGACCAATCCGGAAATCGAAGGATCGGTGCTTTGACCATTTTTATTTTCAATGTGTTGAATGAAATGTCGAATTCCTCCATCCATCTATAATCTCGATCATCTTTTAGCAATTCTTTGAGAGGATAAGTCATATCGGAATAGTGTCTGATAAACTTCCTGTAATATCCGGTATGACCCAACATGATTCGTACTTGTTTCGGATTAACTGAAGGTTTTAGGTTGAGGATAATTTTGATCTTCGTGTAGTCAACCTTGATTCCTTCTTTGCAAATGACATGACCAAGTAATATGCCGATAGGTGTCGCGAAGATGCACTTTTTAATGTTCAGCAATAGTTGTATCTATCGACATCTTTCCAACATTAGTCTGAGCCACTTGTAGTGATCTTTCAGCATTGTATAAATTGTCCAATCATCAAAGTATATAGCCATGGTTTTGTAAATATATTATTGAAATGCTTTGACAACAATTCTTGAGAAGACCGCAGGTGCGTTCTTCAAATCGAAAGGAATAACTTTATACGCAAATGATCCAAATTCACACACGAATGTTGTCTTTTTCTGATCTTCTTTTGCTATAGGTACTTGGTTGTACCCCAAGAATCCATCCGTGAAAGAATAACACTCGTGCCCTACAAATTCATTAATAATTTCATCTGCAAAAGGTGTAGGGAAGGGATCTGTTAGTGTTACCTTGTTCAGCTCCCGAAAGTCGACACAGATTCTCAGTCGTGTCAGATCTTGTTTCTTTGGCTGAACGACCATTGGACTTTCCCACTCTGACTGGTCGATAGGATATATAATTCTTGCAGCAAGCATGTTATCGATTTCCTTTTTGACAATATCCTTATATTTGTGAGCAAGTTTGTAGGGTCTTTTCTTCACGGTTATGGAGTCAGGTTTAATGTCAATTTTCAACTCGCCCATTTCCTTTACAAGTCCTTTCAAGTCTTTATAGTCTCGAGCAAAAACGTCTTGGAATTAGTTGAGAATACTAGAAATTTCTGTTGTTTGTTCCTCGTTCCAGTAATCGCCAATCTTTTCCATTTTCGGTCGGTTGTCCTTTGAAATATCTACTTCCTTTGTTTTAATCTTTGCGTCCATCCATTCTGGTGCACGATTGTTACTTATCTGTCTTTCACCTTCTTTGACTTGTGTGAAAGTTAGTGGAAAGTCTTTTTCTGATAATCTTTCGGGTTCATCTTTTTGTACAATCTCTGTTCTTAAGATTGTTCTTACGGGTTTCAACACACTAGGATGATCCTTTCTCCATTGAAAACTTTTTCCTACTGTCATCTATGTTTCTAGACTCAGTCTTGTCGAGTGTTGTTTTTTTGTCGTCTTTATATTGTAGCAAGTGTTAGGTGGGTGCATGCTCTTATGTTTGTCTGCAATTGTTAAAGTTTCTGTTGGCTGCAGAAATTCTTTGATGCTTTTGCTTGCTTCGACTAATCTCTCATCCTGTGGAGAAACTGGAAATCCTTAATAAAATTTTCTTTTAGGTCTTTCCAAAAGAAAGCTTCTCCTCTTGCTTCTTCCATTTTGTACCATTTGTTAGGTAGATCATCAAGTGTTCTAGGGAAGAGGTGAGGCCATTTTCTTTCATCTTTATAGCCTAGTTTTCTCCATTCTTTTTCGCAGCAATTAATGTGAGCTTCAGGGTTTTGTCCTTGTGTAAACAAGGGAATGTCAGCCTGAGTTGTCAATTTTCTACCTCCAAACCTTTCTATGAAGGATGTTGATGCAGTATTCCAATTTTGGAGTTTCGACTGATGAGTGTCCCACCATCTCGCAGTTTGACCAGTAAATGTTTCTACCAAAATTTGTAGACGGCCTTGCTCACCGACATTTTTTGATACTTGTTCGACATGGACATCAGGTGAATCACGTTCTTTATATCTTAATGTCGATCTACCGGATTGTACGTTTTTTTCTGGAACAAGTGTTGGGTATGCTCACGTTTTTCGTTCGAAAATCTTCGGTGTGTAAGATACTGAGAGACACTTCTTTATTTGCTTCCACAATCCAACATTCTTTTGCATGCAAATCATAATTCTCTATTTTCCAATCATAGAGTTATGCATCGGAATTATATCCGAGCGAGATAGGATCTCCGAGATGAAGTTCTCCTTGTGTGTTTGGCTCAATCCGATCTTCATTATTGTCTATTCGGTAAAGCTGTCAGACATCATATTCGGTAAAGCTGTCAGACATCATTATCGATTTCTGTAGGTTCTGACCAAGGTTCTCCCTGAGATGGGAAGATCGGTACTATAACCTTCTAACCATTGCCTTTCAACTTGATACATCTTTTATCTAAGGAAATTGAGGCCTTCATATTTCATCCCCATGGTCAACCGACCAATGCAGGGAAGGAGCTTGCATCATCTTTTGGGATGATGATTTCGAAATCTACTATCGTTGTGATACCTTTAATGGAAGTTTCGACTCCTTTCCATACTCCAATCGGCTCAATTAATCCTTGATCTGCGAGTTTTAAGTAGATGCCTGATTCCTGTAGTTGAGGTCAACTGAGATGGTCCCAGGTATCATGAGTCATGATATTCACTTGGGATCCAAAATCAAGTACGACTTGATGTACATGGTATCCATTTATGTCGAGATCGACTAATGGGTCGTCATCATTTTTCTCTTTTTGTTTTAGTCGGCAAATGTTTTTAGTTTGTCTTTGCTCGACGTGTTTTAATTTATGCAACAAATCAATCATTTTTCCTACATCTTCTTCATTTGAAATTAATTTGAGCAATTCATTGAGAACATCTTCATGTGTTGCTAAGTCATGAAATATGTCGGATGCATCTTTGTACACAGATTTTTGTTTTATGGGATTTGGATAATCCTCCTTATCGACAATTCTAGTTATCTGAGGTTTATCTTGACCAATGTGAGTGCCTTGCCTTGTTACAATTTGCAAGTTTTTTGTACGAAGCACATCATTCTTTTGAATACAAGATAAAACATGAACATTCTTTTTATTATTTATTTTCTCGATCATGGTAGGGAAATCCTCTAAATAGTGATCACCTACCCCACACTTTGTACAAAATTTAAGATCAGTTCTTTCCTTATAAGGGCATTCTGCATGCCGATGATTCTCGCTGAAACATGTAAAAGATGCACCAGGTTGACCAGATCGAAAGCCTCGACCTCCACTTCCACGACTGTGACTCTGGTATCCACCGCGTCTATTGTAGTCGTGATAACGCCAATCATACCGTTGATCATTATACCTTGGGTATCTGTCATTCCTGTTTTGCTTGTACTGGTTATTTCTTCCATCATTTCTCTCAAATCTGTCGTTTGCTAGATTTATGTCTTGGTTCTGTTCGACAGAATTTGTCTGGTACACTGCATGATAGTTTTGTCGATTTTTCAGGTTCAGATGACATTCTTCAATTGTATGTGTATTCACTTCACAAATTTGACACCATCTTGCCTTCTTATTTTTCAGATTGTATGGACAATCATTTGTGGTATGTGAATCATACTCTTTGCATAGATTGCAGAAACATCTGGATTGAATGAGTTTTAATTCTTATTGTCGATCCTCACTTCAACAAGAATCTTTGGTATGTCCTAAAGTTCGTCAAGTTGTACACCATAGTTCTGGTCCTTTTAGTGTCATACTTCTGATAGCTTGTTCCATAGTTTCAAGGTGTTCGTCTACGTGTGTATCCATGGATACTAAAAGGTATTCATCATCTATTTCGATTCCTAGTGCTACTCTTAGTGCATCTGTATATGTATTAACATTTTGTCGACGAACATGTATTCTGATTTTATTGATTAAACCATCAATAAACCATTTGATTAATAGTTTTTCTTTGATTTCATAGTCTAATTTGCTCAGGAGGTCTTTAAACCTCTTGTCGTATTCCTTGACAGTTTCTTTCAGCTTTTGGACTGTCGTCTTCAGTCATTCTGCTGCCAGGTACGTCGCATCTTCAATCATAAAGAAGGCCAGAAAGCTTTGTTTGATTTGTTATTTTGTTGCATTTGGCGATTTTGCTACATACCCCATGTACCATGTTAGTGCTCTTTTTCTTAATGAACCAACAAATTGAGCAATCTGTCTTTCTTCATTGGTAATTTGATTGGTTGTCCATATTGCTTCGCACACAAACCAATGTCTTCTTGGGTCTTCGTCTCCTTTATAGAACGGAAGGTGTGTTGTTGTGTGTGCCATGTCTGTTGGTGTATTGATCTGAGAATTTGATGGAAGTGTGGGTGGGTTATTTCCACAATCAACACTTGGTGCTTCGTTAATTTGGATTAGCTCTCTTTCTCGACTTGGTTCTCTGTCTTCAGAATCAATAACTATATCTTCTTCAATATCGCTAGATCTTCCTTCTTCAACCACTTCTGTCGAAATCCAGTGAAAGTTTTGCTCGAACGGGATTTCACTAAATCTTGGGCTTTTCGACGTGCTTGTCGAGTCGCTCAAACTTGGTATTGGCAGGGGGGGCGCTTCCTCATGCTCTGTGTACACTAGATGAAAACTTCTATTTGAAAATTTGGGTTGAAAAGATACCCAATTTCCTTCCTCCGGTCGATGAATTAATAATCTATTAATATCATCACCTTCTATGCTTCGACGACTCCAAATTCCCGACTGACCAGCATGGAGACCAAGATTTTCTTCGACAATTTCTTCCACCCAAACGCTTTGTGTTAAACTAAATGGAGACAGAGGTGCTACCGTTTCAGGTATTTGGACTTGGAGAGCTCTACCATGCTCTATCCACAAGTCTTCTTCCATCGGCGATAGTTCTTCTTCGACACCCAAATCATCGCTAGCTTGGCTTGATTCTGGAAGATTCTCTTTTGCATCTATTGCGACATTTGATCCTCGCATCCTCCGGAGCGCAATTTCCTTCTCCCGCAGCTCTTCATGTCTCTGCCTCCTTTTCTCTCTTTCAATTTTCTGAATATCTGGGGTGCTTTTGTGACTCAAAAGTTTGTCTTTGTCGGATTTTTTTCCACTGCCGATCATGTCGTTTGTCATATGTCGGGTTTCATCAAACTAGGTACATCAGAGCATGCTTCATCACCCCCCCAATGTCATCCCGACGGTTTCTAGACTATTGGGGAAGTGCAGACCATCATTTGTTCAAGAAAAATTCCCATTCACACTCCTTTACAAATTTTTCCCACTTACGTTCTTTATCCTCCCAGTTAGAGTTTGGAAGGGGCGGGAGTAGCAACGGTCTTGTTTCGAAAATATGTGCGACACCTTTGTCAATCAAAAATTTAAACAATAATGTCAGCAGAACACAGAAATTGATCAGCTAATTCGGTGAGGAACTTTCTTCTTATTTCGTCTACCAAGACTTGATTTTCGATCGCCTGTTCTTCACAGAAATCTTCTGCAATCTTTTCGCACCATTCCGATAGATTTGCACGTCCTCCATTGATCAGCTTTGACAATATCTTCCGCTCTGCTTCATCAACTGGTCTGTTCATCCAAAATTTTCTTCAAGGCGATCGGTACGGATTCTACAAATCGCTCATGGGTCTCGGAGAAGAATTGATCTCTTGCTTGGCTAATCGTCAGCTTGTTACGTCACGCATAGTTTTGTAGGTAATTCGCGATTTTCTTCTCCCACCAGTCTCTAATCTCCTGTTCTGAAATCATAGGTCATGCTGCTAGTAATTTTTCATGTATCAACCGGCAATGGAACTAGATGTTGTAATCCCAAGGTTCACATGGTTATCATGGATACATTATATAATATAAGCAAACATACACAATGATACAGATACAAGAGACGAGAAGGAGAGAGAGAGAAGCCTTTATATTAACCAGCAATAGCATAATACAATTATAGAACCAATCTCTTCTAGTTCATCGGCTCACCAACCTAGATATATATATGCAAATACAGTTATATAACCGTCTATCGTTTTATCCAACCGACCCTACCTATACTAGTCGACGCACCTGTCGACATGTGCTGCAGAGTGGTCGGGTGAAGGGCCTAGTCAACAGGACGACCTAGGTTCCTCCAATAGTGAGCGAACGATAACACTCAAAGTTTCATGTTTTGAATAATAGTCACAGAAAGAGAAGAGTTTATTTAAGCTATAACAATGCCATCCATAGGTAACCCGACGTGTGCAAAATGAAAAACTCAACATAATCTCTAGGAAAACACTTAGGCAAGTGCATAATCTGAACGTAGAGTAGGAAAATGAATAACACAAAAATGTGTAGATATCAATGAGTGGGAATATACCACACCAAAAGGTGGAGGGGAAAACTAAAAAAAAATTCGTTGAAAACACCAATGTGCTCCTTCATCTGCTAACGACATTGTTGACAAACAAGAGAAACACTTCTCATTTTGATGGAGGAGATAACAAACAACAGAGGAACATTACAAGTGAGTGAAAAACACAGGGGGTTATTCAAAAATCCATCTGGGAGGAAAGTATACTAAGAAATATATAGAAGGTGTCACATTTTCCCTATTTCTCATCCTTCCAGTTGCTATGAACAATCGTTCTCCCTGAACTGAAAGTTGCAGGATATTCCAAGGGTTGTTTCTCATATTTTATTCTGATGATAGTCAAGCAATGATGGTTTCTATGTTTTAATGTGACCAATTTCATCAATTGGAAATATTTATCCTCCAATTGATGTAGTCATCTAGTATGGTATGGATGGACCATATGCCTCAGCTCCAACTGAAGAAGCATGGATTTTGATGAATATAGTATTTGGAGCAAGAACCTATGAGCATATGTAGGTTGAAATTTACCATTATTCATTGTCTGTTTTTGTGAAGCATCTTAACCCTTTCCAATGACAACATTTGAGGGTGGTTTGTTTGAGTGTTGGGAAATATTCTCAGAGAATCCCTAGCATGAAGGGATCTTGCACTTAGTTATGGAGAATTGAATAAGGTGCTTTCTCAGTGTACTAGGAATCCCAATATCTCAATGATAATATATTAATAAATGATACATGGACTGTGCAAAAACATTTTCCCTACTTTTACCCTGCTAGCAAATGTTGAATTTGATACAAAGATAGAGGCAACCTGAGGAATGTTAGATGCAAATTCTGGTGAAAATAATGAACATGCACAATATATTTCCCTTCAAGGTTGTACATAGCCACTATGTGATCTTTTAAATTTCCCTAATACAAGGGTTATATCAGTCTACCTCAAATATCTAGAGAACATATTGCGAGCTAGCGAAGTTAAAATGTTGGCCTCATAGATTGCTAATGTTTTAGTGCACCTTATTGAGGATGCCAATGGTTTGGATAAGATTCGAAGCTTGCGAAAGACGCACATTTTTCCAAAACTGAAACCTTGGAAGACACTCATGTTCATGGACATATTTTGTTCTCATGCCAATTCACCTTCCTCACCTGTGCATCGATACGCTGAGCATTTCTCATGCGTCTAAGGAAGAATGTTATTTTCTTGTGGATCACCCTCTTCATATGCACATGAAACATCAAACATTTATGAAAATCACCAATATTCCAAGAAGATGAAACACTTTTCTTACCCTATTCACCCATTTAAATGCAAGATGAAAGCGACAGAACTGGCTCTATCGCACCATAAGTAAGGATAAATTATTGCTTGGTTCTATGCTTTTTTCTTCCCTTTCCATTCTCCGACATCCAAGGACCTAACAATGTGTAGGTTTCAAGTAAGAACACATTTAGGTCCATTCATTAGGGTAAAGGAAGAGTGTCATTCTGTTTTTCTGCATGCTTTTTGTACTTTCATGTTTATTTTTATGACTGGCATCTTCATGTGCATAGGTTACATTCATGAAATATTATCAAGGTGTACTCCCATTGTATGGGTTTCATCCGAAGGATCCTGATTTGTTGAGTTTTGCATTAGGTCACAAAAACCTCTTGTTATTAGGGGTTGAAACTGATTGCATCTTGTTGTACTAGATGACTGTAAAATTTCAAGTTTGAAGAAAGAAAAAAACTCATTTGGGCATATTTGCATCCATGCTTCTTCATGTTTCATCATTCAACTCTCTTTTTAATTCTTTTCATTTCTTTGTGGAATTCTATACATTATGTAAAATTGAGACTGTACATATTCTTTAGTTTTTTATTAACTTGTACATAAAATACTAATTTTCATTTTGAGGCATTTAGCTTTATGATCCCATTTTTTTCAAAACAAAGTAGTTGTTGCTTATAGTTTTTGGTACTCTTTCATTTTATGCAAATTGTCAAAATTAATAATTTTATTTCATAAAAAATCTCAAGCATAAAGTTCCTACCTTATAAAATGAAAAATAATCCATGAAAGGAACTAATGTTTTAAGTTGCATTTTGAACATCCAAATTGGAATGTAATTCATGTTTTCTTTCTGTGCATTAAAAGCAACTGATAAATTTATCAGATTCATATGAAAGATTTAAAGTATTCACACTTTTATCTACTAAATCCTTAGTTATTATTTTCAGGAAATTTATTATTTCATCATGCCGTTAAGTATACTTTTTTTGTAAATATTCATTGATTAATTTCTTTAGTCAATTTTATTAGCCAGTTAGTCTCCTTTTAGAAATTAGTTTAGGCTTTCTGAGATGGTTTGCACTTAGTTTCTTATGGAATAATGTTTTTTTGTTCTAAATTCATTAGCGCATTTAATCATGTTCACTATAATAATGTTATAGCTCATTAATACATTAATACATTGGTACATTGCTATAACTCATTAATGCACCAATTCATCGATCAACATGTGATACTTATCTATACAAGGGATTTAAGTGTAACCTGAGTTTCCATCACCATCTTCCCCTTGATTATCCCTCCAAAGTTGTTTTCATTGTTCCTGCCTAAGTCATGTCATTTTTAGCATCAACAGTAGGAGACAATGAAGCTTCTCTATAATGATTGGAAGACAATTGGAGGACTGAAAAAACCCCAAATCATGATACAACTCCTTAAGTGAATAATACCAACCAACTATAAAGGAAGTGAATCAAAATAGGTGCTATTTTTAAGGGAAACATTTGAATAACTACTTCCACACAAATGAATGCTAAAGATTTTGATTATATAACTTGTTTTCTCTTATTTTTTCTTTTTCATATTAAAATGGTTGAAAAAAAATGAATCATGTTATAGTACATTGATGGATATGATTTTTATGAAGTAAACAACAAAGTTCCTAGTGCAAGGAACATACCAATGCAAACAAAAATTAAGTGATAAAATGCAATATATGGACACTCGTATAAGCATTATCCCCTCGGGATGAAGGAACTGAAATGCATAAGAAACAAGTGCAAATGTCATGGTGACATATTGTGAATGCAAAAGGTAGTAAGCATGTGCCGATGAACTACAATAATGCATTAGGCACAAAATCATGGGAAATTATGAAGGTTGCAAATGCAAATCAAAACATAAAGGGATACCACTATGATACTAGCGATAAAGGAAGAACAATAAGGGTTGAAATCAAAGTAATGGTGGGAATAATGGGGCTCCCATGTCAATGATAAAATCTCAACATGGGAAACAAACAACAATCCAAGTGCTAACTAGGGAAGCCCATGAAAATGTAGGAACTAACATGCAAATTGTGACAAACCATTGATAAACACTATTTTCCATAAGAACTTGGTGGGCCAGATCCTAAGGAAATACAATAGAGAATAAGGAAAATATGAAAATATGCATGGAAAAAAACCTATCCCTATATTCTACTCAAGAGTCAATTTTACCTCAGTGTCTAATGATTAATGTTGTTGACCAAACCAACACTAATAATATCAATCCCAAGATACTCAAATTCTCCCACAAAAGTTATAATTTTAGGATGAACAAACAAATGCATACAAAAAATCAGGTGCAAAATGAAGCTTTAGGGAAAAAATGGGTGCAATGAGATCTATAAATATGAATAAAAATGCACTATTTCACTCATTTTACCATTCACTTATTACCTGTAGAAAAACAATTTTTTACATTTTGACTTTAAATACTATTTCCAGGAGTTTCTACTGTGACATTTTGATACTAGGAGGTTTAGGTAACCCTAAACTTTGCTCTCCATACTTCCATCCATTCATTTTTTTATTTTATTTCATTTATTTTTTGCATGATGTTGATCCCTTTCAAACATAAGCTTTATGTGTACAATTACCCTTTTGGAATACCTTCATGCATTACACTCTCCATGTGTGATGTCTTCTTGACCCTTGCATTCCCCTCTCAAGATGGTAATTTTTCAAAATTTTGTATCAAAACACTAACTTTCTCGTGTTTTGTTGACTATGCAAACATCATGACACTAATAGATTGGAGTGAGAGAGAATGAGGTAGTGTATATTATTGTGATACACAATCATGTAGTAGTTGGGAATTTAAGAATATGTGGACAGACCATGTTATTCAAATTCCCAATCATGAGAAGTAAGTTGAAGTTGAGTCTAGCGCGTGATACAGACGTGGGATGTAGACACTAAGGTATTCTGCACAAATTATGAGATATTGAAGATACAAGTGGAGGACATATACTTTTTGATAGGATTCTCCATGTGAGGTGAGTCAAAAATCCTACATGGAGGTGTAAGAGGATGGGTCATTGAGAGTCACTTGATAGGTACATTGAGTTATTCTATAGAATAAGGAATTGGAAGAATATAACTCATATTTCTATATATACCATTCAAAGTCTTAGCCTATGGATGGTTATGCTTACCTTAACAAGAGTGGCAGGTTATATGAGGTCACATCATACCTTCCATCCTCTACTACATTATGGGGTTCAGTGCATGAATCTCACAGTAATTGATTGGTTGATTACTCTCTTGGGTAACCTTAAAGAGAAACTAAGGAGGGAGAGATTGGGGTGGAAAAAATTATTTGGATATGAGAGTATAATTTACAGTTTATTCTTTGAGTGAATCCCTTTGACATGATCACCCCATTGCATGATGCTACTAGCTATACAAAGGGATCCCTAGATGGCATGCTGAATAGATTTCATACACCACCTAGGTGGTGGCCATGTATCTATATGATATGGTGATTACCTATTTTATTGGTCCACTAACCAAATTTTCATAAAAAAATATTAACTATATAAGGGGGTTGATTTTTACCAAGACCTTGACACCCTCGTCTTGTCCCTTGGAGCCTAATGGGGCCCTATTGATAATACATATGACATGTCTTTTAATTTCAACTACTTTTTAAAAACAAATTTATTTTAAAGAGGTATATGATTTAGTTGGAATGCAATGATAATACTTAGAATCTATAGTTACGTAAATAAAGGACCCGGAAAACTGATTGGTTTCCCTCAAAATCATCATCACTTTGAGGTAGATGTAGAGAAACTAATAGCCACACCGGTATATCAAGAGGTTTTATGTGTATTGTGAAATGGATGGAAAAACTGATGGTTTGGCTCTCAATATTCCAAATGGATAATAAAATTTTCACATATGTCTCCACATTTAATCATTATTACTTCCATTGACTATCATAATTTGAAAATTTTTCATCCAATGGACATAGTAATGGGATTATTTAGCCATGCGTATATGAATGAAATTGTGGATGCTTCCAGTGTCAACCAAAACAATCACTTTTTTGGTGCTTGATGTAGGCTACTAAGAAGTTCCAGGGTTTGAGGAGAAAAAATATTAGATAAAACATGAAGGGAGATTAGGAATTCTTCCTAATAAACTTTGAGCTCCTTGTCTTCCTTCATGTTAGGGTTTATGTC
Source organism: Larix kaempferi (assembly GCA_027924585.1). NCBI lineage: Eukaryota > Viridiplantae > Streptophyta > Pinopsida > Pinales > Pinaceae > Larix > Larix kaempferi. The sequence goes on along the minus strand of BSBM01000862.1, from coordinate 4,921,299 downwards.
AATGAATTTTAACTTAGGGGTATATTCTTATTGTTTTGTTATGCTTGGGTGGGAGAGGTGACATTGATTTTTTTTTTCATTTATGACATGGGCATGCTTCTAATCACAGTTATAGAATAGTTCAAACTATTGAAACATTTCCATTGGTGTTGGAGAGAACCACTAGAATTTTAGGGGTTGACCAAGCAAGGTATTTGTGGGATTGGATTGTGAAGGATGAGTGTGAATAAAAAAATAGGATATTTTGGATTGCGAATTGATTACTATATCCACTCCTTGAGCTCACCGAGATGCCTCCAACCAAATAGTAGCTTTATGTATCTTGAATTGTGCTCTAATATCCTCCTCGAGGGAACTAATGAAACATTATTTATAAAAAAAATAGTTAAGATCTTTATACATATTGCTAATTACTCAAACATTGTGATAAATTCCAATACTAATCTTGTTTGACACAACTTTGTCAATTTCCCCAAACAATGAGTATCACACTCAAAAAATCATAAGTGGCTTTAAAAAACTGTCTCCATAATGTGTATCCACCATAGGAGTTTTTATGGCATTCTTACCACTGCCATCATTTTGAAACCAAGTACAACACTCCTAGTCTAAGTTTCATCATGTCATTAGCAATGCCATGGAAGGCATAGTAGTGTTCCATCTAGGTATCCAACTAGTGGGATTAGAACCATCAAAGTTGTTCAAATCAACTTTAAAAAAATGGTTCCATATGATGTTATCAGTGAATGATGGTTTATGGATGTGAGGATCCAAAAGTGGTTGTTTATGTTGAAAATATCCCACCTTTTAAGATTCCTCACTGGGTATCTCTATGTGAATTTCATTCCATGGTTTATCAACTGGTAGGAGGTGAGTTTCTAGGTAATTGAGTCAAACTTTTATACTCCCTAGAAGACCCACTGCATTTTTTAGGCTGTATACTAATTCCTTAAGTGTGGAAATCTCTTGATCCTACCGAGAAATAGTGGCATTGATTTTTTTTGTAAGCATTGAGTATTGATCATCTAGTTTGTCAAGTCTATTATCAAAGATGACATAAGAGCATGTCATCTTGGATTTTGCAGGTTCCCCAAAATAATATTACTAGGGAGTGAGAAAATGGCAGTCATTATCTCAAAAGGAGTTTGATGAGGTAGGTCATCCACAATGGTGTGGTTAGGTCCAAAGAAAAATGTCATTAGAGAGTGGTACCATTGTGATCAACATCAAACAAGGAGTTTTTTGGGATAGGTCTCTTGTAAGGTGAAAATAAGATATATATTTTTTTGAGCACCACTCCTATGGGAGTATTACTTATTGTTGATTAATATTGCATTGACGAAATTCCCAAATTATTTATATTCCACATTATGTAGGAATTTCAAACTTGTACATTAGAGGCTAGGGTTTGTAGGGTCCTAAGGACAAGGGAGTGTCAGGCGTTATATCTCTCTAATATAATGATGGGTACATTATTAGTACTCGACCCAATGTCTCAAGACACTAACTAAAGAGGCTCGATGGTGGGTTCAATCGTACCATCTGACTACCCAGGTATTGGAGAGTAATCTTGATGAGTTATGTGCTATATTCCACTATACTAGTAATATTATTGATCATGTTATCTAAAGTTGGTTACAAGTTTGCTAGAGAAATTTTGATATACCCAAGGGTACATGTAAATGGCATTCCTTATACATGAGTTATTTGATGCAATGATACTCAAAGGGTTCCAACAAGGGTTACAAGGATAGAGAAAAATACTATAATGTGATAAAATACGTACGTTAAACAAGAAATACAAGAGAGAAATATATAAAACCTATGAAAGAACAACTGTATTAGTGATATCCAAAAGAGAGAGCAGTGTCCACTCGTCTCTTCAAGGGGTAACCTCCTCTGAGTAGGGCTCCAAATACAATAACAACCACTTAGTGGTTTTTGATTAATAAAGAGGATCCTTTTACACTGAGTAACAATTAACTTACTATCTAATAGGAGTTATAAAAAGAAGATGGACTTGTACATCAATAAAGTACTCCTAAGTATTCTCAAAATAAGGGGGTTAGGTTAAGACCTTAACAAAGAGGGATTAAAGGTGGAGATGATCTATGATGGATAGGGGTGGATAGGTGGTGAGATTTTAGAGAGAATATGGATGCAAGGAAACTAGGGGTAGAGGGGAATGCAAGTGAAGAAGTTTCGTGAAAGGTAGTTAAGGATTGGTAGGGAGGATATGAAATAGGAAGAAGATGTGATCTATGATGTGAAGGGACAAAGGGGATAGATTGGAAATGAGAGTAGAGGGTTGGGATTAAATGGGTAGATTTGGATGGGAGACATGAATAAAGGGGTGAGGAATGTGAGGAGGGATATTGATGGAGATAATATGGGTTTAGGTGGTGAAACATGGAGGGGAATGGATGGAGAGGATGCAATAGTGAGTGAGAGGTGATGGGTAAATGAAAACATGTGTGATGTGTGAGAAAGGGTAGGGTGGTGAGGTAGTGGTATCATATAGAGGGGTAATGTTGGGTAGGGGTAAAGAGGTAGAAAGAATGAGAGGGGGGGAGATAGAGGGTGGGGTAGGTAGGAGTATGGACAAAGAGGGGGAGGAGGGTAAGACATGGAGTGGGGAAGGCATGAAATTAAGAGGTAAAGGATGGGAGGTGAAGGGGTGATGATGGATAGGGAAGAGAAAGGATGTGGATTTGAATAATATGGTGGAGAGGTATTTAGAACAAAGGGGGAGGTGATGATTAGTTGGCATAGAGTGGTTGAAAAGTGGATAGTCCTAGAATCAAGTATAAGCGGTATATATGTGATGAGTGCGAAGATCAAGTAGTGGTAGATGCATTAGGAGACATGGGAAGTGAGAGGTGGGAGAGGAGATACATTAAGAGCATAGGGAAATGCATGGGTAGAGAGGTTTTGATGGTGGAAGAGTGCATTGGGTTGAGATTTATCCTAGAATGAAAGGGTTGGTAGAGGGAAAATACAATGGAAGAGTGAAGAGGCATTGAGTATGAGGAAGCAATGGTAGGGGTAGGGTTTGACAAAGGGTACAAATAGAGAGGTAGGGAGGTGTGGTGGGGGAGAGGGTGGAGGTAATTAATGTTGGTGAATAGGGTTGAGGATGAAGATGTGAAATAGGGGGAATTGGTTAGTGTATATTTAGTGGGTGGGAGGAGAGGAGGCGTAGGGGTTGAGAGGAGGGACAGGGGATTTTATGTAATATAAATGGTATTTGAGGTCTAAAAATGGTTAAGGGAGGAAAATAGGGGATTAAGCAATACATAAATCTCTTTTATATCTCTATCACCATGGTTAATGGGTGAAAACACTTGGAACTTAGGACCTAAATGCCACTTCTTGAGCTTAATTTATATGAATAACACATGCAAACCACAACAAAAACCCTCTCTAAAGGGTCTTTAGCATCAATGTTAGAAATATATTCCATTAGTATTTTGTTTTCATCAAGGATGATTCATAAGGTCATAAACATCGTCGAGGAAGGAAAACATGTGCCTTGAGATATGGTTGAATCTTTTTAGGCTCGAGATCCTTGAATGATCCCTTATACTAGCACATTAATCCTTTGTGGGGTTTCAATGCATAACTTTGAGTGGGATATAAGTTTTGTGGGTAGGTTTTGTGCACTAAAAATAGGACTAGATCGTGGTACATGGTCAAGGGGGTAAACGAGGAATTTAAGTCCTAATTGAACCATCTCAAGATCAAGTTCCATGAGAAAACCCTAAACACAACAACATGAGCCATATATAGGGTATATTTTCCCAATTAGCTGGATATGGGTTCCATTAAGATGTTTCACACACCATTTATGGGTCTCAAGGCCTTAACCATGATTGTGGTAGGGAAACAACATTGCCATTCCCTTAACATTAGTTGGGGGAGGGAAGCATTATTCTAAATCCTTAAGAAAATATTCTTAGGATCAAGAAATATTGATGAGTCTTGAAATATCCATGTCTCACCTTTGTTGGTTAACAATATGCTCCAAGTGTGCTATGCGTGCTATCAATAGGTTAGTTGTGTGCCAAGAACGTGACTAGAGGTCTATCCAATATCATAAGAATAAACTATTAGGCCTTGTTCCCTAAACATAACTTCTTGGGCTCACTCAGCATGAAAAGAACCTACAAACCACAATGAAAACCTTCTCTTGGGGATCTTTGACATATAGGTTGGATATGGATGCCATTAAGATATTTTGGACATTGGGGATAGATGGTAGGACCTTAAGCATGGTCAAGAAAGAAAAACAGGTGCATCGAGATATTGTTCAATATTCTTGAAATCAAGAGCCTTAAATGAGTTCTCCTACCAACACATGAGTCCTTTGCATGTGTTCTTTAAAGGCCTTTGAGTGGGATATGGGTCTTGTGGGTAGGTTTTGTGCTTTGAAAATGGGTATGGACCATGCGACATGGTTAAAGTTATAAATAAGGGTGTTAATCCCTAATCAAACCTTCTTCAGATAAAGTTCCATCACCAAAACTTATAGTGACATGAGCCCATATTGGGAGGTCTTTTTGTAGTGTCCCTTTTTAATAAATTTGGAAAAATTGGAAAAATTGCAATTTTTGGCCAATTCGACCCTTAGATTAGTTATGAATCCAATGCTTCCAAATGGCTCCAAATGATTCCAAATTGGGTTTGAAGGTATTTGAAAGGTATTAACACATAAAAATGAGGCTAATAGATGTCTGGAAACTCTCAAAAGACTTCTTCAATAATCATTTAACTTCAGGATAAATTTGGAAATTTTACTAGCAATTTCGAGGTTCAAACCCACAAGAGTGGAGGTCACTAATGGATTCCCAAATGCAATACAACCCTCCCAAATTTCAGAACAGAGACATGGATTAGTTAAAGGAATTTAATGTGCACCCAAATACATCATTAATTAGTTTCTATTGCAACTCCCATAAATCAAAGGCTTGTGGACATGTCTTCACATAGGGGAAATGATAGGAAACTTCACCACTTGCTATGAAATTTGATATTTATGTTACAAAGGCTTATGTAATGTATATGACATAAATGACTCTCCACACATCATAAAAATCACAGAGATGAACATATACAAATCGAAATAAAGCAAATTCAAGCTCACACAACAAGATATAGGGAAAATGGCACCATTTATGCATTGTTTGGTATTTTTACATAGTTTCACTTGGTATTTCGATGTGAAAGTCTTCTGAGGATCAAATAAAGGGTATATATATCATATTACATTTAAATGGTGTATATTGGACTCTCGTAAAGATATTAGCATCTCACCATGTGTGCCCTTCCTTCAAGACCCAAAATATGAAGAGAAATGTGAGAGAGAGATGGGAACAAGTTGAAGAAGAAAAGATCACTAGATTCCCTGTAGCTTCAACATGCAACAAATGAATCCATTTTAGATCCAAATGAAAGGTCTGAATGGCCTGTCCAATTTCCAATTAGGATGGGAATCTTTCATCCTCGAAATTGGTACTAAGGAAAGTAGAGTAAACACTCCACTAGCATGGACAAGCTATGCTCTCCAATTTGCAAAATGAGAAATGATCAAAAAGCCACTCTTCTTCTTGGTTTTTGTCTTTTATCACCTTCCCAAGCCTTACATGGTTCAAATTCCCTCCATGAGATTCATGCCAAGTCAAATTGGAAATAGATTCCAATGTGTGCCACTTGTCCATCAATTCCTAGCCTCCTCCTTCACTCAATTCGAATGGATGACTCTTTGGCTGCCCTAACTCCCTTGTGCACCCTCTTGGAGGCTATTTTTAGCCGTGACATGTCATATATGTCAGATGTTAGCATGCAGGTCTGATTTGTGTCATAAGTGTCATAGCATCTTCTCATTGTTGTCATAGAAGCTAGGGAATCTAGCCGAAGTGTCCCAATAGCTCCAAGGTGCCTCTTCCTCTTCTGTGGGAGTTACTCTTCCTCTCAATTTCGACCCTCATAGAGTCATTCCAAGTATTATGCCCTTCCAACACCCCCAAGAATATTGGAATCCACCTTGGATTCAAATACGTGAGAGTGGGATGCCACGTGACATGGGGAATCTTGATTAAGTGGGCCCCCACACATCCAATGTGCCCTCATGACCAAGTGCCACCTTATTTTCCTATCTTAATTATTTATTTATTCCCCATTTAATATATTTTGTCAAGCTAATGCCCAATTGGGGGTTTCATAGTTCCCTTATTCCAAATCTAATGTTTCCACCCCAACCTAGCAAACTAGTAGATTGGTGGAATTTTCTCTTCATGAAATTTATTTGAATTGGGACATTACACTTTTCCCTATAAGGATTAGTTGGATATGAATGCGATTAAGATCTTCCATGCATAGTGGATGGGTATTGAGGGCTTGACCATAGGTGTGGCAATGAAACAACATCAATCATACAAACACATTGGTTGGGGAAGATATACAACATCCTCAAGCCCTAAACAAACCCCCTCAAGATCAAGCAGTATGGAAATGTCCTAAGACTATCAAACATGAATGTGGATGGTTTGTCAGGCTTTGACCATCATAAAAGACTAAAAGTTAATGTATTAGCATTTTTTTGAAGCTTCTAGAGTTCAAGAGACTTCAATAAGAATATGGAATAAAAATGTTGGTGTTTTTCAAGTGCATGTGTGTTTATAGTGTATGTGTGTTAATAACATGTGTGCACTCCTATAAACTAGCATAGATCCATCTTAAACCTGTATCTATCAAGCACTTTCTTGAGGTGTATTTCTTTTTTTAAATTTAAACTCAAGAAATGTAATCTCTCTTGATTGATAGATTCGCGTTTAAGTTTTAATTTTTTAATTTATAAACGAACATCTATTTTTAAATTACTTTTCATAATATTTTATTTTATGAGCGACATGGATTTTTTTAAATACTTTCCATAATTTTATTTTATTTTACATTTTAATTAATGGCAACAATACATTTTACTTTTTTACTTTTCACTACATTTTACTTTTTTACTTTTCATTAAATACTTTCCATTACATTTTACTTTTTTTACATTTTAATTAATGGTCGACAATAATAAAGAACTAAAATACACGTCCTTTTATTAATCGCCGAGTGCCTCTTTTCTTATACACGTTGGATGAGTTGGTTATCACTATATAAACAAGACCAAATCTATTTTCTCATCTATCTATTCTTAAGGGATTTTTCAACCATACTTTTAAATATAAACCATATATTCTTTCTTGAAGAAACTCCATAGACTTCTAAGGTTTGGTATGCAAATTTTAAATATATACTTTTTCAAGAAAAAAAATTCTTTTTATCTTTTATTGATTTTTGTTTCTACATTTATCATATTTTTAAACTGCATACATTTTTATTTATGGTGTAACTTTTATTTCCATGTCTATTTCAAAACAAAGTGTATAGTGCAAAAGAACAAATAAAAACTTATACACTAAAAAAACTAAAAAATGATTTGATTAAATTAAAATCTTCAAAAGTATTTAAATGTGGTCCAAAACTAACATTAAAAATATGGTCCACACATGAACATATGCATTATGACTTGAATTTGTGAGTTATACCAATTTCCTATAAATAAAAGTTATATAACCTTATTTAAATCCTTACATTTCATCTTTTTCCACCCTCTAGAATCCATGACATAAAGCGCTATGAAACTGATTCATGAGAAACGCAAATGGAGGTCAAAGGAAAACACAGTAACCCGTACTGTATGCCTGAATTTTTTTATGTTTCCCTGTAGTCTTGACCTGTTGGTAGCCATTAGAACTACAAAAAGCTTGAACAGTACGTATGGTCAATGGCAAATACAAAATAAACTACAAACTTATAATACAGATATATTTGATTCATGATCACGCACTACCATCACATGGAGTTTAATAAAATATGTCTTGGTACCGTAACCAGTCATAAAGTCAAGAATAAACTAGCTATGCAACAAATGGCCATGAATTATTAAGTGTAGCTTACAAATCCAATTACAATCAGAAAATACAAAATTTCTATTATTAAAATCACGATTTTCCATTTCTGAATATCTTCACCTTCAAACAAAATCTACTCGAAAATTAAAATACTCCGAAAATGTGCGCCAACTTCAGAAAGCGCCAACCTCGGCAGGCACGCCATGCTTGATCAACGCTGAAATGTCAACATAAAGCATGTGGCACAGCTTACAGATTCATTAAAAAATGTGAGAGATGCTACCTACTCTTTGTTGTGTTCTGGACTCTGTAGGTAGCTCTTGGTAGGGGAAGATGACCAGGAAATTAGTACTGTAGCTGTCATGTTTCTCACTATTACATGCGCAAGGATTCGCGAAGAGGTATATATATATATATCAGGCAAACCACACAGTCAATCCATCAATCTTCGCTCTTCCGGCCTTCATATCTGTGAGTTGAACCAAATCTGAAGCAGCAATGTCTAACAACAAGTTTTCATCACCAGCTGCAGGCTACCCAGAAGGAAATCCTCCTCCAGGTTCCGCTCTCATGTCCTCTTTTTTATTCCATTAATTAGTTTCTTATGCCATGATCACAAATAATTTGTATAGTTTACATTAAAATGCTTTTAATGTTGTTACCAGGGTATCCCACGCAAGCTCCTTCTCCCCAGTACGCTGAATCACCGGGGCCTGTAAAAACGCAGCAGAGAGGAGAGAAAGGATTAATTGAAGGATGGTATGAATTCTATTCCAATTTTTCATTAGGGTCTATATATATATGCTATGATTTTCCTATATTGATTATTTTTTAATGGATTTGCAGCCTTGCGGGTCTGTGTTGCTGTTGGTTGTGCGAAACATGTTGCTGATGGCGAGGAGGATTAGATTTATAACGGAGAAAAATAATTGAGATTCTATGGTTGTACCATACGAATTTATATAACGGTCGTTTATTTATGGTTGTAAATAGATGAATTCACCGGATAGTGAAAGGGATCTGTGTGTTCACGGTTCTGTATTTATTTAGTGTCGGTTTCATAGATGTAAACTTGTTTTAAGGATTGAAAAATAAGATGATTCCATATTTCTGTGGAACTGATTTTACGATTAGAGTTTCTTTTGGGTCGATTTCTAAGTTAATTTACATCATTAATCGTTGCTTTTGCACGTTGAATGGTATTCTGTTAATTATTTCATTTCATTCTTGAAGTCAAACATCTTATTATGTTAAAATAATGTAATTAAATGTACAAGATTGAAATATTATTGTGTTTACATCAGCTAAAATCTATTTTAAGTTTGGATTTATTACTATGTAACTCATTTTAAGTATGTATTATTACGAGTGAATTAAACTTTTTTAAGAATGAATAGATTTGAAAAAATGTTTATACATTTAAGTGTATGATAGATTTTGAGTTAAGATAGATCTATACTGATATTTTTATTTTGCAGATCACAAATACTCATTATCAACAAATAAGTTATAATTTCCTCCTGGTTAAGTAATATATATTTACAATTTATAACTATTTTTTAAGATAGATCTTTGCTGATATTCTTATTTTGAAGATCAGAAATACTCTTCATCAATAACTAGGTTATAACATTCCAAATATCTTCTTTGTAGCTAAGCAATATATATTTACCATTCATAACCAAGGAAAACCCTCTACTTTTGGGTGGAAGAGAAAAATAATTTTTTTCAAAGATTTAAAGTTTCCTTTGTGTTGATTTCTGATGTATTTTTGAAATGTATACTCTTGTCAAGGAGTAAGACCTTTCTGAAACATGTCTAAAAACTGATGAACTACTCTGTTTTCACTTTTTGAATACAAAGAATATGCTTTTTTCCATGAAAAACAAACAAAGATAATGAGAAAAATAAAAAAATATCATTATAGTTATACATTAAAATAATTTTCTATTAAACCATCTTCATTTTTTTATTAACAAATTAACTCATTCACATAAAAAAAATTTATTCAAAATGTAATATCATTTATACCATTTAAAATTTTAGTCTAATAATATTATTATATTTTTCCAAATAATCATAAATAATTATCCAATATCATATTTTATAATTCTTTTTTATCATAGAAAACCTAAACATATACTACTCAAATAAATATAATAATTTTATTATAAATTTAAAATAATTTCTACAAATTTAGAAAAAATCCATAGAAAAAATATATAATAATTTTATTATAAAATTTTATGAATAATAATTAAATTTAAAATAATTTAAATAATTTTTAAAAATTTAAAAAAGATCCATAGAATCCATCACATGAAATAGAAAATAATTATGCATTTGTGATAAACACAATTACATTACAAGAGCTTATCACAAAATAAAAGAGGGATATTGTATATGGGTGTTTTTTCATCCCGTGGAAAGCATGTATAGGCATGTATTGTGTGGAAAGCATGTATAGGCATGTATTGTGTCTATTATATTATCATTAATATTATTTCTAAACACATTTTAAATAATGTTACATGATCAATTTATTTCAATAACAATTATTATGAATCTTAATTCTACATATCATATTAGGATTACAACTCTTATACATTAATAATTAATGTTGACAAATGTTACAACATTTCTATAAAATTTACACCCACACAAATTGAAATCTGATATAGCTAAAAACCTATACAAATCCAAAGCTAATATGGCTAAAAATTGACATGATAACTTACTAACATTTCATATGAAAAGTAAGTCATAGAAAAAACATACTAACCAACTTAGATTTGAAAGAGTTTATGGAAGAAGTTCAAAGTAAAAATAAGTAACTTTTATTTAATGTTTGTATGGAACATACAAAAATGCATATTTCCACATGTGGTCAACATTTTCCCATCATGGCTTCCTTTAGTACCTCTCATAACCATTATGTTATGCATACATCATCTCGTTTAATTTCAAAAATACAACTAGTTTAGATCCATCTTAAGCATGGATCTATCAAATGTCAAGAGGGACAACATTTTTATCAACCTATGCATTCCCATTCTATGCTAGACACTATAATGGGAAACATGTAAGTGAGCAGGTAGCGCTATGGAAGGGAAAGTTTTGAACTTGGGAGAGGGTGATATGGAAGGCTATAGAGAAGTAGAGAGTTTGGGTTTGTAGGATACCATTCTCATTCCCTATTTATTGTGTGCTCATTGATTTCCTAAGAGCCATGAGATGACTATGTCAAGTTGAACTTGAAGGAAAACAATAGATTGGACTCCTACATGCATTGAGAATACTAAAGAATGAGGAGGATTTGATGGGGGGTATTGAGCCAAGAAATTAAAAGAATTTTAGTATGCATGAGGGAAGTTTTAATACAAAAATGTATATTATTAGTGCTGCCTTCTCTAGTGAAATGAGTTTCATGGGTGAGTTAGATAAATAGTTTCCTAGATAGTTTTGTGGTAAATAGTTTGATGAGGTTGAGAGAAATTGAGTTGGGAGAGTCACTTGAGTTTCATTAGCCTTTTTCCTTCTCTCTAATGACCTCATATCGTAACTTGGGTCTAGCATTCTTAGAGGATTGTCTATATTTTGGTGGAAAATTCCTCACCAACAACTAATTTCCTTGGACCATCCTTTTAGAATATAACTGTTCCATCTTTGTATTGAGTTCTTGGTTGTAATTATGTTGTTAATCTATGCTTATGAATTAATTGGTTAATGGAATTCATGGATGTTTGATGTGTTTCATGGTTTAAGTATTTGCTTGGTGAATTTGCAAGTGTAGAGTTTATTTGGATTGAATTACTTTTTGCATTCCAGTTTTATGTATGCAAGATGATTGCATTGACAAACTATATGCCTTTGGAATTATATATCCCCTAGAGTTTATCAAGATAGAATTTACATTATGCATTCGAAGATAAAGATGGAGGGTAGATCTAGCTCAAATTCCCTTATGTATACTAGTGTGTTGCAGGCTAACACCAATATGGAGTAGTTCCATTCAAATGAGCCTTATAGCTAGATTTGAATGTTATTCCAAACCTATAGGATTGGTGTGGAGTTTAAACCCTTATGTTCATTCAAATTAGTAATTTCAAAGTGGTCGATTGGAATTTGTTTGATTTGAAGTTTTTTACAAATAGGTTGAATGCCCATTTTTGTTGGCATTCAAAGTATTACCTTCAGATCATCCCTATGGCCTTTTCCTTCCTCCTTTTGAATTCAAGACAAAATTTGAAAGTGGCCTGATGACCTATTGGGTGGTTCTTCCAAAAATTGTTAATGGTCATGTTTTCTAACTACTTAATGGCATATTATGTAGTTATTTCAAATGCAACCCATGACCGTATTTCAAAAGGGCTCAAAGGCCTATCATGGAAATCTTTGAAGGAAAGCCAAAGGCATAATTTGAAACGGCCTAATGGCCTATCAGAGAATTTGAATGTGTCTTTCTTCTAAGGTTGGGAGATTATCTTTTAAAGAGGATTGATAGTTTGATAAGGCCTTTCGAAAGATGTTCTTAAAAAAGGATCCATGGTCTATCATTTTTTGTTGAATTGTTTTCTTTCAAATAGGACCAATGGTCTACCACCTTATCTGAAAGATGTTCTTTCAAATTATCTCAATGGCATGTTAGGGAATTTTAAAAGAGGTTTTTCTTAATTCGCTTGATATCCTATGAAGTGTTTCAAACTATGTTCTTTCTAATTAGCTCAATTTTCTATTGAGGGAATTCAAAGGATGTTCATTCATTTTGGCTCAATGGCCTATCATGGACATTTAAATGATGTTCTTTTGAGTTAGATCGATGTCCTGTTGGGGTCAATCAAAAGCTGTTCTTTATAATTTCCTCGATGGCATATTAAAGGAATTTGAAAGATTTTTTTTGAATTGGCCAAATGATTTTCTAAGTCGATATCTTGGAAGTAGCAAGTGGACATCGTTCAAAAGGGCCCAAGATTTTCCATATGGGAGATGATTCGAAAGAAAGGAAATAATTTGAATAAGTCCAATTTTCTTTGCATCAAGAACATCTTTAATAAGGGGCCATGTGATATTTTGAAAGTGCTCAATTGGTTATTCTAAAAATTTCCAATGGCTTGAATATGTACATATTTTAAAAGTGTCCAATGGGTTATTCAAATGTGACTAGATTATATGAACGGTTTCTTTCAAATGAGCCAAGGTAAGGGCTCCAAAATAGGTTTGATAAATATTTGAAGAAACATGGAACCTTAGCCATGCATCATCGCCACTGAATTGTAACATAAAGCATTTGGCACAGCTTATGGATTCATTAAAAAATGTGAGAGATGCCACTGCTCTTTGTTCTGTTCTGGACTCTGTATGTAGCTCTTGGTAGGGGAAGATGACCAGGAAAGTACTGTAGCTGTCATGTTTCTCACTATTACATGCGCAAGGGATTCGCGAACAGGTATATATATATAATCCAGGCAAACCACACAGTCAATCCATCAATCTTCGCTCTTCCGGCCTTCATATCTGTGAGTTGAACCAAATCTGAAGCAGCAATGTCTAACAACAAGTTTTCATCACCGGCTGCAGGCTACCCCGAAGGAAATCCTCCTCCAGGTTCCGCTCTCATGTCCTCTTTTTTATTCCATTAATTAGTTTCTTATGCCATGATCACAAATAATTTGTATAGTTTACATTAAAATGCTTTTAATGTTGTTACCAGGGTATCCCACGCAAGCTCCTCCTCCCCAGTACGCTGAATCATCTGGGCCTGTAAAAACGCAGCAGAGAGGAGAGAAAGGATTCATTGAAGGATGGTGTGAATTCTATTCCAATATTTTTTCATTATTGTCTATATTTATGTGCTATGATTTTGCTATATTGATTTTTTTTAATGGATTTGCAGCCTTGCGGGTCTGTGTTGCTGTTGGTTGTGCGAAACATGTTGCTGATGGCGAGGAGGATTAGATTTATAATGGAGAAAAATAATTGAGATTCTATGGTTGTACCATATGAATTTGAATTTATATAATTGTCGTTTATTCATTGTTGTAAATAGATGAATTCACCGTATAGTGAAAGGGATCTGTGTGTTTACAGTTCTGTATTTATTCTGTGTGTTTATGGTTCTGTATTTATTTAGTGGCAGTTTCATAGATGCAAACTTGTTTTAAGGATTTAAAAATAAGATTCCATATTTATGTGGAACTGATTTTACGATTAGAGTTTCTTTTGGGTCGATTTCTAAGTTAATTTACATCATTAATCGTTGCTTTTGCACGTTGAATGGTATTCTGTTAATTATTTCATTCGTGATGTCAAACATCTTATTACGTTAAAATAATGTAATTAAATCTTATTATGTTAAAATAATGTAATTAAATCTACAAGATTGAAATATTATTCTGTTTACACCAGCTTAAATCTATTTTAAGTCTGGATTTATTATCAGTTAAATCATTTTAAGTATTTATTATTATGAGTGTAGAAAACTTTTTTAGAAGTGAATAGATTTGAAAAAAGGTTTGTATATTTAAGTGTATGATAGATCTTGAGTTAAGATAGGGGTGTGTGCAAGAAGATGAGGGTCACTTTAGATGCAAAGCTATTTTTTCAAAACTCGTTCCTGATACGTAAAACATAACGTGTTTATGATGTTTAGCACCTGCCATGGTAAGACCCGAGCCTAACATGTCATTGGACATGTAGGCTAGGTAACAATAACGCGTACGCGTTATATAACTATAAAACGCGTATGCGTTATATAACTACAAAACGCGTACGCGTTATGTAGTTACAAAACACGTACGCGTTATGTAAATCTAAAAAACAATTTAAATACACAGTCCCGACGATTGCCGACCACCCGCGGCACCCACGCATCAGAAACGCGAAATTGAACCCAGACGAGGACGGTTTGTGGCCCACTCAAGTATTGGTGTTGCTCGATTTAGCTGGAGGGGACAAATTCACCGGTAGATTGTCATCCAATCAGGTAATTCTTTCACCCATACTCTTTTTTTATCATTTTTAACCTAAATTATTATTTTTTTTTTGTTTAAAAAAACCTAGTTTTTTAATATTGATAAAATTTGGAATAACCCAATCTTTCATTAAATTCACGTCTCCCTCAATCTCCCTCAACCAAGATGAATGAATAATTAAAATGAATCGTTTTTAAAAAACTCAAAAATTCGTAATCCAACCTAAAATTGAAAAAAATAGAACTCGGACCCCCTTTCTACAATGTATCCATCTAAGTCACCCAACACGAGAACACGGGACACGAGTGTCCCCGCCGCCAGCCACAACTCACTAAATATAATGAAAATGAGTGCACTCATGTCTTTTCATTAGCTGGCAAGGTTTCGTATCATGTGAAAATGTTTTGTATCATGTGAAAATGTTTTGTATCATGTGAAAAGATAATGATACTCTGAACTTATGAGGCACCAATTGGAGAGACTGCGACTACTACTGTGGAATCAGGTGTGGCGACTGCTGGCAGTTTGGCCCCCACTTGCAGTCATTCTCAAGAGATAGGTACATCTGCACCACGCCTGTTTACATCAAATCCAAATACATACAATTATCATATAATGCTGAAACGATTGAAAGGAAATTTATAACAACTGATACAGATAACGCAGTACACCCCATCCCGTAGCTGGTTTTCATAATACCATCCAGCCTGGAAGCCCTTTTTGCTGTGGAATAAAACAATCCGAACGAGAATCGAACCCCTGACGAACAGTGGAAAATTTAAAAAGCAAAAGAAGAGAAATTGCTAGAAATGGAGACGAAAGAAAGGTTAGAAAAGAAACAACAACAAATTACTTCACTTCTGATTTCTCAGATGCCTCTGCTTCTCATGTAACACTGTCCTACCGATAGATATCAGGAGGCCAATGCCGGCAAAATGTGCCGATGAGTTCTCCAGGACGGGAATTATGGAATATCGGAGAGGGGAAGCATGCCGCAGACCCTTCCTCGAAAGGGATTATGTGAGGCAGCATCTTTGAACTCAATAAAGTCGAGCAAGCACGTCCACAAGTCTGAGTTGGAGATCTATTGGGTGGATGCAGGTGTTGAGTTACCACTGGTTTTGTGCATCCGGATAGGGTTCGCACATGGAGGTAAAAAGCGGGCCTGAAGCGTGCTCTGAGCCCGCTTCCTTGTAACCAGGCTTCAAATTTGAAGCCTTTAGGGCCCTTCAGAGGTCATTTTACACGTCATAGAAGGCCACTTCAAATTTTACCATGCAAAAAAAATTTAATTTCATGGTAAGCCCTTCAATAATTAAATTAACCACTACTGTTTAAAATTGCAACAGAAGGGTAGCTTCAAATTTCACCCATCAACAGTTTTTAGTGGGAAATTGGGAATGCGGCTACTAGCTAGGTGACTTGGGAGTGGGACTCGGTTACTCTCCAATATCCACGTGTTCGATCATCCATGGATCATGGACCATTGGGCCTCTAATAATATCATTGTGCAATTTACGTGGACGGGCTTACACTGAGCAACCCATGGCTTGAACGCTTCGAAGTTCTCGTGTTTGTAGCGAGCGCTTACATTTTTAACACATTTCATGGCATCAACAAAATTATTAAACCTGGTAGGTGGCTCATATGTGTTGTTGCTAGCGGGCTTACCAAGTTACAAGTTATCACATACCAATTCGTGAATGCTGACTCCGTGAGTTAATTGAGTATTCAATGTATAATATATTATGTTAATGTGCCCCCGCGAATTTGGCATTTCAGACAAAATCCACAATCCATAAACTTCTTGTAATGTTGCAGGTTGTTGCTCCTGCCCGTGGCCCCTACCTATAGCCCTGTGTTTTCTTTGTTGTATCAAGTTAATCCTACCGTCTACGGCTCCCAACCTCACACCCTGTGTTTTCTTTGTTGTATCAAGTCAATCCTGCAGCTCCCGAGTTCCACCTTTTGTTTTCTTTGTTGTATCAAGTCAATGCTCGAATTCCATGCTTCCATGGCTCCGACCATCAATATATAATATTGCATGAATAGAAACAAGCTTTTTCTTATACCCCTATTCCACTGTGGTTGAGCTACTTCCAAGTTCCACCTACCCTATCTCCTCTAGTCCTCCAGGATAGTTTGCGAAGCGAAGCTGGCAATGCCAGCCTACCATAAACATATTTAAAGAAATTCGTTTTCTTTGAGGAGCTCAACTTCAAGGCTGACTAGATTTTTGACATCCTATGAATTTACAGGTCAGCTATATATCCACTGAAAAATAAAGCCTCTCAACTTTACTACGTCAGTAAACATTGAAATTTTGATGTACTATTACATTTTCAAATGAAAAGAATAACTTATTATTAATAAAAAAATCAAATCACATTAATATATTAATGAATTTAAATTTAGCTTCCCAATATTAAAATAAATTATACATTTTAAATGATCCACAACCAAATATTATCCTGAGAAGGAAATGGAAAAAAAGGAATTTCCTCAACACAACATGCTATTTCCTTATGATGATGCTTTTACGTTTATGATTACCAACCTTGGAATCAGGTTTGGTTATCCGAAGGTGTAATATCTTCTAAGCTAAGTCAATAGGTAGGGATGTTGGTATTGATATAATTATGACAAAGTTTTATAAAGGATTAGGAACAATTCCGTTGGCTTGTAGATGACATATTTATGGATAAAAAGCTTGTTGTTATGAGATAATGACATCATGCCTCAAAAACATGTCCCATACAATCTAATGTTAATGGGCACTCTACATAGAAATTGGAATGTCAACATTTGTGAGTACAATAAATATGTGGATGATTTTGGCCTACTACAACTTTAATATATTGAGTGGATTGATAACCTTCACAATTATATAAGAGATTGTAGCTATGACTAGGAGGAGAGTTAACAATGCAACAAAATCAAGTAATCGAATTTTGAGCATAAAATGAACATGAGACTCCCACCAAATTTCACTAAATCTACGTCTTAACAAAAGAACTCATCGTTTCACGGGATTCCACCCCATCAATCCTTTTAACGGTAATGGCCATAACAGTTGCTACAACCCTAGCGCGAGAAAAATCAATCGAGCTACGCATGACAATACTTGAAACCAGACTTTTTGAACTCCCTATTACATCATAGGAATCAATACTACTTTCTCCACAACATGTGGCACCCTCAATATCTTCCATCACCGCAATTTACATTTGATAAAAGACTTGTTTCCAAATAGTAATTACCCCATTCTTTGCTCTAAAAAGGCCTCGGTTAACCTAGAATCCAATCCATGCAACATGAACACATCCATATATACACATAGAATAAATATTAATAAATTTCTCATAGCCCTTCAATAGTGTTCAATATCTCATAGCCTTTCATAGTGAAATGGGACCCCACCCTTCAAATTTGATCCCTGGTCCCCACTAGACACGGTGACCCCCGGAATTATGACACGTAGGACACGGTGACCCCCGGAATTAATATATTTTTAAAATATATTAAAATTTAAAAATATAGACATATAGATCATCCAATAAAATTTAACATTTACAATTACAAATATTCAATAGAAATTACATTTACAATTACAAATATGAAATATTCAATAGAAATTACATTTACAATTACAAATATGAAATATTCAATAGAAATTAGATCATTCACAAATCACAACACATTTGTCATTCACAATCACAAAACACAATGAGACATTGAGACACATAGATGCAAACTCATCACTGCCCTGATCCTCCTCCTCCATGCCTGAATCAACAAACTCATCACTGCCTTGATCCTCCTCCTCCTCCTCTCTGCCAATCTGACTAACTTACTTTTTAATTGTCAAATGTTTAATTTTAAGTTTTAAATGTATGTAAGTGAATGCCATTAAATTGCTTATGTGAGTTTGATTTAATACATGTTCAATTTTGAAGAGACGTCATTATATACCATGTATATGTTTCCAATGATTTTCGTATTAATGTCTTTATTGCAGTTGCGGCTATGGATACCAATGCCGAAATATTGATTGAGCTTGCCCAATTGAGGGGCATAAGTGCAGCTTTTAGTGGTGGCGACAGGATTCGCCGTTCACTTGCATCAACCTTGGATGCAATTGTGGACACCATTTCACAATCTACAAATGTCCTATATGATATTGCATCTTACAGAGAAAGAAAAAGACAACAATATGCTGATGGACTAGATTACAATGCAGTAAAAAAGTTGAAAATATCCAAAGAGCTTATATTTGCATTGTTTAGGGACCCTCGGACGGGGGAAATCCCAAATGCAAGCAGGCCACATATCTCCATTGAGTGGTGCGCGTTTCAACCATTTGTTGATAACTGGATGGACAGATGGTACATGGTTTTTGATATGCCACCACACAACAACAGGGAAATTCCCTTATATTTCCTTCGAAAGATGTACGCAGAGTTCGTGTTGCATAAACACGTTAACTATTTTGACATCTTACAGTTTCAGGGGATCGGTGGGGGGATGCCCCAAAACCGACCCAATGCCAGGCTTCGAGACTAGGATCGCCCTATCCCTGCACCTCGCAGGCAGTTGCCTGGGCCAGATGTCCCACCAGCACATCGCATTATTCCGCAGACACGGGATGCATTTTTGAGTTTGGCACGGGCGGTTGTTCGCCATGGCAGGATGGTTCAACATATGGGTGAGGAAGGGACATCTGTCCCTGGTGTGGTACATACACCAGCTCATCACCATGCAGGACCATCAGCTAGTGCAGGACCATCCACTAGTGCAGGACCATCAGGACCATCCACTAGTGCAGGACCATCGACTATTCCCCATCCTAGTGCTGATCCTCACGAGTGCACATCATGTGGTCGTCCCTGCTATGGTATTGCCTCAGATGTTGCCTTCAGTGGGTTTTTGAGAGAGGTATGTTGATGGTTAATTGTAATAAATTCTTCATTTATTTTCGTTTTTGTACACATATATATAGTTTGAGCTAATATATTATGTTTGTGAACTTGCAGTTGATGCTTTATGCCGGCAGTGACACCCCAGAGCCGGATGTTCCAGAAGCTACAGGGGGGCATGATGCTACCCATTCGGTAGGCCCATCTTATATACCACCTATTGCCGTATCTCACACCGAGGTAAACATTTTAAAATTTCAGTTTTTTAATACCTGTTAATTTGTTAATTTCCACATACTTTACATTTTAGTTCATTAATGCTATATACGGTCTAATATTTACAATTATTAAACTTGCAGATGGCAGATCCTTCACAGGGGCAAGGTAATGTGGAGGTAGTACCCATGGTCATACCGTCCCCTGAAACGTATGGGCTCCAGGTAAACAATTAAAAATGACATTTTTTAAATACATGTTTGTTTGTTGAATCATGCATGTCTAACTACATGAACACTTGCTGACTGTAGGCACCATCCAACACATCTGGCCCATTGCCTGGATTTGCATCTCCCTCCAGGCCATTCGTGAACAAGGGTCGTGTGTATGTGAGGCGTTCTACTCCGAGAAAGACTCCAGCTGCCCACGACCATGGGCTTACTCACACCACGGTAATGTATATCCTTCGATGATATTTGTTGTTTAACTTGAAATCCAGTGCATAAATCGTTTTTGTTAATGTTTGAATTTCATGTTTACTGCAACAGGAACCCGAGTTGTCTGCTGAGAACCTTGCATCGATGGTTGATGCAGCAGTTAGTGCCGCATCTGCAGTGGCGACTGATCACACACAGGTATGTAACTATTTCAACATTATCTTTACATAGTTTATTATTGTTGGACCTATTGTTTATTCATGCATTTCTAACTATTTCAACATTTTTTCATTGTAGCCACCACCAGCAGGAGCAGTGCCTGGCCCCCCTGGTTCAACCATCCTGGATGTTCAACCGACGGCTCCATCTGCTACACAAGCAACGCAATCTCCTTTGTCAGTTGAGGTGAGATGTCCTTCAGTGACCAAGTGTTTCATGCACTTTCCATGCACCAGTTGATAATTGTTGAGATAATGTATTAGTGTACATAGTTAGTTGAATTTAACAATTGATATTTAATTTGCAGGATCCAGGGATGCACATTGATCCTAGGGATGTGCCTAGAGGATCAACGTCGGGAAAGAACAAGAGAAAGCTTGAGTTTTGATAGTTTTGGATAGTTTTGGACACATGTGCTTTTGGATACTTTTGTATATATATGTACTTTTCGAAACATTCAGTTTTGGAGACATGTACATTGACTTTATTGTGCATGTACTTTTGGAGACATGTACATTGACTTCATTGGATACATGTACTTTTCGATACTTTTGGATATACATGTACTTTTGGAGACATGCACTTTTGGAGACTTTTGGATATACATGTACTTTTGGAGACATGCACTTTTGGATATATATGTACTTTTGGATACATGTACTTGTGTCATTCTAATGTGTTGATTTGTGTGGATTATCTATTACTCATGAATGCACTATGTCAAAAGAACAAACTATTATATTCAAAGGTTTCAACGAATTCACTACATGCATGCACTAATTGGTATCTAATTAAAATTTGTGATTTTGGATGATCATTACAAGTTATGTCAAAGTTCTTGCTCGTGTAATTTAATCAAACTAAATGCAATACAATGTTTTCAAGGTTTCAACGAACTCACTCATGCACACCCATTGCCATCAACTACCAATGAAAGTCTAACATTATGAGGTTCTTCTTAAAAAATGGGTAATATTTCCTTGATGATCGTAAATTGAGAACCATTTGTAGCCACTCATATAATACCATCTTCACTTATCTTTGTACATGATAATCCATATAATGTGCTATGTTTTTTAACCTAAACAATCATCAAAAACCTAGAATTATAGGGATATGACAAAGAACCTTATGGGGCACCTTATATATTAACCTTGTGTATACATTAGGATCTTTGTCATACCATTGTTTGAAATGTCATTCAATACCTTCAATTTTATCAACATCAAATTAGTAGACAAAGTGACCCATCTTTGATCTCTTGTATAGGCCTTTGTGTGCCTTATCAATAAGATGTACATCATGAATATTATCATAGGTCTCATACATAGGTGCATCCTCATCCATGCAAACAAAGGTGTCATGGATCAACCTATTATCCCTTTATTCTCAATAATATTAGTATCATTATCTTCCATAGGATCAAATTCAACTCCATCACCCCCATTATTACTACTCTAAATTATAGCCTTAGGAGTTTTGATCATGTGTTTTTGTCTCTTTAGGAGTTTTGAAATATTATACTCTTTCCAAAATAATATGGAAGTTCAAATATTTAAAAGTGGCTTAAATTATAAAATGGGCGGAAATTCACCAAGTGTCCCAGAACGGCATTTTCATGCGACTTGCAACTCGACATAACTCAGAAACCGGATGTCGGACCGACGAACCGTCGACTCCGTTGGTCTCCTGGCGTGTGATTACCTCTAGGGGCCCTCTCCCTCGTCTCCCCATGGCCCAGCGGCTTCATTGTGCATTCATTTCGTAAACTAGGGTTTTGCTCAGTGTAATTGCATGCAATCTCGCATTGGTGGGTCAACTTTGCAAAAACCTCCCCCGAGCCAGTGTTGGTAGTGTTCCCACGTCGGCATTTCCCACACCCACTTGCGGGAGTCAACGGCACACAATCTTCCTACTCCGTTTGCTTTTTGGCTCCCGGACGGAAATTCACCAAGTGTCCTTGAACGACATTTTCATGCGACTTGCAACTCGACATAACTCGGAACCGGACATCGGACCGACGAACCGTCGACTCCGTTGGTCTCCTGGCGTGCGATTACCTCTAGGGGGCCCTATCCCTCGTCTCCCCATTGCCCAGTGGCTTCATTGTGCATTCATTTCGTAAACTAGGGTTTTGCTCAGTGTAATTGCATGCAATCTCGCATTGGTGGGTCAACTCTGCAAAAACCTCCCCCGAGCCAGTGTTGGTAGTGTTCCCACGTCGGCATTGCCCACACACACTTGCGGGAGTCAATGGCACGCAATCTTCCTGCTCCGTTTGATTTTTGGCTCCCGGACGGAAATTCACCAAGTGTCCCTGAACGGCATTTTCATGCGACTTGCAACTCGACATAACTCGGAAACCGGACGTCGGACCGACGAACCGTCGACTCCGTTGGTCTCCTGGCATGCGATTAACTCTAGGGGCCCTCTCCCTCGTCTCCCCATGGCCCAGTGACTTCATTGTGCATTCATTTCGTAAACTAGGGTTTTGCTCAGTGTAATTGCATGCAATCTCGCATTGGTGGGTCAACTCTGCAAAAACCTCCCCCGAGCCGGTGTTGGTAGTGTTCCCACGTCGGCATTGCCCACACACACTTGCGGGAGTCAACGGCACGCAATATTCCTGCTCCGTTTTCTTTTTGGCTCCTGGACGGAAATTCACCAAGTGTCCCTGAACGACATTTTCATGCGACTTGCAACTCGACATAACTCGGAAACCGGACGTCGGACCGACGAACCGTCAACTCCGTTGGTCTCCTGGCGTGCGATTACCTCTAGGGGACCCTCTCCCTCGTCTCCCCATTGCCCAGTGGCTTCATTGTGCATTCATTTCGTAAACTAGGGTTTTGCTCAGTGTAATTGCATGCAATCTCGCATTGGTGGGTCAACTCTGCAAAAACCTCCCTCGAGCCAGTGTTGGTAGTGTTCCCACGTCGGCATTTCCCACACACACTTGCGGGAGTCAACGGCACGCAATCTTCCTGCTCCGTTTGCTTTTTGGCTCCCGGGCGGAAATTCACCAAGTGTCCCTGAACCACATTTTCATGCGACTTGCAACTCGACATAACTCAGAAACCGGACGTCGGACCGATGAACCGTCGACTCCGTTGGTCTCCTGGCGTGCGATTACCTCTAGGGGGCCCTCTCCCTCGTCTCCCCATTGCCCAGTGGCTTCATTGTGCATTCATTTCGTAAACTAGGGTTTTGCTCAGTGTTTTGCTCAGGGTTTTTCTCAGTGTAATTGTGCATTCATAAGTTTGCGTAATTGCATACTCCTCTTAATCCCTAAAAAATACTTCATTCCCATCCTGCAGATCCCAAACAATGTCAAAGGTAAGAAGGATTTCCATATAATCCAAATATATGTTTTTTTTCAAATATATTTTACATGGAAACATAGCAAAATGGAATCTAATATTTCGTTTGCATTGGGAAGAAAAGATTGGCAAGGCCAACATTGGCTTCCTTTTGGATAAATATCTCCATTTATAATTCCATAGATTTATACAGTTGTCTTAATCCTAACTGTATACATTGCATGAGAATAAACACCATCAATCTCATTTTTGAGACTTGGTTGTCATGTTAATGCAAATGTAAATGTAAAGGTTACCTTTACAGGACTTTTGAAACTGAGTGTGGGAAAGGGGATCATGATCGAGATGTTGTGTGCATAAAAATTACATTCTGCAGGTAAAAATGGAAGTTTACGAGAAATTCTCTCATTAGTTACACAAAATCTATTGTTGAATGGTGTTCTTCAATAATTGTAGATGGAACAAGAAGACGAGAAGAGGACTCAATAAGGAAAGTACATGTGCAAAGATATTTTTGGGAGGTGGTTGATGTAGATCAATCACATAGAATAATGCATGGAATTTGTGGATTTCATTTAGTTTGAAACTCAAACAATGTTATAGTAGAAATATGGACAAGAAAATTCTATCACTCCCCATTATTCTAGGTATAAATATTGAATTATCCTAGTTGGATGAGGACTAATCAACCATTTCACCACATTATGATCATGTCTCAAATCTTGTACAACCAAGTTTAGGGAATATGAGATTAAATCTTATCAACTAGCATGAATACATTACATTTTGTCTATTTAGTGGACTCACACGTTGGAACTGATGTTTTTTAAAATGAACATATATGCAATGGTTTCCCTGAAAGATAATGAATGGGGCACTCACTATTTGTTGGCATGTTCCTTAAAGGCGAACCAAACCCTCATGTCTCACTAATAGATGACAATGGTGATCAACTTGTAATCAGTTTGATGGTTATTAAAGGATAATATCTAACACTGGATGACCAAACATGGAAGAAGGTTGGTTATGTATTTCAAGATTAGACTAGTTGAATCTATATACCACTTTACAAACTTCGTTTTCGATACAAACCTCAAACTACAAACAATGCCAAGGAAGCACCCATCAAAGGTATGATACTTCAAGCCTCATTGTGAACATGAAAAGTTAATGGAGATCATTAGTAATAGACATGATCCAAATGGTCTACTTAAATGACCATAGGTAAGTAGATAAGTAAGATTGCCTAACATGGTCACTCTTGTGTTATATTCCAAGGTATATGGGTTGTTTGTTATTTTTGTTAATTTTTCAATTCATTTATGTAGATTACTCATATTAAATTGTTCATAATGAATTAGTCTAATAATGGTGTCCTTGTATGTGTCCAGATTATCCAAAGAATCATAAGCACATGAAATCCCATCAATAAGAACAATGGTCTTTTTCAACACCACCAAAGAAAAAATCAGAAAAATGAAATGACCTACTTCAAAAATTATTTTATTACTTATTGTGCATGGTCCATCAAACAAAAGGTAAACAAACACAATTATATGGCCTACAATGTAGGTCTTTTGATGCTCTATTTCACAAGGTTTTAACAAACACACTTGTTGTGATCATCATTAAAGTCTACAATTTCTTTCAATGAATGTGCCAAATTGACCTAACAACATAGGAAATTGAAAACCACATCCATTGAAAGGAATAATTCAGTTTTTTTTGTCATGAATTAATTTACTATCATGGATTTATGGCTCCCGGCAGTGTTCCCACGTCGGCATTGCCCACACACACTTGCAGGAGCCAACGGCACGCAATCTTCCTGCTTCGTTTGCTTTTTGGCTCCCGGACGGAAATTCACCAAGTGTCCCTGAACGGCATTTTCATGCGACTTGCAACTCGACATAACTCGGAAACCGGACATCGGACCGACGAACCGTCGACTCCGTTGGTCTCCTGGCATGCGATTACCTCTAGGGGGCCCTCTCCCTCGTCTCCCCATGGCCCAGTGGCTTCATTGTGCATTCATTTCGTAAACTAGGGTTTTGCTCAGTGTGGGAGTGTGCAATTTTTGCACACAGGGGTCAACTTTGGAAAATCATCCACCGGGCAAGTATGGCTATTGTTCCTAGCCCGAACCTGTCTAGACACACCTGCAGGACTCCCCGGAACCCGGTTTTGTTGCATGGTTGGAGTTCTATGCCCCTGGTAGGTATCCAGCAGGTGTCCTTGAAGGCCTTCTGGTAGTGAGACGGGACGAGCCATAGAATGAAGACCGTGGCTCGGATCGACAAACCGTCGACTCCGTTGGATTCAGCACACCGGGATAGTGCCAGGGGTGCCCCTCCCCTCCTACCCGGTGGCCCATGTGTCACCTTGCAGGTCCATCTTGGAAACTAGGGTTTTGCTCAGTGTGGGAGTGTGCAATTTTTGCACACGGGGGTCAACTTTGGAAAATCATCCATCGGGCAAGTATGGCTAGTGTTCCTAGCCCGAACCTGTCTAGACACACCTGCAGGTCTCCCCGGAACCCGGTTTTGTTGCATGGTTGGAGTTCTATGCCCCCGGTAGGTATCCAGCAGGTGTCCCTGAAGGCCTTCTGGTAGTGAGACGGGACGAGCCATAGAATGAAGACCGTGGCTCGGATCGACGAACCATCGACTCCGTTGGATTCAACACACCGGGATAGTGCCAGGGGTGCCCCTCCCCTCCTACCCGGTGGCCCATGTGTCACCTTGCAGGTCCATCTTGGAAACTAGGGTTTTGCTAAGTGTGGGAGTGTGCAATTTTTGCACACGGGGGTCAACTTTGGAAAATCATCCACCGGGCGGGTATGGCTAGTGTTCCTAACCTGAACCTGCCTAGACACTTTGGAAACTAGGGTTTTGCAGGTCCATGATGATGATGATGGTGATGATGATGAAGATGTTGATGATGATGGCTTGGTCTAAGGTGGTGCTCTCAACTAGCTAATTCATTATGAAATATTTAACAAGACATGAATTAAATTTAATATAAGTGTATTGTTTAATATAGTGAGCATGAATTGAATTAATTTTGTTGGGTGAAGCCAATAACCAACATGATGAACATAATATAATTTTAGGGTTTACTGATCATATGTAAAAAATGGCATATTCATAAACTTGACATACAAGAGAACTTTTGGCATATTTATAAACAACGTAAACGTAAATTTGGCATATCAAGAACGCAAAATTGACATATTCATATGAAACATACATGTGAAAATTGAGCATATATCAATATTCAATTACAAATAGTATAAATAGTATAGTATTAAAAGTATGTAACGTACCTCATCATGCTAGATCCCACCTATTATCATACAGCCAAGCCCTCCGGATCATCTCTTATACTGATGGTCTCCATTAGTCTCTCGTGCTCTGTATTCGGTAAGAAGTAGCGTACCTTCGATGTATTTCGACTAGGCATTGTTCGTACCTGAAGGTTTGTGCCAATGATTAAGTTGGTAAAGTGATACACACTTGCACCTGGTTTGTAATCCCTGTAAACATATCCACCCTTCTTTCTTCCATTGCTGTCCCGTGTCAAGTATTCACCTTTAACAACCATAGACCCAGTTGGAAAGTGGTTGTTTTCATCGTCAGTCATGGACACAATGAGGGTTTGCTTTCCATCTATACAGCGTGCCAACCAGTATTCATCACCCCATTCAGTATCTTTTGAGGCAACCACTGCATATATGTGCCCTGCATTATATGATTGTAGGTATATGATCAAAATATTTTTCGTGCGATACAAGGCCATTAATGTGCATTTGAAGACTACGTAAACAAACAAAAAATGTTAAGGAAATGCATCATACCGGGTTGTACAAGGTCTGAGACATGATCAAAATCTGCAGAAATAGATGATTGGTCTTCTTCCAACGGAGTTAACTCAACAATTGCACGCTGATCAAGTGGAAGTGATATGCGATCCCATCCATCAACCCAATCCAATGATTCACACCCATCCCAGTCACCATCACAACAAGGCGGGCAAAAACAAGCAAGTTTTCTGGTCCAAATTTCAAATACTGGGTTATCAGAGCTTCGAACCGAATGAAAGCCACGAGTCCCAGGCACAGTCTTGCATTCCCATGCATGTGAACGATCTATGTCTACCACCTCCCAAAAAAATCTCTCCACATGTCTCTTTCTTGTGGATTCTACTCGCATAGTTGATTCCTCTCCCATTACTGACGTGCACCACCTGACTATAGATTGAGCATTTAGAATAGTAGATTCTGTAGATACTTTCAATTCCTCTCTTCGTAGGGCTGTTTTGACACATGCTCTGGCTCCATCATGCTCTCCTTTACCATGCCCAGTCTCAAAATAGTTCCACATATGTGGCACTTTGTAGTTTTTATGCAATGAACACAACCACTGAAATATGCGTGCATTTTTGAACTGACCAGCACACCCATCAGACCAAATCCAGTGTCGGTCCATCTGTATGTTCCTTCCCTTCAAGTGATCATAGAACATGATGAAGCAATGACGTACATAGTGGAAGTCGTGGCACCTATCATCACTTATGTAGAAGTGATATTCCTTCAAAATTTCTCTTTGCTCTTCAGTGCTATTTGGGCCATGCCTATATGTGATATGGACCATCAAGGAAACCTGCTCATAGTGATAATACTGACTTTGGATCTCATTTTGAGGTTGCAGAGTGTAGTTCTCGGCAAAATCAACAACTGAAAGTATAGTACCAAGGGGAAATGTATCTCTGCATATTCTAAACTTCTCATCCTGCCATCGTGCCACGTGGACATGCTGAACATATTGATGTGTCTTTTCAATAAATTCCTTGATGAAGTCACTAACTTGTACCTGGTGACACAAAATGATCTCAATGTCAGTTTTTTGTTGTAAGTAAGGATTGAAATGTAACCGTTACAACATAATTTTATAGATATAAATGCATACCTGAGATGTCACCAATTGTATTTTTTTGCTTTCTTTCCCTGGGACTATTTCATAGTTGATATATTTGAAACTTTTCATGTCTGTAACCATTTTCCCAAATTCACTGTCTCCATTCTCGTGCATACATTGGCTCAATAATGCCATTCCAGCACAGTTGGAGCATAGTATGTTTGCCCCTCGGGCCTATCGCACATGATGCTATGAATGAATTCTCTTGATGAAGTCGGTGGTATTGTCATGGAGCAATCCTGCACAATGTTAGTATGCAACACACGACGAATGTACAAAAATGTTTCATAGTAATATTCATATTCTACATGGTATCTACAACAACAAGTGTTACGAAGAGTATTTATTCTAACATACCATGGCTTACATTTCTCAAAAGATCTTTGCCCCAAGTTCAATTGTCTATGCTCAATCTTAAATTTCTCGTAAAGCTCTGTCTGTGTTATATCAAGAAGATGCTTAGTATGTGGTTCACGATCCTTTGAACCCCTTCTTAGTTTTAGTACATCCTTTCGGTTTGAAGAAGGCCTTGTGTGATCATGCCAAAAACTGTGCACTAGTCCCTTTACTGCATCAACTAGCTTCATGTCACGACGTGGCAACCGACCAACAAAGGCCCAAAAATCTGTCTGATCGGTTGTGTCAAGATGTTCTCTTCTAATAGAATACCTACGGAGGGTTTTTACATTCAAATTAACTAGTTCGGATGTAGGCCTGAGAATACGAAGGGCCCTGGTGTTCTTATCTGCAATTGATTGTGACAACACACGACGAGCAGCATTGCGGTCCTTTGAACGTGTGTTCTTACCAATTTTACCAAATGCATCTACTAGGCTTTTAACTATATGAGAACTTGGTTCAGAATTCTTTATCATCTTTATCCCTAACTTTTTCCTAACAACATTCATGCTCCTAGATTTTAACAATGATAAAAATAATCTACATTTATCTCCATCACATTTAGAAACAAAATATTTATCAAGTATCTGTTGAGTTTGATAAGCAATACTACGTTTAGATAGCGTACCTTCAATGGAATTCATAAGTCTTTCATCAACTTGTATACGCTTCGGAGTTCTTCGACGTGTGCTTGCTAATGGAGGTAAGGGGGTTGGAATTGTACCATGTAGCACATCACCAAGACGCTCTGGCGTTTCAGTAGTAGCTTGGTGTCCTTCATTCTCTTCCTGGTAGTTGGATGGTGGAAGTCCAACATCCTCATCCATGGTCTGTGGAAGTTTAGCATCCCCTTTTGGAAGTCCAACATCGTCATCGATGGTGTGGATAACATTCTCTTCTTCAACAGTAGGCAAAATGTCCAAGGCCTCTCTGACTTCATCGCTTGTATAACCACATCTGGATAGCAAATTGGGTGTTTCTTCGTGAGCTTCATCTTGAGATGGTAACTTATCACTTTGACTTGAACTGGGAATTGAAACATCCCCTAATGAGCACCTACGTTTTGCTTCTTGATTACTTCCATGGGGTGCTTGTTCAACAACTATTGTGGAAATTGAAGGTCCCTCTTGTCATGGATTAATAGGATGAACCATGGTATCCTCTACAATTGGATTTGGATTAGTTTCCAAAGAAAGCCTCCGATTTATCATGTATATTCTTTTCTTTTCTTTCTCTTCTTCAATGACTTCTTGAGATCTCTTCTTCCTTGTTGATTTGTTTACTCGGTTACGTGCATTCCCCATCACCACAATGATCAATTCAATATAGTTTGTTTTTGTTGCTCCTCAATTACAAGCTCTTCAATAATAAGCAAATGGAAGTTCTTCCTTGTTGGTCTTGAAGCTTGATATCTTATCTTGTGTGCTCCCCAAATATAAGAAAAATGAATCTTTCAAAGGCCTTATCTTTGGTGTTCTTCAATTGGATATTCTTCAAGCTTGCTAATTATTTTCTTCAAATATGGCCATATAATCCAACACCACAGTGAGCAACCATGAAAGATGTCCTCAATGCTGCACCTGCATAAAAAAAAAATGATGGAGTTGGTGTAGAATGTGAAAATTTTTAGACGCGGCCTCGTGCTGTTCGAAAAATCGCGGGATTATTGCTTTCGTTCGGACAGAGTGAAGTTGCTCTCGGACAGCAACAGGCCATTATTTCTGGAGTTAAAAAACGCGTACGCATTATATAAATACAAAACGCGTGCGCGATATGTAGTGAAAAAAAGCGAACGCGATATAGTCAAGCACAATTAATAGGTTAGGTGCACGGCTAGGGCAACGAACAAAATCAAAGAAAACTAATAATTTATATGATTGCATACAAAACAAATGTTTTGTATGGTTTAATACCTCCTAGCTCTCTCCCAATAATCCCTAGATACCCCCTATCTCTTTCTAAATATCTGTCCCTCATTCTCCCTACATGTTTCTTTCATGTTTCTTTCTCTCCCTTCAGCCATGTCTCTACCACCCCACTCTCCATCTCTCCACCTTCTCTTTATCTTCGTCATTATCCCTCCCTATAGCACTCTCTCCCTTCTTCTCCCTTAATCACTAACCCTCTACGCCTTTATCCCTCCCCCCTGCCCTCTCTGTCTTACCTTGTTCCTATAGCCCCTCCCCCATAAAGGCCTTTAGACCCTCTTCTAAACATTAATCCCTAAGTGCATAAGTGCACAAGATGATGAGGAGGAGGAGGGTGATGACAATGAAGATGATCATGATGTAGATGAAGATGATAAAGATGATGAGGAGGAGGAGGGTGATGACAATGAAGATGATCATGATGCAGATGAAGATGATAAAGATGATAATGTTGATGAAGATGATGGTAATGATGATGAAGATGTTGATGATGATGGTGATGAAGATGTTGATGATGATGATGGTGACATGATGGAGATGTTGATCTGATGAGGAAGATGATGATGATGATGGTGATGATGGTGATGATGATGAAGATGTTGATGAGGACGATGATGGAGATGAAGATGATGATGATGAAGAAGATGATGATGATGGAGATGTTGTGTTGATGGGGAACCTAGAGATGACAATGATGATGAAGATGGTGATGGTGATGGTGATGACGATGAATATTTTGATGATGATGCTGATGGCGATGATGATGAAGATGTTGACGATGATGGTGATGGTGATGTTTAGATGATGATCATGATGATGTTCAGAAGATCATGATGGTGATGATGGTGATGATGATGGAGAAAATGACAATGATGGATATGTTGATGAGGAACTTGCAGATGCCAATGATGATGATGATGGAGATGTTGATGAGAAACCTACAGATGCCAATGATGATGGTGATGACGATGAAGATGTTGATGATGATGGTGCTGGTAATGATGATGATGATGATGATGATGAAGATGATGGTGACATGATGGAGATGTTGATCTGATGAGGAAGATGATGATGATGATGATGGTGATGATGATGAAGATGTTGATGACGATGATGACGGTGATGAAGATGATGATGATGAAGAAGATGATGATGATGAAGAAGATGATGATGATGGAGATGTGTTGATGGGGAACCTAGAGATGACAATGATGATGAAGATGGTGACGGTGATGACGATGAAGATTTTGATGATGATGCTGATGGTGATGATGATGAAGATGTTGACGATGATGGTGATGGTGATGTTTAGATGATGATCATGATGATGTTCAGAAGATCATGATGGTGATGATGGTGATGATGATGGAGAAAATGACAATGATGGATATGTTGATGAGGAACCTGTAGATGCCAATAATGACGATGATGGAGATGTTGATGAGGAACCTACAGATGCCAATGATGATGGTGATGACGATGAAGATGTTGATGATGATGGTGTTGGTAATGATGATGATGATGATGATGATGATGATGAAGATGAAGATGATGGTGACATGATGGAGATGTTGATCTGATGAGGAAGATGATGATGATGATGATGGTGATGATGATGAAGATGTTGATGACGATGATGATGGTGATGAAGATGATGATGATGAAGAAGATGACGATGATGATGGTGATGAAGATGATGATGATGAAGAAGATGACGATGATGGAGATGTGTTGATGGGGAACCTAGAGATGACAATGATGATGAAGATGGTGATGGTGATGACGATGAAGATTTTGATGATGATGCTGATGCTGCTGCTGATGATGATGATGATGATGATGATGATGATGATGATGATGAAGATGTTGACGATGATGGTGATGGTGATGTTCAGATGGTGATGATGATGATGATGATGATGATGATGGAGATGTTGATGAGGAAGGGGGAGATGACAATGATGATGAAGATGTTTATGGTCATGAAGATGACGATGATGGTGATGGTGATGATGATGGTGATGATGGATATGATGGAGATGATGGAGATGGCGATTAAGATGATGATGATGATGATGATGGTGAAGATGATGAAGAAGATGATGATGATGGAGATGTTGACCTGATGACGATGAAGATGATGATTATGGTGATGATGATGAAGATGTTGATGCTGATGATGATGGTGATGAAGATGATGATGATGGAGAAGATGATAATGATGGAGATGTTGATGAGGAACCTACAAATGCCAATGATGATGATGATGATGGTGATGACAATGAAGATGTTGATGATGATGGTGATGGTAATGATGATGAAGATGATGATGATGATGGTGATGGTGATGGTGATGTTTAGATGATGATGAAGAAGATGATGGTGACATGATGGATATGTTGATCTGATTGAAGGAAGATGATGATGATGATGATGATGGTGATGATGATGAAGATGTTGATGATGATGATGATGGTGATAAAGATGATGATGATGAAGAAGATGATGATGATGGAGATGTTGATGTTGATGGGGAACCTAGAGATGACAATGATGATGAATATGGTGATGGTGATGGTGATGGTGATGACGATGAAGATTTTGATGATGATGGTGATGGTGATGATGATGAAGATGTTGATGGTGATGGTGATGGTGATGTTTAGATGATGATCATGATGATGATAATGATGATGGAGATGTTGATTTGATGAGGAATATGATCATGATCATGATGATGGTGATGATGATGAAGATGTTGATGATGACGATGATGGTCATGAAGATGATGATGATGAAGAATATGATGCTGATGGAGAATATGATGCTCACAACTCCCTCTAGTCTCTCTCTCCCCAACCATCAATCTCTCTCTCTCTCTCTCTCAAACACACACACATACACACACATTATGTCACTTTCCATTCTCAAACCCATCCCCCCTCCATCCATATCTATCTCCAACTTTCTCCCTCCATCCCTCACCCTACCTTCTCTCCCCCCCTCTCTCATCGCCTGTCTCTCACCTTCTATCCCTCCCTCATCTTTCCCTCAACCTATCCCAATCTCTCCGTCACTCCCTCTCTCTCCATCGCCACCACTCTCTGCATGTCTCCCACCAACACTTTCTGTCCCTCCCTTCCTATCTCTTATTTCGTTCTATCCCCATCTATCTCTCACTCCCTCCAAATCCATTCCTCCCCATTGTCCCTCTCCCTCCCTCGCTCTATGTCTCTCCCCCCCTTGTATTCTTTATTTCTCTCTCACATCCCCCTTGCCTCCATCCATTCCCCCTTGTCACTCAAGTCTCACTTTCAACTTCTAACCCTATACCTCTTCAGAACCTATTCTACTCCTAATAGTGCTCTCAAGCTCCACTTCCCTTCACCCCCTGTAGCCCATCATGTTCTCATTCCCTTCATCTCTCCCCACTCAAGCTTCCAACATCTTTCTAAGCCCTTGACCCTTTCCCACCCCTATTAAATATTAACCATAGATTTCCTCGACCCTTCCCCACCCCTTCTCAAATATTAAACAAAAATTCCCTTGACTTCCACACCCCCTCTTTCTCAAGTATTAAACATGTATTTTATGATTTGAATAACGCGAGCGCATTTTGTAACTATATAACGCGTACGTGCTATGTAGTTATATAACGCGTACGCGTTAAGTATTGATATAACGCGCACGCGTTATTTAGTTATATAACGCGTACGTGTTATTTAAATCTAAAAGCGCGGCAATATTTTTGAATTTAAACAGGCCGAGTCACATGCTCACATGTCAACAATAATCCTATGTGTATGCTTTGGTGTTTGCTTCGGTAATTCCAAACCTGTGCTATGTTAATGAAAAACCAAAGCTAATTGGGTATTTCTTCCAGTTTCTGGAGAAGCCTGTGCTTAGCCACTCGTTACAATATGCTACACATAGTCATTTTTGACGAAATCTTAGACACAAATAGCATTTTTTCTGCAGATTCCAAATATGTAACTTTTATTTTGAAATATTAATTTTTCTTATTTTCTTTCAATTTCTTTTCTGTCCTACCTCCTTAACTCGTGAAACACATTGTTAGTGTTTCTTCCATAACTTTTTCAATTCTCAATCATTTCAAAAAAAAATTGTATGGTGCACAAGAGGACACTAACCTCCACGTTCTATGAAAAACCCATTTCAAGATTTTTGCATTAAGACCTTCAAAGGCTCTACCCACAAAAGAGGTACTATTTTTGAGGTTTGATCACTTAGACAATTATAAAAAAATTATAAAATTACTAATTTAATTTTCGAAAAATAATGACGCACAAGTGCTATGTGTTCTCTACATGCATGCCGATTTTTGTAGCTTGATTCCATCATTTAAGCCCTCAAAGGCTCTACCCACAAAAACATATACCTTATCATTTGCCTGAAAAATAAAAAGTGTCTGTTAGGAAAAATGAAACTTGACATAGCTATGCAAATTTTCAATACATAAAAGTTATATATTCAGAAACGTGATTCAATTTCCTACATTTCATCTTTTTTACTCAATGCAAGATATTTTCCGTAAGTAAATCAAAAAATCCAAGTAAGTTGAGGGATGCCTGCTTTTTCAGTTTTCTATTGCATCTAACGTGCCAAAAGTGACCCTCATTAGCTTGCACTGACCCATAGGTCTATGCTGAAATTTTTATTTTACAGATCATAAATACTCATCATCAACAAATAAGTTATAACTTTCCACAGATTTTCCTCGTGGCTGAGCAATATATATTTACAATTCATAACTATTTTTTAAGATAGATCTTTGATGATATTCTTATTTTGCAGATAGAAATACTCTTCATAAACAGCTAGGTTATAACATTCCACATATTTTTCTCATAGCTAAGCAATATATAATTACCATTCATAACCAAGGAAAACCCTAGACTTTTGGGTAGAAGAGTAAAAAAGAAAAAATTTCAAAGATTTAAAGTTTCCCTTGTATTGATTTCTGATGTATTTTGGAAATTTATCCCTCTTGTCAAGGAGGAAGTCCTTTCTGAAACATGTCTAAAAACTGATGAACTAGTAAGGAATGTATTCTGTTTTTACTTTTTGAATACAAAGAATATACTTTTTTCCATGGAAAAAAAAAACTATTTTTGTTAAAATTATATATATAATTTTAAATTTTAATTAAATCTATATTGTATTTTTTAGAGTAAGGCATGAAAATTTCTAACAAAACTAATGAGAAAAATAAAAAAATATCATCATAGTTATACATTAACATAGATTTTCTATTAAGCTATCTTCATTTTTCTATTAACAAATTAACTCATTCACATAAAAGAAATATTCAAAATGGAATATCTCATTTATACGATTTAAAATTTTGGTCTAATAATTATATTTTTCCAAATAATCATAGATGATTATCTAATATCATATTTTATAATTCTTTTTTATCATAGAATATCTAAACATATACTTACAATCACAACTCTCATACATTAATAACTAATGTTGACAAATGTCACAACATTCCTATAAAGCTTACACCCACACAAATTGAAATCTGATATGGCTAAAAACCTATACAAACCCAAAGCTAATATGGCTAAAAATTGACATGATAGTACTAGCATTCCATATGAAAAGTAAGTCATAGAAAAAACATACTAAACAACTTAGATTTGAAGGAGTTTATGGATTAAAGTAAAAATAAGTCACTTTTATTTAATGTTTGTATGGAACATACAGAAATGTATATTTTGACATGTGTTCAACATTTTCTCATCATGGCTTCCTTTAGTACCTCTCATAACCATTATGTTATGCATACATCATCTCATTTAATTTCAAAAATACAATTAGTTTAGATCCATCTTAAGCATGGATCTATCAAATGTCAAGAGGGATAACATTTTTATCAACCTATGCATTCCCATGCTATGCTAGACACTATAATGGGAAACATGTAAGTGACTAGGTAGTGCTATGGAAGAGAAATTTTTGAACTCGGGAGAGGGAAATATGGAAGGCTATAGAGAAGCAGAGAGATTGGGTTGGTAGGATACCATTCTCATTCCCTATTTATTGTTTTCTCATTGATTTCCCAATAGCCATGAGATGACTATGTCAAGTTGAACCTGAAGGAAAACAATAGATTGGAGTCCTACATGGGTTGATGCAAGGTAATGATACCCAATTATGACACGTTAGTTGCAATGCCATGCTGAAAAAACATAAATATTATCATTAAAATGAATTATTAGAGGTACCTACAAATTTTTTTTGAATTAGGTGTAAAAAGATGAAACGTAGAAAAACGGATGACCTTCCGGAATATATAACTTTTATCTATGGAAACGTGGTATAACCACCCCAAAATGTCATTATTTTAAGATTGGTATGTTATTTTTTCTCTAAAACATAATGCACATGTTTTAATTGAGCCACATGTTTGTTATGTAAATTGTCAATTTATGAGGAAAAAAATATGTAGAAGCATAGGCAACATACGAATCTTTTGCACGGCTATTTTCCCAAAATTTTAAAAGTTAATTTTATATTTTTTTTAAATTACGAAAGTTAGTGAAGCCTTAAAACGACATGTTCAAGCGTTGGTCCACCATATCATGGTCTGAAAATAATCATTTTTTTTTTAGACTGTAGGTATTCTTGTACTCTTGTGCGGTTTCTTTTCTATTCTCGAAATAGGTAAGCCAATCAAAATTTATAGGCCAAATAAACGATGTATGTTTTTTACAAATTTGACATGAGTGCAGTTAAAAATGAATTAAAAATAGAAAACAACAAGAGATCTATTCCAAAAATATATAGTTAGAATCTGCACACAGATCTCGACAAGTGTGTGCAATTTCATCTGTAGTGCACTAGTGGAGCATATGCGGAACTAGGTATGAAAAACATGAAGTTACAACATTTGATGTGTTCTACCATAAATCAGACCGACCCTCAAGGTTTGACAATCCGAAGCTAATTCTAAGCTTGCAAGGGCACCAAAAACAATTTGAATCTAGACACGCGCACGCAGATAGGCATGCACGCATTACTAGAAGCACGCACGCGTTACTAGAAGCACACACACGGATATGCGCGCATGCGTTTCTAGAAGCGTGCATGCATTGCTTCTTTCTCTATAAAATCTAATTTCCATTCGTAGACATAAAATTTCTAAACTATTTTCATTCATTGTTTTTGTTGAATAAAATGAGATTTCCTCTAAGGTTGGGACCCCCCACCTCTCTATAACCCCACCCCCCTCTCTTCTTATCCAGCCAATCCCCCCCACTCTCTTCCACTTTATCCACCCTTATCGTTGTCATTATCTTCATTATCTTCACCATCATCGTTGTCATCGTCATCACCATCATCTTCATGTTCATCATCATCATCATCATCATCATCATCTTCATGTTTGTCATCACCATCATCTTCATCGTCATTGTCATCATCATCATCATCATCATCATCATCATCATCATCATCGTCCTCATCTTCATCATCATTGTCATCTCCCTCTTCCTCATCAACATATTCATCATCATCATCTTCATCATGATGAAGATGATGATGATGAAGATGAAGATGAAGACAAAGATGATGGTGATGAAGATGATGAAGATGAAGATGATGATGATGATGATGATGAGGAAGATGAAGATGAAGATGATAATGATGAAAATGAAGATGATGGTGATGAAGATGATGATGATGATGATGATGATGATGAACATGATGACGACGATGATGATGATGATGTTGTTGATGATGATGATGATGAAGATGGTGATGATGATGAATACGCTGAAGATGATGGTGATGATGATGATGAATACGCTGAAGATGATGATGATGAAGATAATGATAAGGAAGAGGGTGATGACAACGATGATGATGATGATGATGATGATGATGAAGATGGCGATGACGATGATGATGATGCTGATGTTGATGATGAAGATCATGATGAAGATGCTGATGATGGTGATGATGATGATTGTGATGAAGATGATGATGATGATGATGATGATGAAGATGGTGATGATGATCACGATGATGATGATGATGATGAAGATGAGAATGAGGATGAGGATGATGAGGATGAGGATGATGACGAATATCATCATCATCATCATCATCATCATCATCACCACCATCAACATCATCATCTTATATCCTCCTTATATCGAAAATTAGAGAAGCTCCTTATGATGACGAAGACGATTTAGATGATGAGGATGAAGATGATGATGATTAACATCCCTCAAATTCAATCCTTATTTTTTATCATATCGTAAATGTAATTATGATTGTATGGCGGCCCTGGTGAGGAGCTCAAGGCCAAGGCCCCACCAGTGACCTTGATGGTATCATTATAATATCGACCTAGGTTTCAAAAATTATTGTAAATCTATGAGACTAAAGCAGGGATGCAATTTAACAATGGGCGACGAAACACACTACGAAGGAGAAGTGATAAGCAGGGTAACCACCGGGATCGTGGTAACACCTTAGTGCCAAGGATACTTGAAGAAAAGAGTAAATTTATTAACCTTAAGGTTATAAGTGTCATTGTAATGAATTAAGGAAGCACGTACTCGTCGCAACCTCTTAATAAGGTAAAGGGCTTTTTTTTAGTATAAAGGTACCTATAATAAAATAGTCCTAAGTAAAACTAAAAGAATTATATATATTAAAAATGATATATGGAAAACTATATATATATATAGTCAAAATATGATTAAATTATATATATATATATATTTTCAGAAGTGTTTTCACTTACTTGTACATCACTAATCAAGTGAAGATTCATATACTTTAAATATGATACATAGAGGGAGTATATGAATTTAAAGTAGGTAAAGTCATATAAATAAATATATACAAAAGTTTTCTACCTTCTTCTATGAAAATATATTTACATCATATTAATGAAAGATAAATATATATATATATATATATATATATATATATATATATATATATATTTATATTTATATTTATATTTATATTTATATTTATATTTATGGCTAAGAGGGCCTCTTTCCTTAGAATTTTGAGACTTAATGCATGTTCTGACCGATAAATTACCATAAAAAGGTAGTTGCATAGGATGATAGTTATTATATATACATATATATATTGTTGACTAGTACTACCTCTTGATTTATAAATAAATATTACATAAAAAACGTATGCATGTTAAAATATTTTGGGTCATATAAAAAAAAGGAGAAAGAATTAATATAGGCACTACGGGCACGCTTGCTATGGAAGTGAACTAGTATAATATATATATATATATAATAATATATATATATATTTTGTTAGCCTATCTTTTTATATGAAAACTACCTTCTCTTTTACGACCCAGTGAAAAAGGCTTACTCCACCATTGTGTAACGAGTTAGTTGAGCAGCTGTAATTAAAGAAAACGAGCCATCTATGTAATGGAGGTTGTGATAAGAAAACTCTGCCATGAAATGAGGAGATGCGACCTTGCACAACGGTATTATTTTACCTCTACTATATCATTAATTTCTAATTGTGACTTCCTGTGCACGTTTGCTTCCCCACATCCCCATCATCAATGTTGATATCTATCAATAATGAGGTACGAGTTAGCTGGATCTGAAGGCGTTTAGTTTTTGCACAATGTTTAGGGTTAAAGATTAATACTGTTGAAATTACAAAAAAATATATATAGTATAGAAAAGCATAGAGGTCTTTCCAGACTTAGTTCCTTTTCCCTCCAATTCTGTCTTTTTCGGTGGTTTTGAGTTGAAAAAGCCCCTCCGTATCTTCTCAAGGTCAATATATTCCTGGCCGCCGGATTTACAATCCCTATCCTTTGAACGGTTGAAGTTATGATACAATTTTTGGGAACCGAAGTTTTCTGTTTATATACGTATTAGACGGATATAGGTTTTTATCTTTGTTGTAATAGAATTTAAAATTTTCTTTTGTCTGCATCTTAATGATAGATAGACCTATGGAGTTGAGGTTTAACAATTTAGTTTAATGCGACCTAGTCGTCGGCATTATGAAGATATGCGTGTTTGCTTGACAGAGTAGTATTTCGGTGTGCATTGTCGTTACCTGTAACACTAATGATATTTTTTCTTTATCATAACCCTACAAATATGTTAGTGAGGGTGTAACGCGTGGCTCGAGCTTAAGTATCAATAAATAAACTCCAGTATTGTATTGAAGAAAAGGAAAATCTAGGATTAAATGCATCTATATATATTATAATATATATTTTGCGACATAAATATAGTGCAGACTGTTTATTTGGACCACTTGCGATTTATGGAAAGTATAGCACGTCTACATTTATACATATCTATGTAATCACTTGCATGAACTCGTTGATCCCCGCACAAACAAAGCTAACACCAAGTCTAAATATACATTTCGAGTGGTTAGATCTCGTATCTTAGTATTGGATAGTAGAATTTTCCATCTGTACGTTTGATTTAGAGAGTCTTTTGAAGTTCTTAATTCTTTATTAAGTTATTAAAAGTGTTAATATCTTTTCGGAGTGAAGGCCCATGTAATACGGAATTGTTTCTTGGATTACGATTGAGCCCTAGTTATTACATAGGGATCCAATATCTAAATAATACATTGTGAAATCTTGGTTATACTTGAGAGATTATATATCTCGGTAACACCTATAACAAATAGGAAATGGAATTTCAGTAACTATGTTAAGGTTAACATTAAATCCCTTGAAAGAAGTATGTTATTATTTTACAAAAGAATATGTTAACTTAGTTAAAGATATTATAATATATATATATATCTTTAAAAGTGTGATTTCGTAGGAGATGTTATCCCTACTTAATAAAATACATGTTAAAGTAAGTTAAAGAATGTGTTAACTTAGTTAAATATATTATAATATATCTTTAAAAAGTATGATTACGAATGGGATG
Source organism: Larix kaempferi (assembly GCA_027924585.1). NCBI lineage: Eukaryota > Viridiplantae > Streptophyta > Pinopsida > Pinales > Pinaceae > Larix > Larix kaempferi. The sequence goes on along the minus strand of BSBM01000862.1, from coordinate 4,879,016 downwards.
TTTTCCCTACTTAATTAAATCTATCTTAAGGTAAGATAAAGAATGGGACTTAAGATATTAAATAAAATATATCTTAAGGTAAGATAAAGAATGGGACGTTTTCCCTAATTTATAATATGTGTTTCCTCACTTAAGATCTTGGGTGAAATACACCCTTTGGGAAAGGGGTAAAGCCCATATAGTATAAAGGAAACTTCAAAACCTAGTATTTAAATTTATGTATCATACCTTTAAGGGTTGTTATGTTAATTACTGAGTGTTAATACACTTAGTGGATTGAATATTTGATTAGGATAGCAACAAACATGTTGCATGATGTAACCTCTTGATTATTTTAATATACTACAACAAACACTTTTGTGGATGTATCCCAAGAGATGGGGTGAACTACTTTAAAATCGTCTCTTGGTATGGTATCTTTGGTGTATCTTTTATGTGTTTAATTTCCTTGATAATTATGATGGTTTTGTTGCTGCATAAAGGTTATGCTTTGTTAATGGATCTCATAAGTCATCCATGTTGTAAGAAATGTTTATGTGGAGTAATTCTTTAGTTAAATTAGGAATGTTATAAAGAGTAATACTTTGCTAATAAGATTTCATCTACATTATTTGTATTGATTTCACCTTTTGATCAAGATTACACAAAGTATTATTGAAGTCGAGCAAGATAATCATAGACGAAAAGAAAATTTGAAATTTTTTCACTAAATTACACACAATGAAAATTTGGGTATGTGACAGATGATGATGATGACCATCATCATCATCATCATCATCTTCATCGTCATCATAATCATCATTTTCATCATCACCATCTTATCATCATCCATCATCTTCATCATCATCATCATCATCATCATCATCACCCTCTTCCTCATCATCATCTTCATCATCATCATCTTCCTCATCACCCTCTTCCTCCTCCTCCTCCTCATCATCATCATCACCATCATCTTCATCGTCATCAGCTTCACCATCATCATCATCATCATCATCATCTTCATCATCTTCAATCATCATGATAATCATCGTCATCATCATCATCATCATCTTAAGCATCATCATCATCATCACCATCACCATCATATTCATCATCATCATCATTATCATCATCATCATCACCACCATCATCACCATCATCAACATCTTCATTGTCATCATCATCACCATCATCATCACCATCATCATCCTCATCAACATCTTCATAATCATCACCATCATCATCGTCATCAACATCTTCATCATCATCACCACCATCATCATCATCATCATCTTATATCCCCCTTATATCCAAAATTAGAGAAGCTCCTTATGATGATAAAGACAATTTAGATGATGAGGATGATGATGATGATGATGATTGATGATGATGATCATCATCATCATCCTTATCACCATCATCATCATCATCATCGTTGTCCTCCTCTTCATCATCATTGTCATCTCCCCCTTCCTCATCAACATCGCCATCATCATCATCTTCATCTTCATCATCATCATCATCTTCATCACCA